>VUYV01000187.1:1745948-1792563 GCA_008711295.1 Anarhynchus alexandrinus | reverse complement strand
TTTTCAATCTAGGGAATTCTGGCTTCCAGAAGAGTTGCTCTTTGGCTCCTGTGTGTTCTAAAGGCTTCGGTGCGTGGGAGCTAAGCTGCGGGTTTCTTTTCGGAGCAGTGAACGCCGTTAGATTTGCCTGGTCTGTGCGAGCCCTTGCTTTCTCTCTCTCTCTCTCTGTCTCCAGGCTTGTGCCCTAAGCAGCGGTGGTTGGGAAATGTGGATGCGCAACTTGATTTTTTTTTCAGAGTAAAACTTTGAGAGTAGCTCAGATTTATTATTATAATAATTATTATTATTATTTTTTCATTTCTTAACGTGGTCCCAGATTTTTCAGGCTTTCTGGTAACATGTGGTAGGAAACATGGGTTCAAATAGCTTTTCTTTAGCATGTGCTGTGTCCTCATGATTCCCAGACAGTTTTACCTTTAAACTGAAGGGACATTTTTCTCTTATTTACGTTTCGCTTCATGGATATTCAATGTGGAGCCTCTTTCTGTTGCGTGTCAGTAGCTGGCTGTGCCGAGCGCGTTGCTGAAAGGCCAGTTGAAAGTGGTGCGGGAGAGGAACTTGCCTTTCCAACTCCATCCTCTAAAAAAAAACAACCCCAAACCTGGACATCACAGTGGCCACTTTGCGTGTGCTGACATTTCCCTTTGTTCTGTCCTCTCTTCTCAAAGATATTAGTGCACATCCCGGGCTGCTTGGCTGCCTAATGCTTTGCTTTTTCTCTTTTAAATATTCATGTCGGCAGAGTGGCCGGGTTACTTAATGGAGCAGCCTGGTCTTTTGAATCCAAAGCAGAAGTGGACTACTTGTCAATAGCTTTTAAAAACTTTTCACTAGTCCGGCTGATAGCCTGTCAGATTGACATATTTCCCCTCTTTTAAAGTTTAAATGAATTCTGGTGGAAGAACTGTTGCTGCTTACAAACAGGGCCTTGATGTGCTGTGCTGGGAGAAGGACAGCCTCCGTAAAGGAGGGGAAACTACTGATCCCCCAATAGACGAGGAGATTTTCTGCTATCAAGAGGATTGCTGATGTGCCTGAGGGATTTTGGGGGGCGGGGGGGAGGAGTGCTTTACCTGTAAACCCTGGACAAGGAAGTCATCAAGGTAGTAAGAAAGCACAGAATCACAGAATGGTGAGGGTTGGAAGGGACCTCTGGAGATCATCCAGTCCCACCCCCTGCCAGAGCAGGGGCACCTCCAGCAGTGGCACAGGACGGCGTCCAGGCGGGTTTGGAATGTCTCCAGAGAGGGAGACTCCCCCACCTCTCTGGGCAGCCTGTGCCAGTGCTCTGCCACCCGCACAGGAAAGAAGTTCCTCCTCATGTTAAGATGGAACTTCCTTTGGTCAAGTTTGTGCCCGTTCCCTCTTGTCCTGTCACTGGGCACCACTGGAAAAAGACTGTTCCCATCCCCCTGGCACCTTCCCTTTAAGGATTTATAAGCATTGATAAGATCCCCCCTCAGTCTTCTCTTCTCCAGACCAAAACGCCCCAAGTCCCTCAGCCTTTCCTCATCAGAGAGATGCTCCAGTCCCCTCATCATCTCTGTAGCCCTTTGCTAGACCCTCTCCAGCAGTTCCCTGTCCTTCTTGACCCGGGGAGCCCCGAACTGGACACAGTGCCCCAGATGTGGCCTCCCCAGGGCAGAGCAGAGGGGGAGGATGACCACCCTCGACCTGCTGGCCACACTCTTGATGCCCCCCAGGATGCCATTGGCATTGTTGGCCACCAGGGCACATTGCTGGCTCATGGTTATCCTATTGTCCCCCAGGACTCCCAGGTTCCTTTCCACAGAGCTGCTCTCCAGGAGGTCAGCCCCCAACCTGTACTGGTGCATGGGGTTATTCCTCCCCAGATGCAGTACCCTACACTTGCCCTTGTTGAACTTCATGAGGTTCCTCTCTGCCCACCTCTCCTGGAGAATTGTCACTGGAGAATTGACTAAAGATGGAAGGAGTTGAATGCTGTACTTTCTCCTGCAGCTTCAGGGCTTGTGAGAGTTCCTCTCTCCAGCTTGTTTTATTGGCTTCGCTCACTGGTCACCCCATACCTTGTGGTACAAATAAAGGATTTAACTCTCCTAGATTTGTCTGGTGAGTGAGAATAGTGATGCTATGGTGTAGAATAGTAAAAAAGGCTGGGCTGGACCTAGGACACTGTCTAGTCTCTCCCTTGCTCAAGGCACAGCCACCCATCTACATCATTCCTGCCCGGTGGGCTTCAAACCCTATTTTCAAGACTTGTAGTGATGGAAGCTCTGCATCCTGTTTCGGTAACTTTCTCCATTTCTTCTTTGGCTGTCTCCGATGCTTCTTGAGCTGAGCGGAGGTGAAGGATTACAACCGGCTTTCCTGCTTATGCTCTCTGAAATTTGCCTTTGTGCAAGTGCCTGACCTTGTCAGAGGATGAGCGAATGCTGGACGATATAGTGACAGAGGATTTTCACTTGCTTTGTTGTTTTTTAACACTTCCTACGCAGCTCTCGTGGTGAGGGAAAGCTTTTGGGAATGGCTTGGAGCTGGTGTCCTGTGGTAGTGGTGGTGCAAGGACTGAGGAGGCACCAGGTTTTAGATCCTCAGACAGCTCCCAAAAAGCTGGAGAAAGGATGAGGAGAGGTGAAGTTAGAGTGATTAATGCTAATAGGTGTTTAGTGTCTTAGTCTCCAGTTTACTTGTTTTAACCTGATTTGAGCCTGGCTTTCATCCACTGGTTTGCTGGGGGCCATCTCCTGTGCCTCTGGGCTACAGGATTGCTGCGGTGCCAGTACCGATTAGCGTGTGCGTGACCGGTCGTGCCTGGGATGTCAAAGACCAAATTGATTTTTCAGCTCCGGGGAAAGGATTTTCTCCTACACGTGCTGATCAGGTAATGCGAAGAGGAAACCAGCTCTGAGCTGGAGCGATCGGACCTGCTCCGGGAAGGCGTATCAGCCTCTTGCTCTGCCGTTTCCCATCACAGGAGATGTCTCTGCGAGTGAGGAAGTACATCTCTGATTTTTCCTTCTTCTGAACGTGCTGGGCAGGTTCCTCTTGTAACTAAATGACCAAACCCGTTTTATTCTTTAAAGTCATCAACTGCTGCTGCTCAGAAAGGATAGAGGTGAGTCGCTGCAAAATGAGCCTAGAAAAAAGGATTCTGAAGGAAGAATCATCTCTTCTCATCGGACGGGACTATCTCAGGGAGGACCAGAGTTTGCTTGGGACTCTTTAACTTTGGGCAAATCATGTAATCTTGATGCGTTACTTTTTTTCCCCTCTTTGGGAAGGTATTAATACCTTTACAGTAGAACTTGGGGCTCTATTCAGTATCTGCAGCTTGCTTTGAGGTACTCTAGAATATCGCTTGGGTTATTTAAGAGTAAAATAACATGCTGAAGGAATGTCAGAAATTTTTCAGGGAATGTTTTTGTTTCTTACAGCTCTGCCAACCAGTCTACTCCCACTGCATTCAGGTCACTGGGAGGATGAGGGCTGGAAGTCTGACTCTCCTGCTATTAAAATAGCCCGTAGATTTAGGAGATCGCGCCTGACACATGGCCTGGAGAGCATAATTTGACGTGGCAGCTGAGTGAAAAATGCTGGATGCGAATTTTATTTTCAGTGCATGCAGATGCGTGAAGTTGTTGTTTGTTTTTTTTTTTCTTCTTAAAAAAAAAAGAAAAACAACCAACAAACAGACCACAAAGCAGAACAAAAAAAACCCCAAAACCAAACCCAACAACAGCAACAACAAAACTTTTATGTTAAAATCAACTGGGGTCAAACGGGGATTCAGACAAGACCCTAGAAGAGAGGGGGGGATTTCTTTTCCCAGTTCTGTAATTTCTCATGGCCTGAAGACGTCTTCTCTGCCATTTGGTAATACTCTTAAATTTGAATACGGAACATCCCGGTAAGACCCAGGGAGTGTCCTTCAAATACATTTAGAGTTGATTAAAACCAAACAGCCTTCACTGACACTGGACGGAGTTTTACAGACAACCCTGCAGGCTGCATTTCTGGAGCCTAACAGTTCCTGGCTGGTGTTGTTACCACTAATTTTCAAGCCACTTGCAACCTAATTTTCAAGGACAGAAGCAGGCATTTCAATTACCTGAATAATTGGAGGGGGGGGGACACAACACTTGTGTGGGGAAAGGGGCCTGATGGAGCAGGCTAGGAGCCAGGAGACTTTGTTATTAACATGCGTTTCTGCTGCTGCTTCCCTCTGTGACCTTGGGGTAAATGCTTTTGATGGTATACCTCGGTTTTGCTTCCCTTGTGATGGGAATAGCAGCCCCCAGCGCTGTGAGATCTGGACAAAAGAAAAATCACCTCTGAAACAAGCTTTGCTGGAATTCTTCGCTCCAGACTTTGCTGTTTGCATCTCAGCTGGCCAAAGAGAGTTTGCTGTAGGCTCCATGCTCGCTCAGAGGGTTTTAAGGGCTTTATTCCCCAACGTGAACCTAATGCTAGGTATGACTTCTCTGCTGCAAAGGGGAGAGGTTTGGACTTCGAGACTTGCTCTGGCACACCTGGTTGCCCATCAGCCCTGCTGTGGTCCAGGTTAGTGGGCAGATCTGGATGGAAGACCCTCAAGTTTTGCCTTGGCTCTCCATTCTCCAGGTTGGGTGATAGCTGATGGATGAGTTCATATCATGTCATAGAATGGTTTAGGTTGGAAGGGACCTTGAAGATCAGTGCGTTCCAACCCCCCTGCCGTGGGCAGGCACACCTTCCATTAGACCAGGTTGNTTTCCTCTACTGGGGGCTCCAGAGCTGGACACAGTACTCCGGGTGGGGTCTCACAAGTGTGGAGTAGACGGGCAGAATCCACTCCCTTGACCTTGCTGGCCACACTTCTTCTGATGCAGCACAGGATACAGTTGGCCTTCTGGGCTGTGATCATGCATTGCCAGCTCATGTTGAGCTTTTCATCCATCAGCACCCTCAGGTCCTTCTCCTCAGGGCTGTTCTCAATCCTTTCTCCACCAAGCCTGTATTTGTGCTTGGAATTGCCACGAGTTGAAGGCTATGGTGATGTTCTTGGGAAGTAGAGCAGCTCCTCTTCCTATGTCTGTGTGGTTATGTGGTAGAGGAGAGGGTTAAGTCTGGGACACTGTTCTTTCTGTCCTACCTGGAGGAACACGATGGTGGGTTTGCAGGATTGCCTGCTGAATGCCGAGGCTGAAAGGAGATGCTAAGCTGAGACTTACGCAACCTCAGGTTTAGTCCTTGACCCTACAGCATCTAAATGAAACCGACTACTGCTGCTGGAGCTGACTTGCTTGGGTCTTCCTTTTCTGAAGGCACCGAGAGTGCCCCAGATAAGGTGCTGTGAGGTCCAAAACCAGTCCACAGGTCCTAATTTGTTTACCCCCCTCCCGAAGGCTGATCTGGGGTCACACTTGCGCTCCTGGAAGGGGACTTTGTTTTCGCATCATCTTGTCGAGAGCGATCAGGCCATTGCAGGGACTTTTTTCCCCGTCCACCCGGAGCGCTCCTGCCTTGGAGGTTGCAGACTTGTGTTGATTATGCAAGTTATTAACTCACAGAAGATACAAGGGAAAATATTTGCAGAAAGCCGTGAGAAGCATTCAACTAATGTGTTGGGTTTTTTTTCCCCATGTTTTGGAGTGGCTACGATATGCCGGCAGCCGGGTACCGCAGCTCAGCTCACGCCTGGTAACTCATTGGCCATGGTATTTCATTGCCTGCCTCGATGGCAGGAGAGGATTGGGATGAGTAATCTTTTGTTTTAAACCCCAAATAATCAAATTGCAATCTAAAATAGCTGTAGCAGCATAAAAGCTGCGCGCCGGTCTGGTTTAAACCTGGATCGGGTCTATATGGGAGGTCCAAAGCCTTAACGTGAGGATAAACAGATTATCGCTGTACCTGCGTGAAATGTAGGTGCGCGCCGGCTCTGAAAGCACCAGCGCTTGCAGGAATTGGGCCTGCGAGCGTTCCCTGACCTGCTTCAGTCAAAATGAGCTGGCTTAGCAAAGATACGGTATTTAAACCGTCTCGGTTAACGCGGCTTATATTGACTGATGCCGATTAAAGGGCGCTCACGTGAAGAGGAAGGTAATTTCTGGTGCGGGAGGGATGATGCTGGTGGCTAGCCGGGAGCGGACTGACAGCCGTCGCTTCTTGCGGGCGGCAAAGTGAAGTCTGAAAAAGATGGTGAGTTGAGGCTGGTCCTGTCCCTCTCCTGAAGATGCTACGGCAGGGAAGAGCTCGGGGTTGCTTTGCCTGGTGTCGGCCGCTGCCGTAGTGTGTGTTAACCTGGGAAAAACACAAAGCTGTGGATGCGTGTCCAGGCTCCGGCTCTGTCTGCTAAAGAGCTTAATGTTCCCTGCTGGTTTTTGTTCTTGGCTGATCTCAGACAATATCAACAGATGGACAGAGGTGGCGGAGATGCTACGTTTCTAAAGGTTTCATGGAAATCTGCTGGGTGTGGATAAGTAGCCTGATGGGACTGATTAGTAAAGCAAAGAAGCTGTTGTTCTTCTCCATGGGCTGCCTGGTCCATCTAGCTGCAGCTTCAGGTCACCCCTGTGTCCAGCCAGGCACGGGGCATTGGGTTGAGGTATATGAGTTCAAGAGGGACACGATGGGTGCTTGGAAGGGACGCATCTGTTGAGGTTACTAAATGTCTGACGTTCATCAGGCTCAGGAACTCCCCTGGGCTCTTTCTCCTTCCTGGGTGCCCAGTTGTGGCTGTTGTTCCTATAGATCCCTATTGCTGTAGGGTCAGAGGAGCCTTGGGCAGATAAAGCAAAACAAAATGGGGAGAAAACCAAAGCATTTTGGGGATGGTGAAGTGGAGTGGATGAGGGCCAAAGAAGTGGGGAACGGGAGGCAGAGAGAGAGCGGCAACTGTGTCTGTGGACTTCCAAATTGACCAAGCTGGCCCATGGGCTCCTCACCAATCCTGGTGGGAAGGGCTNTTGTTTTTTTTTTTCTTCTTAAAAAAAAAAGAAAAACAACCAACAAACAAACCACAAAGCAGAACAAAAAAAACCCCAAAACCAAACCCAACAACAGCAACAACAAAACTTTTATGTTAAAATCAACTGGGGTCAAACGGGGATTCAGACAAGACCCTAGAAGAGAGGGGGGGATTTCTTTTCCCAGTTCTGTAATTTCTCATGGCCTGAAGACATCTTCTCTGCCATTTGGTAATACTCTTAAATTTGAATACGGAACATCCCGGTAAGACCCAGGGAGTGTCCTTCAAATACATTTAGAGTTGATTAAAACCAAACAGCCTTCACTGACACTGGACGGAGTTTTACAGACAACCCTGCAGGCTGCATTTCTGGAGCCTAACAGTTCCTGGCTGGTGTTGTTACCACTAATTTTCAAGCCACTTGCAACCTAATTTTCAAGGACAGAAGCAGGCATTTCAATTACCTGAATAATTGGAGGGGGGGGGACACAACACTTGTGTGGGGAAAGGGGCCTGATGGAGCAGGCTAGGAGCCAGGAGACTTTGTTATTAACATGCGTTTCTGCTGCTGCTTCCCTCTGTGACCTTGGGGTAAATGCTTTTGATGGTATACCTCGGTTTTGCTTCCCTTGTGATGGGAATAGCAGCCCCCAGCGCTGTGAGATCTGGACAAAAGAAAAATCACCTCTGAAACAAGCTTTGCTGGAATTCTTCGCTCCAGACTTNGGGGAAAAAAAAGGGATGACGTGTGCGTGAGCTCCTAGATATGTTTCTGAAGAAAGGTTTGGAGGCATATTGGTGGGATGCCCTGCAGCCTGCTCTGGTGGTAGTGGGGTTGGGGCCCTGAGAAGAAGCTCTTTGTGGCTGGAGTTGGAGGACGAGCCGGGACTTGGGCCTGGTGCTGGGGTGAGCTTGGTGAAGGCTGTACCAGTGAGAAAGAAGAGGCTGAGGATATCGTATGACCAGGTTTTAAAGGTGTGAGAGGGAACTCTGCGGTGTTGCGCTTCTCACAGAATCACAGAATGGTCAGGATTGGAAGGGCCCTCTGGAGATCATCCAGTCCAACCCCACTGCCAGAGCANGGCTCTCCATTCTCCAGGTTGGGTGATAGCTGATGGATGAGTTCATATCATGTCATAGAATGGTTTAGGTTGGAAGGGACCTTGAAGATCAGTGCGTTCCAACCCCCCTGCCGTGGGCAGGCACACCTTCCATTAGACCAGGTTGCTCAAAGCCCCATCCAAACGGCCTTGAACACCTCCAGAGATGGAGCTTCCACAACTTCTCCAGGAAATCTGTTCCAGTGCCTCACTAGCCTCAGAGTGAAGAATTTCTTTCTAATATCTAATCTAAATCTCCCCTCTTCCAGTTTGAAGCCATTCCCCCTCGTCCTATCACTACATGCCCTTGTAAAAAGTCCTTCCCTAGCTCTCCTGTAGGCCCCCTTTAAGCACTGCAATAAGGTCTCCCTGGAGCCTTCTCTTCTCCAGGCTGAACAGCCCCAACTCTCTCAGCATGTCCTTATAGGAGAGGTGCTCCAGCCCTCGGATCATCTTCGTGGACCTTCTCTGGACCTTCTCCAGCAGGCCCATGTCTTTCCTCTGCTGGGGGCTCCAGAGCTGGACACAGTACTCCGGGTGGGGTCTCACAAGTGTGGAGTAGACGGGCAGAATCCACTCCCTTGACCTTGCTGGCCACACTTCTTCTGATGCAGCACAGGATACAGTTGGCCTTCTGGGCTGTGATCATGCATTGCCAGCTCATGTTGANAGCACCCTCAGGTCCTTCTCAGGGCTGTTCTCAATCCTTTCTCCACCAAGCCTGTATTTGTGCTTGGAATTGCCACGAGTTGAAGGCTATGGTGATGTTCTTGGGAAGTAGAGCAGCTCCTCTTCCTACGTCTGTGTGGTTACGTGGTAGAGGAGAGAGTTAAGTCTGGGACACTGGTCTTTCTGTCCCACCTGGAGGAACACGATGGTGGGTTTGCAGGATTGCCTGCTGAATGCCGAGGCTGAAAGGAGATGCTAAGCTGAGACTTGTGCAACCTCAGGTTTAGTCCTCGACCCTGCAGCATCTAAATGAAACCAACTACTGCTGCTGGAGCTGACTTGCCTGGGTCTTCCTTTTCTGAAGGCACTGAGAGTGCCCCAGGTAGGGTGCTGTGAGGTCCAAAACCAGTCCACAGGTCCTAAATCGTTTTCCCCCCTCCTGAAGGCTGATCTGGGGGTCACACTTGCGTTCCTGGAAGGGGACTTTGTTTTCGCATCATCTTGTCAAGAGCGATCAGGCCATTGCAGGGACTTTTTTCCCCGTCCACCCGGAGCGCTCCTGCCCTGGAGGTTGCAGACTTGTGTTGATTATGCAAGTTATTAACTCACAGAAGATACAAGGGAAAATATTTGCAGAAAGCCGTGAGAAGCATTCAACTAATGTGTTGGGTTTTTTTTCCCCCATGTTTCGGAGTGGCTGCGATATGCCGGCAGCCGGGTACCACGGCTCAGCTCACGCCCGGTAACTCATTGGCCATGGTATTTCATTGCCTGCCTCNTGGGATGCCCTGCAGCCTGCTCTGGTGGTAGTGGGGTTGGGGCCCTGAGAAGAAGCTCTTTGTGGCTGGAGTTGGAGGACGAGCCGGGACTTGGGCCTGGTGCTGGGGTGAGCTTGGTGAAGGCTGTACCAGTGAGAAAGAAGAGGCTGAGGATATCGTATGACCAGGTTTTAAAGGTGTGAGAGGGAACTCTGCGGTGTTGCGCTTCTCACAGAATCACAGAATGGTCAGGATTGGAAGGGCCCTCTGGAGATCATCCAGTCCAACCCCACTGCCAGAGCAGTTGCACAGGATGGCGTCCAGGAGGGTTTGGAATGTCTCCAGAGTGGGAGACTCCCCCACCTCTCTGGGCAGCCTGTGCCAGTGCTCTGCCACCCTCACAGGAGAGAAGTCCCTCCTCATGTTAAGATGGAACTTCCTATGGTCAAGTTTGTGCCCGTTCCCTCTTGTCCTGTCACTGGGCACTACTGGAAAAAGACTGTTCCCATCCCCCTGGCACCCTCCCTTGAAGTGTTTATAAGCATTGATGAGATCCCCCCTCAGTCTTCTCCAGACTAAAAAGCCCCAAGTCCCTCAGCCTTTCCTCATCAGAAGGATGCTCCAGTCCCCTCATCATCTCTGTAGCCCTTTGCTGGACCCTCTCCAGCAGTTCCCTGTCCTTCTTGACCCAGGGAGCCCAGAACTGGACACAGTGCTCCAGATGTGGCCTCCCCAGGGCAGAGTAGAGGGGGAGGATGACCACCCTCGACCTGCTGGCCACACTCTTCTTGATGCATCCCCAGGATGCCATTGGCCTTCTTGGCCACCAGGGCACATTGCTGGCTCATGGTCATCCTGTTGTCCCCCAGGACTCCTAGGTCCCTTTCCACAGAGCTGCTCTTCAGGAGGTCAGCCCCCAATGCATGATGCAGGAGGGAGCTGTGCAATGGGGGGACCCAAGCAGAAAGGGAAAGCATCCAAGTGTGGCATTGTGGTTTGTTGGGGTTTTTTTTCCCCCCTCTAGCTTTCTCCGAGTTTGGAAAGTTGTTTTTTTTTTCTGAGACAGAACAGGGGAGCAGCATTCTTCCAGTCTGTAGTGGTGTTAATTGGTTTTTGTTTGAAATATTTACTGGATGGGAACATCAGTGATGATCAACTCTCTCTCTAAGTGCGCCTGGGGAGCAGGCGTTGACAGGTGACATTCCCGAGCAGCTAAAAGTCTCCGTGGTGCAATCATGAGTGTATTTTAGAAGTGCTGACTTAAAAATAAAAAGGTTTATGTATCGGCCTAAATCTTGTCCAGCTCTTCTGTTTTCTTTTGGATTTCGTGGAAATGTTTCATGTGAACTATTTAATATTTTTTGATCTTTGCAAGTTTTCTTGTTAAGGCTCGTTCATCTAAAATACAGTGCAAGGTGTTTTGATATCTGTAAAAGTCCGTTAAAAATATTTTCCAGCTTATTTTGTCGGTTGTGGTGTCAGTGAGCTCCTGGTACCTCACACGTTTGCAGGAGAAGAGAGATGTCCTCCCTACGTGGTGAAGATGAAAGATGGGTTTGATTTGCTTCAGGCTCTTGGGCAACATTCCTCACTATCACGTATCCAAGCCCTTTGCAAGGACTAAAAATCTTCTCGTAGAATTTAGGGAAATGCTATTTTAATCTGTTAAGTAGGATCTGATGATAGGTGGGATCTCTTTGTCCCAGTACGAGGAGGAGGAGTTGCATTTTTAGGGGCCGGCATGTGTTTGGTACGTGTGCCAGCCCCTGCAAACAGCTGAGCGGTACCAGAGGGCAGCTGTGACCCCAGAGGTGTTGAACTGCGCAAGTGGCCAAGTACTGTAAAAGAAATGGGATAGGCAAGCCTTGGACCTGAAGACGTGGAAACCTCTTAGAGGAAACTGTTGGAGGAATCTGTGGTCCTCTCCTTTATCTTTTTGGTTGCGGGTGGAGCTTTTTTTTTTTGTCCCGGAGTCCAAAGATTCCTAATTTTCTGAGAACCTGGCTCTGTAACCCTACTAATTGCCCTAACAAAGGGTTGTATTCTATGCAGGTCCCGCAGCCACAATCATAGAATGGTTTAGGTTGGAAGGGACCTTAAAGATCATCCAGTTCCAAACCCTCTGCCATAAGCAGGGACACCTCCCACCAGACCAGGTTACTCCGAGCCCCATCCAACCTGGCCTTGAACATCTCCAGGGATGGGGCAGCCACAGCTTCTCTGGGCAACCCGTGCCAGGGGCTCACCACCCTCACAGTGAAGAATTTCTTCCTCATATCTCATCTAAATCTCTCCTCTTCTAGTTTCAAGCCATTATCCCTCATCCTATCACTACGTGCCCTTGTAAAAAGTCCTTTCTCCGGCTTTCTCATAGGCCCCTTCAGATACTGGAAGGGTCTCTAAGGTCTCCCCTGTGCTTTCTCTTCTCCAGGCTGAACAGCCCCAACTCTCTCAGCCTGTCCTCCCAGCAGAGATTCTCCAGCCCTCTGATCCTCTTCATGGCAATGTTCGTGGGGCTGCTTAGCGCAAGGAAACCCCTTGTCAAGAGGCTCTCAAAGCTTGATTTTATAGGTGCTGGGCACTGCAATCCCAACAAGATGGAGTTGACAGAGAGGAATGATGTTCTGAGGGTGATGGGAGCAAAGAAGCAACGCCGCTGCCCGGATGACACCAGTGAGGAGCGCAGCTCGGGTTGCACCCATCTCAGATGAGTGAGTGTCCCTTCTCCTGATGGAAGGGGTGCCGAAAGCAGGGCGGGGATCCTTGGAGCTGACCGGTATCAGGCTCCTTCTTGTGAGTCCCCCGGGGTTTTTCTTGCCTGTGCCATGTGGCCCCGTGCTGTTGCGCTGCCTGGGTTGTTTTCAGCTCTGGGANTAATTTTCTGAGAACCTGGCTCTGTAACCCTACTAATTGCCCTAACAAAGGGTTGTATTCTATGCAGGTCCCGCAGCCACAATCATAGAATGGTTTAGGTTGGAAGGGACCTTAAAGATCATCCAGTTCCAAACCCTCTGCCATAAGCAGGGACACCTCCCACCAGACCAGGTTACTCCGAGCCCCATCCAACCTGGCCTTGAACATCTCCAGGGATGGGGCAGCCACAGCTTCTCTGGGCAACCCGTGCCAGGGGCTCACCACCCTCACAGTGAAGAATTTCTTCCTCATATCTCATCTAAATCTCTCCTCTTCTAGTTTCAAGCCATTATCCCTCATCCTATCACTACGTGCCCTTGTAAAAAGTCCTTTCTCCGGCTTTCTCATAGGCCCCTTCAGATACTGGAAGGGTCTCTAAGGTCTCCCCTGTGCTTTCTCTTCTCCAGGCTGAACAGCCCCAACTCTCTCAGCCTGTCCTCCCAGCAGAGATTCTCCAGCCCTCTGATCCTCTTCATGGCAATGTTCGTGGGGCTGCTTAGCGCAAGGAAACCCCTTGTCAAGAGGCTCTCAAAGCTTGATTTTATAGGTGCTGGGCACTGCAATCCCAACAAGATGGAGTTGACAGAGAGGAATGATGTTCTGAGGGTGATGGGAGCAAAGAAGCAACGCCGCTGCCCGGATGACACCAGTGAGGAGCGCAGCTCGGGTTGCACCCATCTCCGATGAGTGAGTGTCCCTTCTCCTGATGGAAGGGGTGCCGAAAGCAGGGGGGGGGATCCTTGGAGCCGACCGGTATCAGACTCCTTCTTGTGAGTCCCCTGGGGTTTTTCTTGCCTGTGCCATGTGGCCCCGTGCTGTTGCGCTGCCTGGGTTGTTTTCAGCTCTGGGAAGCTTGCTGCGTGCATCCAGCACGTTCCTCGGGAATGCGGGAATGCGGTAACCCCATTCCTTGGGAATACAATTTGAGCTATGACATAATCCCTGGAGCAAGTGAAGAGCCATTAGCAGCTTCTTCTTTACCGCAGTTGGTGGAGCGGAGCTGCGCGTCTTGGGATTCTGCTCATTCCTGGGTATTTTCTCATGCTCCAAACACTAACAGGTGGCACCCTTCACCGGGGAATGGGTGGGGGTGAATTATGTTTTAAATCATTCAACACCTCGGCGTGGCTTCCCCTGTTTGTCTGAATTATAGCGTTGACCTCCAGAATTCATTATGAACATGCCCTTAATGTCAGCTCAAACTTGAGACCGGAGTGCAACAGGAGAACCCCGTCCTGGAGCATGACATTACCTGTGTCCCATCAGCTGTCCGAAAGGGCTCTTCTTGGCTCTCTCGGGAAAGAGAAAATTGGGGTAAATGTGAATGAGAAGGAAAAGGAGCTTGAGATGATTCCCAGCTAGAATTACAACTGGGTCGCAAGTGTTTAAAAACATTTATGGAGAAGGTGGTCTGGGACCACGTGCGGCGTGCTCTGCAACGATGGATAGGGTTCAAGACATTTGGGTGCCCATCTCCGAGCTGTCCTACAACCCCACTACGTGCCTGTTAGGCTGTGGGTCCAAGGGTCCACGCTGGCTTGTTCTCCTCTGTGCCCTCATGGGGGAGCATCACCTCTGCCTGTCTCGCTTTTCTTTTGAAAAATCAGGCTAAAAATTAATTGCTTTAATTAGAGATGTTAGCGGAGGATCTCAAAGCGCTTCGCAGGGAGAGCTGCTGGGTTGAAAGCAAACGGCGTGGCGTGGCATCAGGAAGGGAGAAGGGCTGCAGGGAGCACTACCGCACTTTCCTTTTTCACTTTGAATTAGGGAACAGTTGGGTTTCCGTAGTCAAAAACACCGCTTTTCTCAGCTGTCTGCTGCCAGCGAGTCTCTTCCCAGAGATGGGATTTTCTCTGAATTTCCCTCTCCCGAAGCGAATACACACTTAAACCCTGAGGATCTGTGTGCTCAGTCCTTCATCGCCCCATTCTTGAGAGGTTTTTTTTGGTTACTTCTTCTACAGCACCAGAGAAGAGGGACAAGATTTAGCTGGTTGTTGAGAAGTTTATCGCTAAACCTCTTGGCCAGTGGGTCCCCGGTCTGTGCCCGGAGGGCAGCAAATTGCTCGGGAAATGCTCGTGGGAACTTAAGAGCTTAAAATAAAGGTCAAGGAGAAGAGTAAAATGAGATATCCACCCATAACGCGCTGCCTGCCTGGGATTGCTGCCTCGGGGTGCTCCCTTCAGTGGTACCCTGGTAGCGGAGCATCACTTGGAGCCAGCGTAGACAATGGGAGATGGAAAACAGTAGCACCTTTGCTAATACTTGCTATTTCTCTGAGAGCTGCCTCCGTGGGTGAAAGGAGGGGGAATGGATTAAAAAATAGGCAATTAGTGCAGATAGAGCTCTGCTGTCGGCTCCAGCGTGCATTAATTAGTTGTCCTAGCAATTGTTGCATTGTTAGGAGAAATAAACTCATTAAAAGCTCTTTGTTTTGTGTTTGTTTGGCACCTACCGTGATGGGATCCTGGACAATGACCGCAATTCCTCTGCGCGCCGGCGGTGCAGGCAGAAAGAGCGGGTGAAGGCAGGCAGGCAGGCAGGACTGCCATGTGGCTGCCAGCAGCCTGAGTGATCCCATCGAAGTAATTCCACCGTAAAGTAGATATAGAAACCTTGCTACCAGGGCCAGTGTTATTTTTTGTGTGTGTGTGTTCAGTTTTAAATGTGTAGAAAGGCCTTTTCAAACCAGGGCGATACAGGTTGGGAAACAGAACCATCTAGAGGATGCTGCGTGCTATTCTTAGAGTGGTTTAGGTTGGAAGGGACCTTGAAGATCATCAAGTATTTGTTCCCTTTCCCTTTTCCCTGCCTGCATTTCTTGGAAGGATGAGCTCGTAACCTGTGAAGCCTTCTTCTGCCTTCTTTAGAGTTGGAAAATACATAGATCTGTCCTCTGATCCAATTCTAGCTCTGAAGACTGTCCTGGGAAGTTTTTCTGTTGCTCCCTGGAGCATCCCCAGCTCCTTCCATGCTGTAGCAAAGCAGTGTCATGTCGTGACCCGTCTGTACAGCCTGAATTATGACTGTTGCTGTTTAAGGAGGAATATTAATAGAGCATCTCCCTTTTAATACCTTACCTCTCCCTTATTTTCCTTCCCTTAAATGTGCTCTTAGAATCAAAGAATGGTTTGGGTGGGAAGGGACCTTAAAGATCATCTAGTCCAACGCCCCTGCCATGGGCAGGGACACCTCCCACTAGACCAGGTTGCTCCAAGCCCTGTCCAATCTGGCCTTGAACACCTCCAGGGATGGGGCAGCCACAGCTTCTCTGGGCAGCCTGTGCCGGGGCTCACTGCGCACAGCGCCAAGAAGTTCTTCCTCACATCTCATCCCAATCTGCCCTCTGTCAGTGTCAAACCATTCCCCCTCATCCCATGGCTCCCCTCCCTGATCCAGAGTCCCTCCCCAGCTCTCCTGAAGCCCCTTTAGGCACTGGAAGGGCCTCTCAGGTCTCCGCGGAGCCTTCTCTTCTCCAGGCTGAACCCCCCCAACTCTCCCAGCCTGTCCTCCCAGCAGAGGGGCTCCAGCCCTCGCAGCATCTCGGGGGCCTCCTCTGGCCCTGCTCCACCAGGTCCATGTCTCTGCTGTGCTGAGGCCCCCGAGCTGGAGGCAGCACTGCAGCGGGGTCTCCCCAGAGCAGAGGAGAGCGTAGCAGAGGGGCACAATCCCCTCCCTCGCCCTGCTGGCCACGCTGCTGGGGATGCAGCCCGAGGTGCTGGGTGCTTTAAACAGCACCGGTCCCAGCAGTGAACCCTGAGGTTCACTGGTTGCCACTTGGACAGTGAGGTGTTGACCTTAACTCTTTGTGTGTGGCCATCCAGCCAATTCCTTATCCTCTGAGTGGTCCATCCGTCAAATCCACATCTCTCCAATTTAGAAATAAGGATGTCGTGCGGGACAGTGTCGCATGCTTTGCACAAGTCCAGGTAGATGATGTCAGTTGCTCTTCCCTTATCCACCAATGCCGTAACGCAGTTGTAGAAGGCCGCCACGTTTGTCAGGCACAATTTGCCCTTAGTGAAGCCACATTGGCTGTCACCAATCACCTCCCAGTTTTCCATGTGCCTTAGCATTGTTTCCAGGAGGATCTGCTCCATCATCTTGCCGGGCACAGAGGTGAGACTGACCAGTCTGTAGTTCTCTGGGTCTTCCTTTTTTTCCCCCCTTTTTAAAAATAGGGGTTACTTTTCCCCTTTTCTAGTCAGCAGGAACTTCACCAGACTGCCACGACTTCTCAAATNGATCTGGTCTTCCTTTTTTTCCCCCCTTTTTAAAAATAGGGGTTACTTTTCCCCTTTTCTAGTCAGCAGGAACTTCACCAGACTGCCACGACTTCTCAAATATGATGGACAGCGGCTTAGCAACTTCATCTGCCAGAACACAGATTGGTCGTGCTGGTCTCTGCAGCTTTCCGTGCTGGGGTTTGGTGCTGAGCAGCGTGATGGCTCAGGGCTGCGTGTGCGGTAGCAGGAGCTTTGCCCCTGTTAAATGAAGTTCATTATCTTTATTTGCTCCCAGATGCTTTCTGCTCCGGGTCACTGCTCCCTTCCCTCCCTGCCACCTCCGGGGAAGCACTCTGCCCCATGAACAAATGAAGCCGCACGTCATTTGCTAACGACATTGGGGATTCGTAGGGAAACAGCCGCTCACTTGGAAAGCTCCGACTATTCTGCACCTACAGAAAACAATAAGTGCTGCTTTCTCGGGTCTTGTTTCTGGTGGGATTTCAGGGGATTTTTGGGTAGAAGGGGAGCAGAGGTGCAGCTCGGTGGAAGAAGCGTCGTCTCTGACTGATGGTGCTCGCTGTGACTCCTTTGGATGCTGCCGGTTGTGTTGCAGCCAAGCTTTGATATCTGTAATATTCTGCACTTGTGTAAATATCCGTGTCTGAATTTGGTCCTGTGAACAAAACGTTATGTAAATAACTATCATGATTTACTTATCAGAATCATAGAATCGTCTAGGTTGGAAGGGACCTTTAAGATGATCCAGTCCAACCATCAACTTAACACTGCCAAAACCACCACTAAACCACATCCCTCAGTGCCACGTCTACACGTCTTTTAAATACCTCCAGGGGTGGTGACTCCACCACTTCCCTGGGCAGCCTGTTCCAATGCTTGACAACCCTTTCTTACTTTCTTACCCTATTTATTACTTATTTCCAAGTGTCAGTTGGGCAAGCCAGGAAACAAAAGCCCTTGTGTACGCAGAGGATGGGCAGAGAGGAGGCAGCAGCTGGAGGAGAGGAGGTGGAGCGCATGTTGGAGGGTCAACTCAGGCATCTGCATCTCCGAAACTGTGATGTCATCTTGGACAAGATGCTTGCTACCAGATTTTGAGGGTATGTTGGTATCTACGAGTGGAACTAGAGTACTTCAGAGGTCTGCTTGAGCCTATCAAAGGAGGCAGCAATAAAGATTTAGATAATTATCTGATTGAGACAGGAAGGTAGTATCCTAATGTATGCTCGGAGTGCTGAGACAAGGGGGTTGCAGGAGGTAGCAGATGAGGGCTGTCCTCCTGGAGGAATCCGTTTAAAGGGCATCAGCACCTAAACAATCCAGATCCTGCATTTCTTCCAAGAGCTGCTGCCTGGTAAAGCTTTTAATCCAAAGGTTTGCTTGCTGAAAGAGGGACACACATTCATCCTGTGCACGGGAAGCAGGGAGGTTGCCTGTGGTGGTGCATGGATCGGGGACGGAGCCAGAATCCGAACGGGCATTCCTGCCTCTTGGTCTCTGGTCATACAGCTCTCCTCTCCCTGGGTCCAGCTTCACCATTTGGGGTTGAGGTTAGGCGCTTTAAACACTCAAATGACAAGTTTTGCAGTGGTTTGAAGGATACAGATAAGACTTGGATGAAATCTGCGGTGCCCGTTTCTCTCCATGGTTTGGGCAGTTTGTAGGCAGGGTGAGTCTTGCCCTTTCGGCTTAGGTAAAGTTTGTAGGAAACCACCCAAAAATATCCTCCACCCTGGGGTAAAGAGCCTTTTCTACCTGGTAATCTGCAACAGAGTATTCGATTTTTATTGGGAATTTTTAGTGCATAACAAATTGAATCGAACCGAGTCTTGCTTTGGCTCTGGATGACCGCAAGGGCCCTTTAAAGCGGTGTGTTCACAGGCTCTTACATGCTCGGGGGTTAAATCACCGTAGGGAAGACCCCTGATATTTGCTTTGTCTCCTGGTGCTAACTCTGGTCCCTTCCCAAAGCTGTGGTTGTGACCCATATCTCCTGGTCCTTGCAGATCCTTGGTCCTCCCAGGGTTGCTGTCTCCTCTTTGCTTCTAGAACAAAAATTGGGTCGGTAAAAGGCAGCAGCTGGTGGCCGGAGTGGTCCACCTGCGTGGTTGTGATGCTCCAGAAGTTTGTCAGGATATTCTTCCATCAAATTCTCCTGAATAATACTGTAGCATTAACCAGAGATGAAGGAAATAGAGCTTGGGCGTTTGTTTTTCTTTTCTCTTTGAGGATGCTTGAGCATCCATGGGGGAAGAGAGCTGGGAAAGGATAAGGGAGGGTCGCGGCTTAAGGTAATTATTGCATTGTTATTATTTATATCACTGAAGCAGCGTTGGTGTTGCAGATAGACCCAGAGAATCCTCGTCCCAGAGTGTCTGCAGGTTTGAACTGTGAAACAACAGAGTGCAGGTGGACGGGGCAGGTACGGGAGGTTGTTGTAACTCCTTGTAGGAGAGGACAGGCCTTTCTCTTTGTTCTAGCAGCAATTAAAGTAGCTACAATTCTTGCTAATTAAGACATACTTTTTCCCCCTGTGCTATTCTATATATTATTTTTTGTCTATGACGTTGTCTTACATTAATGGCTGATGTTTTCCGTAGCTTACATACCACGAACAGGAAAGAACATTTCAAGAGCATCACATGGAGATGTTTTTGAGGTGACACTTTCCACTTTCTGTGGAAAGGGACCTGGGAGTCCTGGTGGACAACAGGATGACCATGAGCCAGCAATGTGCCCTGGTGGCCAAGAAGGCCAATGGCATCCTGGGGGGCATCAAGAAGAGCGTGGCCAGCAGGTCGAGGGAAGTCATCCTCCCCCTCTGCTCTGCCCTGGGGAGGCCACATCTGGAGCACTGTGTCCAGTTCTGGGCTCCCTGGTTCATGAAGGACAGGGAACTGCTGGAGAGGGTCCAGCAAAGGGCTACGGAGATGATGAGGGGACTGGAGCATCCTTCTGATGAGGAAAGGCTGAGGGACTTGGGGCGTTTTAGTCTGGAGAAAAGAAGACTGAGGGGGGATCTTATCAACGCTTATCAATACTTCAGGGGAGGGTGCCAGGGGGATGGGAACAGTCTTTTTTCAGTGGTGCCCAGTGATAGGACAAGAGGGAACGGGCACAAACTTGACCATAGGAAGTTCCATCTGAAGATGAGGAGGAACTTCTTTCCTTTGAGGGTGGCAGAGCACTGGCCCAGGCTGCCCAGAGAGGTGGGGGAGTCTCCCACTCTGGAGCCATTCCACACCCGCCTGGACACCGTCCTGTGCCACTGCTGTAGGTGCCCCTGCTCTGGGTGGGGGTGGGACTGGATGATCTCCAGAGGTCCCTTCCAAACCTGACCATTCTGGGATTCTGTGACAGTTGTAGTTCTTACTCTTTCAAGGTGACACTTGCACATCTTCTGCACTGGCCTGGGAGAGCGGCTGGCAGTGCCACTGCTCTGCACGGGTCTGCTCGTCTCCGATGACCCAACTCTGGGGTTGAATCAGCCAGTGGAAAATGAACAAGGAACACCCTGAACTGCTCCTTCGCAGGGCTGCGTCTTGGGTTTGACTCCTGGAAGGTGGTTTCTGTGGCCTGGTGAGATGTTTCAGCTGAACTCCTTAGTGAAAACACCTGCTCCGGCCGTCGTCTTTTCTGCCTCTTCCTTTTTCCATCTCTTGTGTCCATATATAACAGCAAATGCTTCCAGCAAGAGTGATGAAAATTGCCAATTAACTGCCTGTGAGAAAGTGAGGGAATGCCAGCTGTGAGCAAGCCACTTCTCCCTCCCCAGGCTCACAAGTAACCCTATCCCCTTCCCAACTCGCCTCCCAACGCCCCGGAGGATATACCCGACCCAGGTGGGTGTATCGCTTATGGGGGTGAACGGGGAGATGGCACACGAGTAAGAAGGGAGACAGGGAACAAGAGAAACTTCAACTGAAGGTTTATTCTGGTGCGCAAGAGCTATCTTTACCCGTCTTGGCTCGGGACAGCACTTCCATTTGTAAAGTCCCTACAGAAGCATCCAGCTTGGCATCCGACTCATGACAGGCATGTTGGCCCTGGCTTGGCCTCCTTGCCGCAGCTTCAGGAAGCTTCTCGCTCCCTTCACAGGTGCCTTTCCAATTTTAAGATTTGGTTCGAATGCGTAGAATTGATGGAATTTGTAATTGAAAGCTGGAGTCAGATGCAATTACCGTAAATTAAAAAAGCATCCAGGGCCGACACGGAGAGCTGTCGGGGGCCTGGAGATCGGGGCTCTTGAGGCCAACGGGGAATCGTGTGGTATTAAGAAGGGATTCGATGCCTGACACCTCCCTTGGTAATTTTTGCTGTGATGATCTCACCCCAATCCTCTTGTTGATTTGCCACTTGGCTCATCTGATTCCTTGTGTCTTGACCCCCCCCACCCTCATCTGTCAATCGGTGTGGGCTGTGAAGGGTAATTAGTTGCAGGGGCTGATGGAGGGCATGGTGTTATTGCTACGGCCGTGCTCCCTTCTCCCTTTCACTGGATAAAAATCCCCACTCGCTATCAGGTTGGTGACACTTGCAGGTCTGCCTCAAAAATCAGAGCTAGTGGTGGGGAAAATCTCATCATGTCATGCCACCAGGGCTGGTTTAGGTGCAGACATGTCCTTGCGGTGCTCAGAGCTCCCCTTGAGTTGCTCAGCTTGCACGTGTGTCTTCTCCACACCTGGAGGGGCTTTCAGGACACCCGCTGTAATGCTGAGGAGTTTCTCCATGGCTTCAGACCTTCACCTGCTCCATGGTGGATGTCTCAAGGAGCAGCCTGAGGGTCTCTGCTGCCTTCCCGGGTGGCTGCTTCTGCTTTCTTTCAAGTAACCTCTGAAGATCAGCTCTTAAATCCTTCATAGAATCATAGAATGGTTTAGGTTGGAAAGGACCTTGAAGATCATCAAGTTCCAACCTCCCTGCCATGGGCAGGGACACCTCCCACTAGACCAGGTTGCCCAAGGCCACGTCCAGCCTGGCCTTGAACACCTCCAGGGATGGGGCCTCAACAACCTCTCTGGGCAGTCTTCCTTTGAGTTAGGAATGGGCTGTTGCCATCCTGCTGTGCCTTCTCTCGCCAATAATTTGGCAAGGCTCTCGGCAGTTTGGGATACCTGTGGACTGAGAGTTGGGCAGGATCTCCAGGTGTCTCGGCTCTCACTCCCGTCCTACCATGTAGATATGGTCCAACACGAGATCGGTTTCGCCATCGGAAAGGATGCTCTGGAGAGACTCCTTTTTGCTTTCTTCACCCTCAACGTGTCTATGGGTGACCATTTGGAGGCTGGACATGCTGGTCTTACTTGAGCACCACCTGCTTAAACCTGGTCCCCCTTGCTCCCCGTAGTAACAAGGGCTTTTCAGGTGCCTTCTCCCAACTGCAAGTTCCCGAGTCCTGAGAGGCAGCTCTCCTGACACCACCTATACCTGCAAATCTCCAAGTTTTTTTTTGGGGGGGGACCCTAATCTAGAGCTCTGAAACAAATGGGAAGCTCTCGGTCAGCATCCGCAGCTGTCTGCGTGCTAAGCTTGGCAGCTTGTGATGAGCTGCAGCTTGCAGGAGGCGAAACAAGTGGTGTGGGTTGGTTTTGTTGTGGTTTTTTTTTATTCCCCCTTCCCCTTTTGCCCCAGGGAATGCAACAGGGCTGGACAAATCCAGGTGTCTGATTAGCCACGCTTAATTAAGAGCTCGGTATTCTGGAGTGAATCTGGTGGACTCAATGCAGTCTCAGCGGAAGGGAGCCCAGAGGAAAGGCTGAGCTCGTCCCTCGCGGGCACGGCAAATCGGGGCTGCCCAGCCCTTCGGCAGTGCCGCGTCCTCTGTCTTCCCAATTTGATGTTTCTGTCAGAATAAGCAGTGGGGAAAGCTATCACGAGAGGTTGGGGAAGTGGCAAAACACAAGTTGTTGCTGGTGGCGGAGCAGAATGTTTCTGCGCCCTGCAGAAAGAGTGGCCGTGTTGGCCGTGATTTGGGATATTAGGAAAAATTTCTTCACCGAGAGGGTTGTCAAGCACTGGAAGAGGCTGCCCAGGGAGGTGGTGGGGTCACCACCCCTGGAGGTATTTAAAAGACGTGTAGATGTGGTGCTGAGGGACGTGGTTCAGTGGTAACTTGGCAGCGTTGGGTTAACAGTTGGAGTTGACGATCTTAAAGGTCTCTTCCAACCAAAACGATTCTGGGATTCTATAAAATGGGGTTACTGCCTGCGCAAATACACTGATTTTTGCCTCCTCAAATTGCAGCAGGATAACATCGCTCTCCCTGCCAGCCGGTGCGTTTAACGAGAAGCAAACATCCCCCTCCCCATCCTCGAATGCCCCTCTGGCTCGCTCTCGTGTCGGGATATTCGGTTACCGGCCCCGCTTGCTGTAAAGCCTCTCTGCGCTGCTGCCGGGACGGGAGCCTTCACCTTGGCAGCTCCTTCAGGCAGGAGCAGCCTTTCTGCGTTTTATTTCTCTGCCTCATTGACTCCCCATCTGTTTTCACTTGCCGGCTGCAAACGTACCTATTCCTTTTGGCTTTTGCCTCTTTTTTTTTAAATCTTTTTTTTTTCCCCCCTCCCTTCCAGTTTTCATTTTAATTGTTAGCCGCGTTGTGGAACTCAGCGTGTTTCCAGCGCTGAAACGCGGAGCGGCAAAAGGAGGAATAGAGGTTTGCGAAGGGGAGGGTGGTCAGGGAATAACCCTGGGCTCAGCCGCCCCTGAGGGTTCAGCCCAGGGGACAGCGAGAATAAATCCTAAAGGCATCAGGTTTTTTTAGATGATTTTTAGAAGTAGCAGCGCTCAGCCCAGCACCACCAGCTTCCCCGACCGCTCTGGGGTACTGAGCTTTAACTTCATGTATGTCTCTCTCCAGTGAAAGCAAGAAGGGCTCTTTTCAGTGTGTTCCTTAGTTTAGGATCAAGCCGGGGTTTAATTACACATCTCCTAATTAGAAAGGAAAATTGTGAGCAATACCCACAGCCTGTTCTGCAAAGTTTTATATTCGCATATGCCTTTCCCCCCCACGTTTTTCAAATTCTTCATATATAATGTATTTTGTAAAGCGTACTCAGGCAGAGGTGTGCAATCTATGGAAGGAAATGGCTTTTTTTTTTTTTTTCTCTTCCCTCTTTTTTCCCCTTTGGATTTCCAAAAGCAGATCCTGAGGCCAGCACACGCGGACCCTCGCATGGCTGGGACCCGCAGCGGTACCCTCTAGGGGGCACGATGCACCCGCCTTCGCCGGCGAGACCTGGACCGTTTTTGCAGAGAAGTGTTGTTTTTCTTTTCTTTTTTTTTTTTGCCATAGGAAACGACAGTAGGGAAATGAACTGAGAGTTACAAGAAGCAGCAAAATATCCGTGTGTTCAGCAGGAAAATGCAGCCTGTCCAGATCTGGTGGGCTTTTACCCGTTAGCGATGCTCTGCTTTAATTTTTTGCAGTGATTTAAGACGTGAGGCTTTGAAACGCTCTCGCGTTTGGTTTTAATCAGTCCTGGAGGTTTAAAGATCACCCAGAAAGCAGCTGCGTTTTGAAACACGGTGGTTTTAAACTCACAGAAGTACGAAGGGCAACTTTTAAAAACCCAAATGTGGCCAAATAAAGGATGTGGCTGAGCAAAAGCACTCATGCCCCTATGAGAGCTCTGGCGCTATGGGAAGGGGGACAGGCAGTGATGATGTTTGCACAGGGGACCTTGAAAGGCTCCGGCTATCCCCTTTTATTTTTAAGTCAGGCATCACACGTGTGATTTCTGAGCTGGCTTGTTGGGACTTTGCAATCTTTCTTTTTAAGACAACCCTAATTCAACCCTTTTAGCCCCAATAAATTGAGTGCTAAACCAGGTAACCTCTTTGGTTAAACCGCCGTGACTGTCCCCGTGCAGCCAGGATAACTCGGGGTCTGTGCCGAGGGGCAAGAATTTAATTTAAAGAGTGTGCTGTTTGTTTTTTTTTTTTTTTTAACTATTACACAGCCTGCGCTACTGAGCTGCAAATCATGAGAGCTGGTAGCATTAACATGCGGAGAAAATGACTCTATGCACAGTAAAAACCTTTCTGAGTAAATCCTGTTTTCCAGTGCTCCTGTAATTACCTCTTGCCTCGCCGTGTCTGATAACTGCGTTAGAGAGAGAGCTTGCGTTGCTTTTGTGCCGCCTCCGTGATATTTCCTATACGATGCCGATTTCCGCCCCGTTAATTGATTCCTAATACTCACGTGAGTTGACCGGTCATTTTTATTTGGTCGTATTTTTTCAATAAAGCCGGCACCTTGGCTTCCCACGTGTTTGGGAGTGTCACTTAAACTTGTCACTCTGTCCTCTCTGCTAGACTGTGATTAATTGTTTGCTGCATTAATTGCTTTACCGGGCAGAGAGGAGATGGCGTGGCATCACCTCGAACCCTGCGGGGAGGCTCCGGTCCCGTCCGTACAGGATCGGTACTTGAACAGGAGAGCAGAACAGCGGAGGGGAAGGCTCCGCCGTTTAATTAAATGCATCTTTGCCAGTCGGTCCCTGCCGACCTGGATTGCCTTGGATTAAGATGGCAAATAGCTGTCTTCGTGCCAGAGATATTTAGTGACTCTGACCAAGTTCACGGGCTAGCAGAGGGCTGGCAATTGTTCCCGCTTGTCTATCGCCGCCTGCGATAGCCCAACAAATACAGTTGCGCCTGGTGTAATTCCCACAGGCAAATCAGTGGCGTACACGGCAGTGGAGATAAACCTGAGTGCCTGGACGTTTTGCTTTCTGGGTCTGTAATTATACAGCGAGTAACGATGCTGCTGGAGACAGCCCGGGTCTTTGTTATCCCCAGGAATCTTTTTGCCCAAGGGTGGCTGCAGGAGTGATGAGATGCACGTGAAGGACAGTGAGAGGAGGGGAGGATACGCAACGCCCTCTTTACAAGGGCAAAAATGTGGGATTAAAAAAAACCCAACCAAACCATCTTAAAAATATAATTTTAGTAAGTGTGAGGGTTCAATTTTCGGAGCGTAGAATTCCTTCAACTACAAAAAATACAAAAAGCAACGCCCAAAACTCCTCCAAAGGCTCGCTTTTCCATAAAGCGTCTTTTAGCTGGGATTATTATTTTTTTTCCCCTTTCTTTTTTATACTTGCCCATGAGGATTTTGTTCTGGGAGAGGAGCACGGCGAGGCACGAGCTGTAACTCTGCTCGAGCCTGACACTGCTGCATCTGCCTCCTCCCCGACGCATCCTTCTCCACTTTTTCTGCTGGTTCAGTTTTTCCTCCAGCTAGTAATCGTTTTAGCAGATGGTGGGATAAAGTGATGCTGACCAGGAAATTACCTGTAAGCTGAGAGCAACGGCGCCTTTATCCATCACAAAGCACCGAAAGTCAGTTTTAGGCACTGCTTGGCTTGTCCGTGGAGGGCACGGAGTTATGGAAAGGGGTGGGAAAAGCTCTCCAGGCTTTTTCCTGGGACTCCGTTTAACAGCATGAGGGTTTCCTGGGATAAAGGCTGTATCGGTGATTTAAGACTGCTGTAATAGTGATTTAAAGTGTTTCTTGGTGATATGCTGCAAAGCAGTGCCTGTTTCCACAGGGCAAAACTGGGTCCTCCCATGGCTTCAAGCACTGGATATTTGGTGTTGGGGGAGTGGGATCTCTGGGACATTCCCGGAGGAGCAGGGCAAATCCTTTGGGATGTGTTGTCCTGCCAGCTCAGGACTTTGTGGAGCTCATTTCTCCCACGATTTTAACACCCAAAAGGCAGGAAGGTGAAACACAAGAGTATTGCGTGTGATTAATCTCTTCCTCCCTCCTGCCCTGTGCCCCTTTATCCATTTTATCCATTAAAATAATGGATATCAGCCGAGCAAATGCCGCTCTGGGGACTTGAGGCTCTGCTCCCATCTCCCCGGCGCCTGCCCCGGGCTCAGCAAAGCGCGGCGCAGCCGGTTGCGGCATCGGTAAAGCGGCGCGGGCGGTGTAGCCGGTAAGTAAGACGCTCGCCGGCTCACTACATTGCGAAGTAATGAAGTGGAAATGAACTCCCTGCCTGGCGAGGAGAGAAGGGGGGGGGATTAGCTCCCGACAGCGGCACTGGGCTGCGGAGATTGATGGGATGTGCTGACATCGGGTACCAAACACGACCATCTCACTTTGGTGAGCAATTAATCTAAAGGGTCGGTGATCTGTCATCCTCTCCAGCTCCCTAAAAGCCGGGGAAATTCGTTAGGAGAGTTTGAAAAGAGCTTCCACGGTGCGGTTTTTGGCCGGCCGCTCCCTCCCCTCTCTCCTTCACCCGGCGGAGAAGGAGTCGAGGCGAGATGCGAAGGCATCTTCTGGCTCTGCTTCGCTGCGGCGGGTTCAGGGCACAGAGCTTTTTTGTGGGACCCCGTGTCTCTGAGCACGTGCCTGGGCACGTTAATTCAGCGACACACGCGAGTCTAAATGTGCTCAAGCGCTTGCATGAATCTGCCTCTATAGGAACTGTGTAATATTTTAAAAAAATCTGATTTGTTTTATTTTTTTTTCAAGTTTGGGGCCAGAGTGGAGAATGGACAAGGAGATAAATCATCTCCAACTTTTTACCTTTCCCCTTGTTCCTTTTGAGGTAGCTGCGGGGTGGGGGGGTAATACAGTTGTTCTCTGCCTTCCCCAAAACATTTACCAGACCCCTGTAGAACTACAGACAACAGATTGAAATGATGGGATGAAACATTACTGTGAAAGATCTCCCCCCACCCAACCCTAAATCCAACCCAAACCCAAACTCCTCATCCGTGGAGACACGTCCCTTACAACTACACGCGCAGTCTGACATCTCTTTTTCGCTCTGCGCTTGCATCCAGCCCTTTGCAGGGCATTTTTCCAACCATTGATTTAAAAATATGCATTTAATCTGAAGGCAGGAAGGTTGGTGACTGCAAAAGTGATGGCTCAACTGTGCTCCCGGTACCGGGCCAGTCTGCAGGGTGAATAGCTAATGCATTAATCCGCTGTGCTGGTGAGACCCAGGGGGGGGGGGAATGATTTAAAAGCAACCAGCCCGCTGCTCCACTTAGGACAGTCGAAGAAATGTCAAAGCAGCTTTGGAAGGAAGAAAAAAGGTTAGTTTGGGGTTGTTTTTTTTTTTTAAGTTTTATCCTTCTGCTGTTAATCCCTTTGTCTGGTTTAGGAAGTCTGTTCATCTTTCCCTGTCTCATAAGTCGGGGGAAAAAAAACACTTCTGGGAGGTTGAGGACTGATGTTAAAAAATTCCTCTGAGGTATCCTAAGGGAAGGACAAAGTATTCTCTGTTGCGCTCATCCCTGAAAGATACAGCGAGAGGAGGTGCCTTGGGACGGTAAAAGCTTTGAAAATAATGTGCAGGTAGGGAAAGATTGCTGAAAACATGAGAAATAATTAAGGAGGGGGGAAAGAAAAAAAGGAAGAAAAAAGTTGGCCCTTAAGTTGGAGCATCACTTTTAAAGGGGCAGCGCAGGGTCGATGCGCTGGCGCTACCCGAGCACGCGCGGCTTTTCGAGACTAAGGGTTTATTGACCGTGGGTGGAATTAATGGCACATAGTATGATGGCTACTAGGTGCCGCCGAGGCATTGCCTTGGCCCTTTGGTGGTTGCCACGGGCAAGCAGGCAGCTGGCGGCACTGAGACGGGTGCTCCAGGTAATTGCTGGCTGGTTCTGTGGGGGAATTTTGCCGCCGTGCGGAAATGCTGCCCGCGACTTTCTCTTTGTGTGCGGAGATGCGGAGATGGATCCCGTGATTTTTGGGCCGGAGGAGCCTTTCTCAATTATTTCAGCATAGCGCTTGTGCAAAATTAATTTGGTTTTGAGAGGGGACAGAGGGGAGAGGTGTTGGACGATTATTGACGTGGGGTTAATTTGATACATGGTTTTCGGTCCCAAGTTAAATTGGCGCTGCCTTTTAATCTGCATCTCAGCTTGGCAGGGGCTAAAGCACCTTTAAACCTCGGCTAGAGGTTTTTTAAGAATTAAACCCAAACGCTGAGTAAGGATCCAGGTTAACCACGTTTTAAGGGCAAAGCTTGAGTGGCAGAGGGCAGAGCGGTGCCTAGACCCTGAGACCGGGGTTGTGGCAGGGGCTAAAGCATCTCTAAACCTGAACTAGATGTTTTTCTGTGTAGGTTTGCAGCAGAATTGGACCCAAACACTGCATAAGGATCCAGATTAACCATGTTTTAAGGGCAAAGCTTGAGCGGCGGAGGGCAGAGCGGTGCCTAGAGCCTGAGACCTGGGCTGTGGCAGGGGCTAAAGCATCTCTAAATCTCAGCTAGATGTTCTTCTGCGTGGGTTTGCAGCAGAATTAGACCCAAACACTGCATAAGGATCCAGATTAACCACATTTTAAGGGCAAAGCTTGAGCAGCGGAGGGCAGAGCAGTCCCTAGACCCTGAGACCTGGGCTGTGGCAGGGGCTAAAGCATCTCTAAACCTGAACTAGATGTTTTTCTGCATGGGTTTGCAGCAGAATTGGATCCAAATGCAGAGTGAGAATCCAGATTAACCACATTTTAAGGGCAAAGCTTGAGCAGCGGAGGGCAGAGCAGTCCCTAGACCCTGAGACCTGGGCTGTGGCAGGGGCTAAAGCATCTCTAAACCTGAACTAGATGTTTTTCTGCGTGGGTTTGCAACAGAATTGGACCCAAATGCAGAGTGAGAATCCAGATAAACCACATTTTAAGGACAAAGCTTGAGCAGCGGAGGGCAGAGCGGTCACTAGAGCCTGAGACCTGGGCTGTGGCAGGGGCTAAAGCATCTCTGAATCTCAGCTAAATGTTTTTCTGCGTGGGTTTGCAGCCGAGTTAACCCCAAATGCTGCATAAGGATCCAGATTAACCATATTTTCTGGGCGAATCTTGGGCGATGGAGGGCAGAGCGGTCCCTAGAGCCTGGGACCTGGACTGGGGCTTGGTACTGGTATTAATAAAAGGGCAGCACAGTCGTTAGTCCAGGCTTCCTGCACGCAGTTGCTACAAATCCGGAGGCACAACTGGCATGCCACATTAATGTCCTAGCGTTTAACCCCCCCCCAACCCCCCCCCCGCAAGCAGGCGAGGATGCCTCACAATATTAATAGCCGTACAGTTTGTGAATTTACACGCCCGTACCGAAACCCGACGCCGGCCGCTTTCCCACATGTCGTCCTGCAGATGGACGGAATTACTTCGGAGAGTCGCTGCGAGCTTGGAAAAACACAACAGTGCTGTTTCCAGCGTCGGCAGCCCCGCTGGGGAGTGAAAACTGCAGCTCTTTTGTTTACATCCCACTTTAATCCTCTCTCCTCTGCTTTGGACCGATGCGTGGAGGGGAGAGTGGATGTTGAATTGAAGCGAGGGGAGTCCTGGGCATGAGGACATCGGTGATGTCCTCTGCTGGTTTTTCACTATGGCTTGGAGCGAGTTGTCCTGCCTACTCGCTGCCTCAGTTTCCCCATCTGATCAACGAGGCTATCGCCTTCATGCTGGTGAGGATAATGCCAGTAACGTGCTGTAATCTGCTCTGGTTTTGAAGGCAAAGGAGTGTGCCAGGGAGGAAAAGCAGCTGTGTGTGTTGCAAAGCTGTGTGGTACTTCGAGACTGAGCCTTCCCTGCAGCCAGAAGGTGTCTTCCAGCCCTTGCAGCTCTGATTTCTCCTGCCCATGATGGAAGCAGCGCAAACCCCTTCGCAGACTTCGCTCTGGGTTGGCTTCTCTTCCCAGAGGCAAGGGAGCAGCAAGCCCTTCTTCCTAATCACCCCACTTAATTGCCCCCCGGATGCCCTGTGCTTCACGGGTAGAGGAATTTCTCCTGGAGAGCTGCTTTGGAGTCCTCAGCACAAGAAGGATGTGGATGCATTGGAGCAGGGCCAGAGGGGACCACGAAGATGCTCTGAGGGCTGGAGCCCCTCTGCTGGGAGGACAGGCTGGGAGAGTTGGGGCTGTTCAGCCTGGAAAAGAGAAGGCACCAGGGAGACGTTCTAGCAGCCTTCCAGTATCTGAAGGGTGCCTACAAGAAAGCTGGAGAGGGCATATAGTGATAGGACGAGGGGTAATGGCTTCAAAGTGGAAGAGGGTGGATTTAGAATGGATATTAGGAAGAAATTGTTGCCTGTGAGGGTGGTGAGCCCCTGGCCCAGGTTGCCCTGAGAAGCTGTGGCTGCCCCATCCCTGGAGGTGTTTAAGGCCAGGTTGGACGGGGCTTTGAGCAACGTGGTCTGGTGGGAGGTGTCCCTGCCCATGGCGGAGGGGGTGGAACTAGATGATCTTTATGGTCCCTTCCAACCTAAACCAGTTTATGATTCCTTTGAGGAAAAGCAGCTTTCTGCAGGGGGCTGGAGCCCTGAGGAACAAGTCCATGTCTGGGACGGTTGCAAGTACCAGGTGGCCAAAATGCTCTTTCAAGGACATTGAGACCTCCATGTGACCCCTTTGCTTAGTGCTCCTTTCCTGGATGGGTTCCTGCAGCGCACCCATCACACCCCGAGCTGTTGTGGTTGCTTCAGACCTCCTCAAGCTGCAAAGTCCATGAGATCCTCCAGTGCTCGGCACTGGGGCTCCATGGGCTCTGCTGCAGTGTTTCTTAGATGCCACCATAGTCACATACCTCGGTGGCCATTTGCTCCTGATGTTTAAAAGGAGATCTCAGCCTGCATCTTGGGTAATTGTCACTTACAGATCTCCAGGCAAAGACACCCCTGCACTCAAAGCCAGGGGTTTCTTTCCCTCCAGATGTTCTCCCCAGACATCATCGCTCCAAATTCATGCTTATTTTCCCTTTTTTCTTTCTCAGCTGGCTCTGCTAATTGCCGTGTAAATGCTCTGAGAACAAGAACTCAGACCCGTCTCACCTTTTATGCCTTTGCTGCTGTGGAATTAGCGCTAAACTGGTTGAGCTTTTAAATATTGTGTGATTGCAACCTCCCCCTAATAATTAGACACCATGGAGGAATCGTGTGCATTTTAGGGTGATTTCAGAGATGTATCATCTTGAAAATGCCGTTGCAAAAGCAATTGAGTTTGAGGAAACCTGTTTCAGTGAAGGGTTTTGTTCCGGGAGGATTGCTCATCGGTTTGGGGGAGCGCTGTGAATCAGCCCTTACCCGCATGGCATCGATGGGAGGGAAGCGAGAGCCATTTTGCAGCCGGGCAAAAGCTTATCGTTTGCCCACGATGACAGTAATAGCAGCTGTCAACCCGCTGGTGGCTGCTCTCGAAAGCCGCGATGATAACTTCGCCGGGTTTTCCCTTCGCCGGGAGCAGGACAAAAGGGGTAAGCCCGTGCGGAGGATTGCATGAGGAAAGCTGGTGGGTGACGTCTCGCTTGCGGAGGGCTCCTTAGGAACCTCATTTCACATATTTTCCCTATAAACTTGGCAAACGGAGGGCCGAGCTGTGCTATTTTTTGCTATTTTGCATTGCCTTGCGCCCTGCTCCTCTTTACAGAAATAAATACGCCGGAGGTATATTTTGTCAGCGGTGAGTATTGCCGTTGCTTTGCGTCAAATGTGGTGCAAATTACTGAACCCTGTATTAATAATTGCTTCCCAGGTCATTATAAATTTCCACGGAGCTAAATATTGATATTCCACTCCGGCTTTATTGATAGGCATCCTCCTGGGCTGCCATATTGTTCCAGGTTTTATCAATATGAAAAATCAAAGGCGGTTTATTATTTTAAATAGCTTTGAGCTGGGTTGTATTGTTTTACGTCTGAAACCACTTGCATTAATCAAGGGGGAGGTTTGGGGGTTTATTACTGTGTCAACCAAGAGCTTTCGCTACGTGACATTAACGTTACCGAAGGAAGGCGGCAAGCTCACGCGGTTGAGATAATGGATGGCGTTCTCCATGGGGGATGCGGAGCGATGCTGGGAAGCGGCGTCACAAGTTAATGAAGAAGTTCTCAAGCTCTGAACAGGGCATGGATGGATGTTTTTGCCCACCTGAGAGCAGCTTTGGCAACTTGTCGGGAGCCTGCAGGCTCGAATCTTCGTCTTCGCCTCCAATCCAGAGGAGCTGCTGGAGGGGCTGGTGGATCTTCGGGTGCAAACAAAGCTCTGCGTGGAAGGTGCTGCTCCCTGGGTACCTCTTCCCGGGTGCCTTGGGGCTTCTCACTGAAGCAGCTGGTGATCCTGAGGGCACTCAGCCATCCTCCCTTCTGATACCTGCACCCAGCAGGAAGGGAAAAAACTAAAGAGGCAGAGAATAAGAGGAGGAATCTGCCTTGTGCTGCTCTGCTCGCTCTCCCCAGCTTCTAATTGCTTGAAGACATGGCACCGGCGCCGTCTGTTCCTGGGAGCCACCACCCCGAAGGAAGCACATTGCTTCCCTAAAGAGCCAGCTGATGTCTGGGGACCTCTCTGCCGCATCTGGGACTTGCAGAGGCACATCAAGAGTAGAAAATCATCCCTGAGAAGCATCTTTACAAGGTTTTGCTGAGCTTGTAGGAAGATTTTGCTTAATTGATTGTCTCCTGTTATTCTTAAGTATGTTTAGCCCCCTCTGGAAGACTAGATGTTGGATTGGAGCTGACTGAATGGGGAATTGGGCAGGCACCGGGGACGGCATGAATTTAGCTCCTGGAGAAAAACAGTCAGCTGGAACATGTCGTCCCAACGCTAGGGGTACAACACTGACGGTATTTGCCCTCATTTGGTGACCCCAGAGAGACCTGGACAGGCTGGGGAGATGGGCCCATGCCAACCTCATGAAGTTCAACAAGGCCAAGTGCAAGGCCCTACATCTGGGTGGGGGCAATCCCAAGCACAAATACAGGCTCGGTGGAGAAAGGATTGAGAACAGCCCTGAGAAGAAGGACCTGGGGGTGCTGATTGATGAGAAGCTCAAAATGAGCTGGCAATGCGTGATCTCAGCCGAGAAGGCCAACCATATCCTGGGCTGCATCAGAAGTGTGGCCAGCAGGTCAAGGGAGTGGATTCTGCCCCTCTGCTCTGCTCTGGAGAGACCCCACCTGGAGTACTGCATCCAGCTCTGGAGCCCCCAGCATAGGAAAGACATGGACCTGGTGGAGAAGGTCCAGAGAAGGGCCACGAGGATGATCAGAGGGTTGGAGCACCTCTGCTGGGAGGACAGGCTGAGAGAGTTGGGGTTGTTCAGCCTGGAGAAGAGAAGGCTCCGGGGAGACCTTATTGCGGCCTTCGAGTACCTAAAGTGGGGCTCCAGGAGAGCTGCGGAAGGACTTTTAACAAGGGCATGTAGTGATAGGACGAGGGGGAATGGCTTCAAACTGGAAGAAGGTAGATTTATATTAGATATTAGGAAGAAATTTTTCACTTTAAGGGTGATGAGGCACTGGCACAGTTGTCCCAGAGAAGTTGTGGAGGTGTTGAAGACCAGGCTGGATGGGGCTTTGAGCAACCTGGTCTAGTGGGAGGTGTCCCTGCCCATGGCAGGGGGGTCGGAACTCGATGATCTTCAAGGTCCCTTCCAACCTAAACCATTCTATGCATCTATGATTTAAGGTGCAGTCTGCTGTTTCTGGGCAGATCTTTCTCCAAATGCTGCCCCTTGGTCTGGCCTAAATGAGCAATTTTGCTTTGGTCGAAGGTCAAAACTGGCAGCAACCTTTTCCCTCTGGTAGAGAGACAGCGGGCAAAGCCCACGCTGGGGTGTTGTGGTTGGCATACATTTTGACCCTTATGTCCATCTAGAATCAGGCATGGGTGCCCAGGGCAGGTTTTCACATGAGATTGTGTCGCTTTCTGCCTTGAATGCAGTATCGCTGGTGGTAAAGTTACCATGCGGTTGGCTATTTTTCCTCAAACCATTCTTTGCAATGAGCTGGGCTGCTCTGCATCTGGTTCCTGAGTGCCACAACGGCTCTTTGAGCTCCGTTTGCGACCATCGAGTTGTAATTCTCAGCTTCCTCCCCCCACCGTTAATTGTTATAATTACTCTTAAAACCTGGCTCCTGATAAGGGGACTTAGGTAGACACACTGGCTAAGTTTTATTACAGAACCTGCTCTTGCTAAAGAAGTTATTTTTGCTGAAGGCTTCCATCAAACTGCTGAGTCAAGACAATGGCTTGATGGGATAACATCTTCTCCGCTACCTTCTGTTCAGACCCTTGAGCCCCATTTGCCTGGGTAAAGACGTCGTGTTTCTTGGAAGGCAGCTTGTGTTAAAGGAGCCCTCAAGAAAATGCGGCGAGCTCTTGTTGGAGGAGACAGCGTGTGTGTCTATAGTCGGAGGATTTGACCCTGGGTTCGTGCATGACGAAATGGAGTGTGGTGTGATGCTGCCGAAAGTTGGTTCCCCGCATTGACTATTCACAGACTCACAGAATGGTGGGGGTTGGAAGGGACCTCCAGAGATCATCTGGTCCAACCCCCCTGCAAGAGCAGGGTCACCTAGAGCAGGTTGGACAGGAATGCATCCGGGCGGGTTTGGAATGTCTCCAGAGTGGGAGACTCCCCCACCTCTCTGGGCAGCCTGTGCCAGTGCTCTGCCACCCTCACAGGAAAGAAGTCCCTCCTCATGTTGAGATGGAATTTTCCATGTTCCAGTTTGTGCCTGTTGCCCCTTGTCCTGTCGCCAGGCACCACTGAAAAGAGTCTGGCCCCATCCTCTTGCCGTCCGCCTTTTCGATATTGATAAGCATTGATGAGATCCCCTCTCAGCCTTCTCTTCCCCAGGCTGAACAGCCCCAGGGCTCTCAGCCTTTCCTCATCAGAGATGCTCCATTCCCTTGAGCATCTTCATAGCCTTCGCTGGACCCTCTCCAGCAGTTCCCTGTCCTTCTTGAACCGGGGAGCCCAGAACTGGACACAATACTCCAGATGTGGCCTCACCAGGGCAGAGGGGGAGGATAACCTTGGGGTTATCCTTGGGGACCACCAAGACCTGCAAGTGGTTTGACTTCTCCACTGCTCTTGGAGGTGGTCAGTGCTTTCCAACTGGAGATGACTCAACCTCGGAGCTCGCTGCTGGTGGTTAGCTGCTTTTAACTTGACTCTTCCAGCAGGAGCTTGGCCTGAAGGTTACGTTGCTCAACGGAGCCATCCCGTGAAGGGTGCATGGAGAGGCTTCGAGGGGGGGTGCGGCGGGGCTTACAACAAAAATAGTTACGCATCAGACTGAAATCATTAATGCCCGTTGCCCGCAGAGACTAATTAAGGAGAGCTGCAGCTGTTTTTTGGAAGCACTTTGCGGGCATTACACGGCGAGCGCGTGCTGGAGGAGCTCTCTGAGTGTGAAACATTAGGCAAAGCGTTTCGTGCCGCTGCGTGTGCAACCACTGTGCCCCGAAGAGCCGGAGGGGGGGACGGGGATGTGGGGAGGGTTTCCCAAAATGTTCGCTTGGAAACGGTTTGCTTTTGTCCAAACAACAGGCTGTGAGTGGTGACAGCCCGGCTGCTCCTCAGCTTAGGCACTGACAGACCGTGAAGCCTAAGCATCTCGTGGAAGAGGTTAATAAGGTTCTCCTCCTTCCTCCCCCCCCCCCCCGAAAAACCCTGCTGCCTTTTCCATTTGCCTCGTGTGGGCAGCCCCGTGTGTGTGGTGGGGCAACTGGGGCTGCGCTGCTGTGCTGGTTGTCTGTAAACAGCCAGTGGGAAAGACCTCGTGTTTGCTGTTGCACTTGGTTATCTGCCGATCCGTGTTCGTACAATGCCAAAATAGCTCTGTGCTTGACATGGAGGGTAAACAAATCCATCACAGATGGTTTTGCCCCCATGGCGTCAACACCTGGTACCTGCAATGGAATGCCCGGCTGCTCCACCGCGCCATTGGCTGCCTCTGGTGTGTGTTGCATCTGAAGAGGTGTTTCATCACAGAATCCCAGAATGGTCAGGGTTGGAAGGGACCTCTGGAGCTCCCCCAGTGCCACCCCCTGCCAGAGCAGGGGCACCTCCAGCAGTTGCACAGGACGGCGTCCAGGCGGGTTTGGAATGGCTCCAGAGTGGGAGACTCCCCCACCTCTCTGGGCAGCCTGTGCCACTGCTCTGCCAACCTCAAAGGAAAGAAGTTTCTCCTCGTGTTAAGATGGAACTTCATATGCTCAAGTTTGTGCCTGTTCCCTCTTGTCCTGTCACTGGGCACCACTGAAAAAAGACTGTTCCCATCCCCCTGGCACCCTCCCTTTGAGTATTGATAAGCGTTGATAATATCCCCCCTCAGTCTCTTCTCCAGACTAAAAAGCCCCAAGTCCCTCAGCCTTTCCTCATCAGAGAGATGTTCCAGTGCCCTCATCATCTCTGTAGCCCTTTGCTGGACCCTCTCCAGCAGATCCCTGTCCTTCTTGAACCGGGGAGCCCGGACATAATGCTCCAGATGTGGCCTCCCCAGGGCAGAGCAGAGGGGAAAGATGACCTCCCTCAACCTGCTGGCCACCCTCTTCTTGATGCCCCCCAGGATGCCATTTGCCTTCTTCGCCACCAGGGCAAATTGCTGGCTCGTGGTCATCCTGTTGTCCCCAGGACTCCTAGGTCCCTTTCCACAGAGCTGCTCTCCAGGAGGTCAGCCCCCAACCTGTACTGATGCATGGGGTTATTCCTCCCCAGATGCAGTACCCTACACTTGCCCTTGTTGAACTTCGTAAGGTTCCTCTCTGCCCAACTCTCCAGCCTGTCCAGGTCACGCTGTATGGTGGCACAGCCTTCTGGCGTGTCAGCCACCCCTCCCAGTTTTATGTCATCAGCAAAGTTGCAGTGCAGTTGCATCTTGGCAGGGCTCGGTTGTCATCCCAGGAGAGTCCAGGACTGTGCTGCTGCCTGTTGGTCCTTGCAGTCCTCCCACCTCGCGGTTCACGTACCAGCAGATAGTTTTACCTGTCTTAAAAGGCAAAGAAACGTGGTGTGCAAAAGCTCCTGAGATGCGTGTCTGAAGAGCACTCTGTGCTGGTACTTAAGGACTAGGAGTATTAAAGCTGCCTGGATAATCAGCGTAGTTTCTAATTTCAGTCACTTTATTTTAGAGCCGGAGGAACGCGAGTGCCCCGCAGATCTCTTGGGCGTGCTTTCGAGGGTGCTGTGCCTCCCAGCTCCAGCCTGGCTCCTTCTTGTTGTTGTTGCTCAGCTGCTTTGTAGGTCTGGAGAGGTCCCTTTTCACGCGTCGTTCATCTCCGTGGCGCTGGCAGCACCTGGAACTTTGCCTAGCCGGAGCTGGCCCCGTCAGCGCGCGGCCGTCGTTGCCCCATCCCCTCTCCCAGTGTGCAACTCCCGCTGGATTTAGCCAACCTCCGAGGGCAGGACTCAACCTCATTTCAAAGGGTGGCTCCTCTACCCCATCAGGTTTAAAGTGTGTTGTATAAGAGTTCCTTTATTCCTCCTTTTGAATTTTCTGGTTGTTTTATCTACTTCTTTATCTTGGCTTGTGTAAGATTGTGTTTTCTGCATGTGGGACATAAAAGCGTAGCGTTTAGTTCTCCAAGACCACAGGTCACATTGGGCTATTATAAAAGAGATTATAAAGATGCCTTGTAAAAAATCATACCGAGTTGTGCGGGACTCTTGAACCTCACCTGAAATCTTTCACTCCTTGATCTGAAACCCTCGCCAAGCAACACAGGGTTTGTCACACCGGATTAGATCGTAAAGCCATATACTTTGGCCCCGTGCCCGAGCAATAGGCTGCGAACGGTTCTTCTGGGAGCTAAGGGGAAAACTTTGGGAGGCGTTAGTGAAGTTGAGAGTTGGGCTCTGAGTCCAGCTATTCACGCGCCTTTGGTGAGCTGCCCGGTGGCATGTGCAGAATGCCCATAGCGCTGGGGATTACGGTTTTATGGTTTGCACGTGGGATTTGCTGTGAGCTCCTGGTTCTTTTTATAGAGGGACTATTCTGGGGATATTTCGGCGAGGGGATTTCTGACCTTTGAACAAGAAGTCATGGAGTTGTGGAGCGGCGCAGAAAATTCAAAGTGACTTTGCTTGGTGGTCCTTGTTAAAAATCAACCATTTTCTGCTCTAGGGCATGGCTTCGTGGGATGATTTGTTGTTGCCGTATGCCGGAGCTGTGCCGAGAGGTCTATTGTGGTGGGGTAGCCTCTTGGTGTGGATGCCTTGCATCTTCACATTGTCAGAGAGGGTGCAAAAGCCCCGACACCCCGAGGAGATTGTTCTCCTGGGGCTTGCAAAGAGAAGCACCTTCAAGTGAACTTAAATTGGTAACAGCCCTTTGCAGAACAGAGTTCCCAGAATCATAGGATGGTTTAGGTTGGAAGGGACCTTAAAGCTCATCTAGTTCCAACCCCCCTGCCCTGGGCAGGGACACCTTCCACTAGGCCAGCTTATGCTGCAGACCAGGAATTCGGGAGCGTGGATTTGGATATTGATCCAGCGGGGCTGGTGATAAGTCAAAAAGAGACGATAGAATACAAAGCAGAAAAAAAAGAAAAGCATGAAGAGGGTTATGCAAATAAGAGGTAACCTAAGCAATGGAGTATTTTATTAACTAATAATACTCAGCACTAATTGTCTTTATGAGACTGTGCAAACATTAATTAAGCTGCTACCACCTGTGAGGTAGGTAAGGAGAAATACTCTGTTTTATGTGCAGGAGAGCCGATGAGGCTGCGCTTTTGCGAGATACTAAAATCCCGTGTCTTGTTGTAGGGCACTGAAGAGTCCCATGGGTTTTGGTCGGGCTCTTTGCCAACATCTGCAGAAGACGCCCCGTGCGGTGCGTTGCCTTCAGGTTGCCATCTCATTTTTAACCAGAAATGGGACTGCTGGTGTAGTTGGATATTTTTGAATTGTTCGAAGGTCAGCTTTGAAAACAGAACCACAAATTGTATGGTTTTCTTTTTAATTATACACACCCACACTTTGTACCAGAACGGGATGCTGGCACAACAGCTTGTCAACCCCACAAGGAGTGCCAAGAAGTTGTATCTTCTTAAGAAGAAGATATATCTGTGCTCAGCAAAGGAAAGGCTGCCTTGTTTAGGGGAGATGCTGTAGCGAGGGTGTGAAAACTGGCTTCTTTGGGGTGGGAACTGGAATTAGAATCATAGAATGGTTTGGGTTGGAAAGGACCTTTCAAGATCATCTAGTTCCAACCCCCTGCCATGGGCAGGGACACCTTCCACTAGACCAGGTTGCCCAAAGTCCGGTCCAACGGAGCCTTGAACACGTCTGGGGATGGGGCATCCACAGCTTCCCTGGGCAATTTCTTCCAGTGCCTCACCACCCTCAGAGTGAAAAATTCCTTCCTAATATCTAATCTAAATCTCCCCTCTTCCAGTTTAAAGCCATTCCCCCTCATCCTATCACTACATTCCCTTGTAAAAAGTCTCTCTCCAGCTTTCTTGTAGGTGCCCTTCAGATACTGGAAGGCTGCTAGAAGGTCTTCCTGGAGCCTTCTCTTCTCCAGGTTGAACCCCCCCAACTCTCCCAGCCTGTCCTCCCAGCAGAGGTGCTCCAGCCCTCGCAGCATCTCTGGGGCCTCCTCTGGCCCCGTTCCACCAGGTCCATGTCTCTGCTGTGCTGAGGCCCCCGAGCTGGAGGCAGCACTGCAGGGGGGTCTCCCCAGAGCAGAGCAGAGCGCAGCAGAGGGGCACAATCCCCCCCTCGCCCTGCTGGCCACGCTGCTGGGGATGCAGCCTGGGATGCCGGGGGCTCGCTGGGCTGCCAGCGCATGTTGCCGGCTCACGGCCAGTTTCTCATCCACCAACAACCCCAAGTCCTTCTCCTCAGGGCTGCTCTCCATCCATTCTCTGTCCCGCCTGTTGAATCAAAGCCGCAGGAGCAAGGTGGTCTGTAGGGGAATTAGATGAAGAGAAAAGAAAAGTGAGCTTGTTCAGGACGTCTGGGGCTTTGTGAACAAACGTGTAAGAAATTGCTGGTCAACTTCTTCTAGTGGCTCTTTGCAGAAGGAGGGTGCTATGGAACAGAATGGCAGGAAAGTGGTTTGGCTTTTCCCATATTCACCCCAAACTGGAGCTAACAGTGATGTTATCAAGAGAACTGTCCTCCTCCTTACGGTATCACCTCTCTGTCCTTTGGTAGGTGGGGCATAAGGTGACAAGGTGTTGGAAGCTTTCTTGAGGGAGGTGGGTTAAGGAAAGAAATTAAAGCTTTGGGGAAGATCTCATGCTGGAAACACGCATGTGTTTGTCTGTATAGGGTTCCCATTAAATCTCTCTGGAAGTGGAAGATGTAGGGAAAGTAATTGATATTGCAATAAAGTCTTACAGCTGCTGTTTAAATCTCATGGGTGTACCCGTTCTCCTGGGCTATCAGCAAGTATGATGTGTCTATGCTGCTTATAATACCATGACAGTGCTAAAACGCCCCAAGCGAGATTTGAAGAGGTGCCATAAGTGTGTTGGCCAAAGTGGATAGAAGACCTGAACGGGCTGTCGTGGTCCTCTTGGCCCTCGTGGTGTGCAAGTGCTGCATGGGGACGTGCTGGGGAGCACCCATTGGCACCATGGCAGCATGTCTTCCATGACTTCCCTCTGCATTGCCCGGGTGGGTTGCGAGAGGACCTCCTGGCCCGAAGAGCTGAAACCACCTGTCATGAACTTGGTGAATGTCAGGAGGCCGAGGATGCAAGTCATATTGTTGGACTGATACCTATGAAGGAGAAAGGAGCAGGTTTTCATCGAAAGGTCTGGAGAAGGGGAGACCCGAAATAACTGTGCTGTGAACTGGGACAGTTGTTGTTGCTGGAACAGCTCGGTAATAGTAGGAGGCTGGTCTGGGAATGTGGAGAGCGTCACTCCTGCCACGGTGTCAGGTTGTCGTTTGTTAGTATTTGCCTTTGCAGCCAAGTTTCTCTTCTGACTTTTTTGGATGAACTTGGTGTTAAAAGTTGGAGGGTGGGATTTTCAAAAGCGCATCTCTGGGGGTTTGGCTCACCTGCCTCTCAAAAGCTCTTCAGGAAACCATAGCTGTGCTCACTGCTCACTGGTTGTCACTGAATGTAAATTGTCCTGGCCTCCGTCTTTAATCTCCTACTGGACTTCACAATTTGAAAAAACACAGCTGACAGTCTCAAAATGGAAAAAAAAAACCCAGCAGATCTTCAGCTGAGCCCATGCTGGGGGAGCAGAGGGCTTTCATGGATCTACTGCTTCAGGTGCTGCTGATTGGAGTGATTCCTCACCAGCTTCTCCTTCCAGCCTGTCGTTCCCAAACCTGCTTCTCTCCAAATGCTAAAAAAAACCCAACCCAAACTTGCTAAAAATGATTAAGCTGAGCTGGATTGTCTTACACAAGGCAGGCAGCAGATTGCAAACACAGTTATGCTCATTCAGCTGGTGCAAGTTGGTCATGGCAATGTCCTAATGCTGGTGAGATGCAGCCAGAGCATCTCTCCACATCCCGTGCTGCTGTCCTCACCGCTGAGCGGAGCCCGGCTGCTCCTGTGGGTCTGGAGACCAAAGAGACACTGCTGCTCCAAACTGCATTGTGGAGGCAGTTTTCTCCCAAAAGGCTGTAGAAAGGCTGGTCCTGCTACCTTCGGTATGGAGGATGGGTGGTGTAAGGTCCTCCTTGGCTTAGGAATTACCCTCCTCTTGTAAACAGTTGTCAGAGTGAGAGGTTTGAAAACAGTATTTAATGATGAAATGGAGACCTGGCAGTTTTACCTAAGATTCTTGCAGCTTTTTCTCACTGGCGACGTTATCGCTGGTATTTCTGGCCCTACTTTAATTTCTTTTCCTGGATCGAATGTTCATCGTACTGGGAAGTTGACACCTTGGGCTTCTCTCCGTGTGACCTTTCCCCAAGTGCAGTAACAAAATAGCAAAGAAAGAAGGGCTTTAAGGGAAGACTTCTCTAATTTAAATGATCTTTGTTTGTTGATTTAACCAACACAAAGAGAAACGATTTGTCCTCTCCCTATAAAATGGGTCAATATTTCTTGACCTGCTTCCCCTTTGCAGGGAAACACTGACAGTGCAGTGAGAACTGACGATACCATCGTTTCCTTTTGCAGATTTTTAATTTTTCCCCCCCTTTTTGATAGTTCTTCCTCTTGAAATCATCAGTGCCATTCCTCTGCAAGGCATGGTGGGAGCTGGGTACTTTGGGACACGGCAATCGATGGGGCTATTGTGAGCTTGAGTACATGCTGCATTGCCTCTGGGGAGGGAAGAGGAGCTTGGTACCGGGATGGGGCCTGACTTGGACCTACAGAAAACACGAGAGGATGGCTGTTGGTTTTTGCAGGACTTGTCTTCACCCATCTCTTTGGGCTTGAGCGGAGGTTTTCCTCCTTGTAATGTGGGAGATTGGCTTTTTGGCTGGTGCCGGATGCAAAGAAGTAAGATCCCTCTGAGGAGCAGAAGTTCTGCCTGTTCTTTATAAATGGTCATGGGTTTGTTCCTTCTGCCTGTCCTGCTTCTGGGGGAAATTCAAAATTGCCCATGGCTGCCTATAATCCTACTCTCCTTGTACCTCTTCCTTTACTGGAGAAGCAGGAGGAGAGCTGGTTGGCCTTCATCCCAGGTTCGTCTTCCCTCCATGGTCAAGAGCTGATGGTAGCGCCTGTCCTGGGTCAGGATGTGGGTTCTCGTTCCTCACGGGCAAGCGTTGCGCTCAAGGACGAGGGTTGGTGTGACTCCTTGCATGGCCGGGGGCTTGATCCAATGGCCTCACATGGTAGTTTGGGAACCACCACCGAGCTGTGACTCCAGTGGATATTATTAGAGATGATGTGGTCACACTTAAGCCACAGAAACGTCTCTTGGCATTTGAGTACTATTCACTGTAAAATTATCCCCCTAAGAGAGAGGGGGAAGCACGGTCGCTTGGGTGGTGAAAGGAGACCCAGAGCTAGCGGTGGTTTCGGCTCCGGATTTGTGCTGGGGAGTTTCCAAGGGCACCGCCTGGTGAACCGGGCTTCCATACGGCTTGCACAGTGCGTGTAGTTACGCGGGACTTGCACCCGGAGGGTTTATTTGTAGGCGGAGGTGGATGGCAGCTGTTTTTCCATCCGAAATATGTATTTGGTTTAATAACAAGCAAGAGCACATGCCCTTTTCCCTGAGACTACAGAAAACCCCTGTAGCGCTGTCAATAAAAAGATTACCTGACAGCCTCGGAAGGGAAATGAAAATTTATCAAATATTACCACCCTTGTCAAAGATGGCTTGTCAAACTTGGAGGCGGGAGAAGCGAGATTTCTTGTTCTTCTTTCCCTCTCCTGTGTTGACAACTCTGGGTGATCCCGAGGACCGTACAAGGGGAGTGCTCTGCTCGCCTGTCACTCAGGGTTTAGAAAATTAGGTGTTTATTGGAGGCAGAATCTAGGCACTGCTGGAGGTTTGTAGTTGTAGAAGAAGATGGTATTTCCTTCAACGCGTGCTGTTGGAGAGCCCAGGGTCGCTGCCCGGGGCTGCAGGGATGGAAATTTGAACATAACATGCTCTCAGTTGGAGGGTAGAGATAGGATTATTGATGCGTTGGATAAATGGTGTTTGTTTTCAACCGCAAATGGAAACTTTTCTTCTCCGTTTTGCTCCCTTCTTCGTTAGCAGCCTTGGATATAGCAGAGTTAACTAAGACCAGCTGACTTGGAGGTCTGAGCTTTCCTTATTGCGATGTCTCAAACTTTATCGTTGACTTCAGAAGCTAAGAAACCACCAACACCAAAGCTTTCCTCTTTGATTCCTTTCCTAAAGAGACAGCATGGGGTTGTCTGTGTGCCTTTATGCCAAGAAATCACGGCTGGAAGGACCTTGAATCAAAATTGATATGCAGTCTCGTGTGGTGTGGTGCTTATTTCAGATTTCCGATGAGGAATGGCTCGCTTGAGCCATAGAGTTGTAGAATAGTTTGGGTTGGCGGGGACCTTTAAAGGCCATCTAGTCCAACCCCCTGCCATGGGCATGAACATCTTCAACTAGACCAGGTTGCTCTGAGCCCCATCCAACCTGACCTGGAATGTTTCCAGGGATGGGGCATCCACCACCTCACTGGGCAACCTGCATCAGTGTTTCACCATCCAGATAGCCAATGGAAATTTCCTTCTTGTAATCCTCTCTCGTGTTTTCAATACCATAAGTTTAGATAACCATAAGCCCCATGTGGGCTTCAACCAAGCAAAGGTCTGTTCATCATGTCTTCATAGCTTAAGCTCCGTCTCACTGCCCCCACCCCAAAAAGGGCCATTTATTTGGATCAGACCTATGAGAAGATTTCGCCTCTTGTACAGAAACGGTGGTTTTGGCTCATTGGGTCCCACTTGAGACCTGGTGGTATCAGTTCCTGCAGCTCTGACTGTGGGATGGGATGGCGGGGTAAGGTCTGGGTGCCTCTTGGTGCCATCTAACCCCACACTGAGCATCCAGAGCTGCCTGTCAGCGGAGTGCCGGAGGGTCCTTTCTCCTCTAGCGCAGATGAAGCCGTGGTCTTTGGGGAGGTGGAAGAAGTGTGGATGTGTGCCAAACTCACCCAGCTGGATCACCCAAATGGGCAATACAAGCAAATAAACCACATGCGCTGATGCTTGTGCATAGCTTAGGCTGTGAAAACACTTATTTATAGGAGCTTAACGCATCCTGTAGCCACTTTAAGCAAATGAGGGCATTTCTTTAAAGCAACAGCAATGTTGTTCCTCCTCCCCTCCCCTCTCCAAACTCTCTTGAAGTTCTAGCATATGAGTTAGCACATGTGTTTACTGTTGGCTGTGCACATGCAGTGGCAGCCCTGAGACTCTGGTGGCAACGCACACACATACTGCTTCCAAAATAACTGATGGTAAAGTGGCCCCAACCTTGGTTTTGTGAGTGGAGCTTCTGAGGAGCAAAATTGTTGCTTGCCACGTAAGCTGGACTTGGGAGCAGCGTCTATCCCCGACTTCATCCGTTGGAAGCAGCTCAGATAAAAGGATTTTTCCCCCAGTGAAATGAAAACTCTGTTGGAGAGAGGTTGCAAAATCGGAGAGGCAACGTTATTGTGGTCTCCTTGGTGGGCATGCCAGTGGAGGTGCTGAGAGGGGTGGGCAGCCACAACAACAAACTAGGCTTTGTTCCTTGGGAGATAGCTTCTCCTCTTCAACCCAAGTTTCCCTTGGTACAGCTGAGTGCCTCCTTAGCTCCGATCTCCTTCCCTTCATGCTTGTTTTCATGGCTCAAAAGTAGCTTCCCAGCACCCTCAGGCTACCGTTTCCTTCCTTTATGCTGTTGGGAATTCAGTACAACATCCCCAGAGAGCAGAGTTCACTCCAGACTGTGTGTTTGTATTCTGGGAGAAGACTTGTCTTTGGTGCCCACCCAAAATTTCATCTGGTCCTTCTGTGGGAGTGAAACGAAATGAACTGATGGATGGCGTGTTAGATGGAAACGGGCAAGGTTAACAAGAATTTCCACCGAAACGAAATCATAGAATCATAGAATTGTCTAGGTTGGAAGGGACCTTTAAGGTCATCAAGTCCAACCATCAACCTAACACTGCCAAAACCACCACTAAACCATGTCCCTCTGCACTACNCGCTGGTGGGGTGGGATGGAGGTCTGATGCCAGCATGGGTGCTGGGGGACCAGGAGAGCTGCCCCCATTACAAGGATGGGGTTTTTGCAGGCTTTGAAGCTGCTGGAGCTGCAGGTGACAATTCCTGTGCTTGGTCTTATTGCAGACCGGTGGGGAACGATGGTCATATTCTCCTCTGCTTAACTACATCGCGGTGTCTTTGACTTTGGCTCCGTTCTCCTCTGCCGGTCACTGTCGTGGAGGTTTCAAGAGTAGGTTTTAGGTAAGGAGAGCAAAGTCTTGATTCTTTCTTTCCATCGACATGGTGCTCATCGGGCTTTTTGGCAGGTATTTCCCTTGGCAAATGCGCATGTACGTACTCAGTGGTTGCAACTTGAAGTTGAAACCTTATGTTTCTTGTTCGGATGGACATGGAGCCCATCCATTGCCCGCTTTATACAGAAGTTTAGAACGGAGAATTAAAAGGATCTTAATAAACCTGCTGCCTGCAAAGTTTTCCTCTGTTCTCACAGAGTTTATACAAGTTTCTCTGCTGATGCCAGAGTCAGGTCGGGGTCTTCTTAAAGGTGAAAGCCGGGAGGCCTTCGGTTTGATAAGCGGCTTTGAGGGTGGGGGGATACCTAATGGATTCGAATTTCTCCCTGTTAA
>VUYV01000187.1:1719507-1742979 GCA_008711295.1 Anarhynchus alexandrinus | reverse complement strand
ATTAATAATCATTCCCTGAAGGAAGGGGGGAAAAAAAAAAAAACCACCACCCTCTTTTGTTATAATAATAAGGGTTGTGTTTGAACAAGGTCCAATGCTCCAGAGATCCATTCAGGCTCTTTAACGTGGGCTGGAGCCGGGAAAAGCGTGTTTAGTGCATTAAGCGTGACCGCCTCTCGCCGGCGAGGTGGATAACGTGGTCTCTCCCCATCGTTAGCAGGTTCATCAGCTCCCACGGCGTTTGGATGGGGTCTCCCCAGGGCCTTTCGGGCAATGGGGATGGGGATGCGGTGGAGCCGGGTACCGGCGGGTGGATCCCAGGGTGGGTTGGACCCACCTACCAGCTGCTGAGAGTGGGAGGGCGGTTTTGGGACCCACTTGGGTTACTGGGAGGCGGGTGATAGGTGATGTGTCCTCCTGTTTCCAGCAGGACCTTGTTGGAGTCCGTCCGTCTCAGCCTCTCTCTCTATTTTGTGAAAGGAGAGAATCAACCTTGATGTTTGCCAGGGTTTCTCTTGTAGTTTAAATATTGAAATTAAAATTGTAGAGCTCTGTTCTGCCCGTTGTTCCCCGTGGTTTCCCAAATCACCTGGCTTCAGGTGCTGGTGGTGCTCTGAAGAATGCAGAGTTGGGAGCCACTTGGGACCACACAAGTAGCCATCGTGGGGAATATATGTTTTATTACTTGCTGTTTGACAGTTGCTGTAGCCATCACCTATTTGTCGTGGCTGATGCAGCGTTTGAGAATCTGGCTGCGGCCAAAATTCATTTGAAAATCACTGAGCATCCCAAGAAGGCAGGATGCTGTCATAGAAGAAGCGATCGGTGGGTCCGAAAGCATGACCAGACTCTGGGAAGTGATTTCCATCTCACCGCGCTTAACTCAGGCTTCAGAGTGACGATGGTCCTCGTGGAACTGCTGTTATCTTTCCTGAATGGAGATGCCACAGCACATGGCTGTGTCCCACTCCTGCCCCGTTGTAGTTCGACTGGAAAAGTTAATCCTTACTACCCTGTGAGCAACCGGATGGTTTCCTGCCAGCTGGAGGAAGGGGAGCGCAGCCGGTGATGTATAACGTGCTGACGATCGGTGTGTAATGGGCTACCAATCATCAGTAAAGATCTACGTGTATTAAATCAGTGTTAGCCTTTCCAGGACCGGGAGACATACATCATGAATCTTCAGCACTACGTGCAAGATTTAAATGCCTAATTTAGTATGATAAAAAATAAAATCAAATTCCCCCAGCTCGTGTGGTCCAGGGGAACGGTACGCACAGAGCTGCGAGCAGAAAGGTTCTGGCTTGTTGGGATGTTGTGGCGTTGCTGGTTCGGCTGGCGGGAGGGCTCGCGGTGGTTCCTAAAAACAGCACTGAGGATTCAGTCCGTGCCACTCCGCTTGCCAGTCCTCACAGCGAGGCGCTCTCTGAGTCATTCCCCAAAAATCTGGATGAAAAGCTCCTAACTGATGTTGATTTTGGGGAAGTGTTGTTGCTTGCTCTACGCCTCGCAGCTGGGAAAATGAGTTTTTTCTCTGGTTTGTTTAAACTTTGTAATGAATACATTTGATTGAGCAGTGCGGCCTTTCTCAGGAAGATGGACATGGTTGCGACCATGACTTGAGGAGGAAGAAGCAGACAGTCTGATGAATGGGGAGATTAAAGTTGTCCTAATATGAAAATAAGCTTTTTGTGAAAGCTTGGTAAGATTGATTTGTTTCTATTTGCCATCTCCAAAGCAAGAGGACGTGGGTTCGTGTCCTGAGACCTTGAGCTTGTCTTGGATGACAGGATGAGATTGAGGCTTTGAGTCCTCGTTGGGTCTGAGGCAAGCTGGAACGTAACTTTTAATATGTTCTCCTTTAACCACATCCAGTGGTATTTCCATGTCGAAATGTTTCTTTTCCGGAAACAAGTTTCCCTGAGGTTTCCCCTAGACTTCTCAGGTGCTGATGAACTTTGGCTTGCTGAGCTTTTGATAATCGTCAAACCATAGAATGGGTTGGGTTGGAGGGGACCTTCAAAGATCTTCCAGTCCAACCCCCTGCCACGGGCAGAGACATCTACTAGACCAGGTTGCTCAAAGCCCCATCCAACCTGTCCTTGAACACCTCCAGGGATGGGGCAGCCACAGCTTCTCTGGGCAACCTGTGCCAGGGGATCACCACCCGCACAGCCAAGAAGTTCTTCCTCGTCTGCCCTCTTCCAGTGTAGAACCGTTCCCCCTTGTCACATGGCTCCCCTCCCTGATCCTCTCCTGGAGCCCCTTTAGGCACTCAGAGGTCTCCGTGGAGCCTTCTCTTCTCCAGGCTGAACCCCCCCAACTCTCCCAGCCTGTCCTCCCAGCAGAGGAGCTCCAGCCCTCGCAGCATCTCGGGGGCCTCCTCTGGCCCCGCTCCACCAGGTCCATGTCTATGCTGTGCTGAGGCCCCCGAGGGGCGTCTCCCCAGAGCAGAGCGCAGCAGAGGGGCACAATCCCCTCCCTCGCCCTGCTGGTGGCATCGCTTGATGTTTCCCTTGAAGCTGGTCAATGCTTTCCCCATTGCTCCCACTCCATATTTCCAGCAAACAAAAGTCTCGGGTATTTTTTTTGCTTAAAACCAGGAATTTCAGGTGCGCGCCCAGAAACATGCGATTCATTGGAACAGTATATGAGGATTTTGATACTTTGCCTGCTAAAATGGGTATTTCCTTACAGCTGATCTCTAGCAAGTGCCACAGCACCAACGCGGCGTCGTGCCTGATGGGTTACGTTAACTTCATCTTTGCCTGCGGTCCGTTAGGCGGAAAGGAATTAGCGAAGCAGATTTGGTATTAATTCCCCAAATGTTCCCAGCTGAAAGCGGCTGCCGCGCTAAGCAAATATCGTGCCGGGTTTGGAGCCCGCTAAAACGTTTCAGCTGCAGAGCCCGCGCTTCTGTTGTCCTCTGCGAATATTACAGCCTGAACAGCAGTCTTGCTTGGGGTCACAGGTAAAGCACTTTTGATCAATTGGATTTATTTCCTATTAAGCGGCAGTTCATGATCATAAACCATCGTTTACATTCTGGCATAAATAGCCGTCGCTCTTGAAAGAGCTCAGAACTGAATGAGTGTGAAAATTAAATTCCCCTCTTAAACCGAGGGATGGTCCTTTTGGAAGCTGATTCCAGTAGCAATATAATTAACCTCTTGCTGTGCCATTCTGTGTGAACATATTGAACACGCTCTGTGATAATCATCCCGTAATACTGGTGTCTGCTTTCACACTAAATTCGTAACAGTATTACAGTAATCCCAAATCCTTTTGTTAACTCTAGGGACTTGGCCAAGTTGGTAGCCAGAACAAAAGGCATCGCGGCCGCACGGCTCAGGGCTGATGTTTTGCAGGTGCTTCTGGTGTAATGGGAAACACCGAAATGATTTGCTTTTTTGGGTGTAGGAGCTGTGAGGAAACTTTAGTCAGGCCCACCCACAGGTCTATATCCTCGTTTCAAGGTCATTTTGATACATGATCCCGTTAATATGACTCTTGAAAGGTCCACGCAGGAATTGAAGAGGACTGCAACCTCTTCTGGAGCTGCACAGCGTTTTTTTGTAAGGCCATTGGAGGCAGAGCTGTGCTGGCTGTTGGTGACTCTTCCCTTTTAACTGCTGGGACCCTTCCTTTTTCTTTTCACATATTATTCAGCGTAATTGCTATTATACGCTCTCTGCTCCCACGTCCAGGACCCAAACCCAGCTGCTGCCCCCTTGTTTTAGCCCATCTTCTCTCTGTCTTTCTCATTTTTTTTCCTCCATTTGCGGCGTTCTTCCCATCCGCGGTATTTCTCACCCAGGGAACCACGTGGTGTTGGGGACGGGGGTATCCCCAGGGGCTTTGGGTGTTGGGGTTGTGCTCCCAACGGCGAGCAGAAGTCTCTCCAAGAAAGCAACGCTTGGCAAAGGACAATGAGTGTTTCTTTACATCCCTCTGTCCATACCAGGGTAGTTCACCCTCCTGGTTTCAGGGACAATGCTGTGGATGTGGCTATTTTATCGGCAGCTGGCATCAGCGTTATTTTCATGAGGCTCCTAGTGCATCCTCGGCGGCCTCGTATGTGATGGCCGCAGCGTGGGACCAGCAGGTTGTGCGAGCACAGCACGATCTGCGGCATCCGGATCAGCACGTTACACTTCAAGGGCTGTTTGCAAAATCCCTATTACTGTGCACGGGTTCAATATTGGAACAAGGTGAAGCTGCTGCCTAGCTTAACAAAAGAAAAGCCTGGAGAAGAGAAGGCTCTGGGGAGACATTTGAGCCCCCTAAAGGGGCTCCAGGAGAGCTGGGGAGGGACTCTTAATCAGGGAGGGGAGCCATGGGACGAGGCGGGAACGGTTTGTCACTGAAAGAGGGCAGAGTTAGATGAGATATGAGGAAGAAATTCTTTCCTGTGAAGGTGCTGAGCCCCTGGCACTGGTTGCCCAGAGACTNTAAACAACCTGGTCTGGTGAGAGGTGTCCCTGCCCATGGCAGGGGGTTGGACTTGATGGCCTTTGGAGGTCCCTTCCCACCCAACCTATTATATGATTCTGTGAGTCCATGATTCTGTCTATTCCAACTTCCAACTGGCGTTGGACTAGTTTTATAGACTCATTTAGCGTTGGTGGAGCCTCCCCTTGAGTATTGTGTGCAATTCTGGGCCCCAGAGTTCAAAAAGGATGTTAAGGTACTTCAATGTATCCAGAAAAGGGCAACAAAGCTGGTGAAAGGGCTGGAAGGCATGTCCTAGAGGAGCAGCTAAGGACACTGGGTTTGTCTAGTTTGGACAGAAGGAGACTGAGGGGTGACCTCATGTGCTCTACAGCTTCCTGAGGATGAGAAGTGGAGAGGGAGGTGCTGAGCTCTTCTCCCTGGGATCCATTGACAGGACACATAGGGTGACATAAGTCAAAGCTGCATCGGGGAGGTTTAGACTGGACATTAGAAAACATTTCTTTACCCAGTGGGTGGTCAAACACTGGAACAGACTTCCTAGAGAGGTGGTCGATGCCCCAGGAGTGTCAGTGTTTAAGAAGCATGTGGGCAGTGCCCTTAATAATTTGCTTTAACTTTTGGTCAGCCCTGAAGTGTCCCGTTCCCCCTCATCCCATCGCTCCTCTCCCTGATCCAGAGTCCCTCCCCAGCTCTCCTGGAGCCCCTTTAGGCACTGGAAGGGGCTCGGAGGTCTCCGCGGAGCCTTCTCTTCTCCAGGCTGAACCCCCCCAACTCTCCCAGCCTGTCCTCCCAGCAGAGGGGCTCCAGCCCTGGCAGCATCTCGGGGGCCTCCTCTGGCCCCGCTCCACCAGGTCCATGTCTCTGCTGTGCTGAGGCCCCAAAGCTGTGGCAGAATCCCCTCCTTCGCCCCACTGGCCATGCTTATCATTGTAGGTCCATTCTATCTGGAACTCTTCTTGCTCCTTCTTCTTCCTTCTTCCTCCTTCTTCCTTATCAATACAGCAGGATAATCCCCTCTCTTGACTGGCTGGTTATACTGGGTTTGATGCCCCCCAGGATGCAGTTTGCCCTCGTGGCTGCTGGGGCACATGGCTGACTCTCATTGAGCCTGTTGTCAGCCAGCACCCCCAGATCCCTTTCTTCAGGGACTTTCTCCAGCTACTCCTCTCCCACTCTATGTTTGTGTCCAGAGTTACTCTGTCCCAGGTGTAGAATCCAACATTTATGTTAAATTTCATGCCATTGATCGTTACCCAATGCTTCAGTCTATCTAGAACCCTCTGCGAAGCCTCTTGTCCCTCAAGAGAGTCAACAGCTCCTCCCAGTTCTTCACCCAGCACACCATGAACCCGCTCCTCTCACACTTGGCCAACTTGTCCAGAAGGATGCAGTGAAAGACAATATAAAAAACCGTACTAAAATCCAGAAAAACTACAGGGTGACCTTATCATAGAAGGTTATCAAACTGGGACATGGTCTTGCTGGGGCTTTGCAGAAATGAGAGAAGGTTTGGTCCCGTGGCATCCTGGAGCATCATCCCACGCGGGTGATGTTCCTGCTGCCGCAGCGCGGTTTTGCTTTGGGTAGCAGCAGGAGGACGGCAGCTTCGTTCTGGGAGCTGAGGAAGAGATAAAGGTGGTTTTTGCTGATTCTTTACTTCCAGGCCCGGAGCAAATCCCGCAGTGAAGGATGTTTGTGGGATTCATCTTCGTGTTTGCTTTCAGATTAGCCTTCGGCACAGATTTTCAGTTCTTTTTGGAGCTGCTTTTGGTTTCGAGTGCGTGTTTTTTAAATCTTTGCTAGCATCAGAGCCTGTATCAGGAGTTTTGGGTTGCGGGTGGCATCCTTTGCACATGGACTAATCGTCCTTAGCCCTTTATTTTTCTTCCTAATGACTGTCTTTGAAAAAGCAATTCAGTTTTCCCGGAAAGTTTTTGGCCTCTGCTTTGCTTTATTCTTAGTGGACTCATCAAGAATGAGTTAATAGGGCCCCTTAGGGTGGCCTCACTGCATTGCTTCACATCCCCGAGGTTTCCTCTGGAGCTGGGGACAATACCAGCACCGGATCAAAGGTACAGCTTCTGCTCCCCGATTTGCATTCGTTCCCGCTCTCATCTCGCTTCCAAGCTCTGGAAGATCAGTGTACCTGTCACTCACTGCTTCTCCGGCTCACCTCGCAGAGGGGTTTAACAGCAGCTCGGCACCCAGCCGCCGGCGTGCGGCGTGCCTCTGCGGACGCTCACGCTTGGGGACATTCATGGTGGCCGGTGATGGAGATGAGGAGACGTGGTAGAGTTTCAGGTCACGTTGTGGTCCGTAGTACTGATTACTTTAATTTTTTTTCCAATTCCTGTGCACATATGGGAAGCTTTCTCTGTCCCACATCCTTTTCCAAAAGCAGCAATAATCTCCTGAATTTGGGAATCTCCGCTCCTGAAATTATCCTTGCTTATTTAACTTTCTTTTTCCCAGCAGTAGGTGGACAGGATTTACTCCCCCAATATCGCAGTTTCCCTAAACCACCCCCAGCAGCAGCAATCGTCTTCCTCTTGCTGCATGGGACTTGCGCGCTTGCTCGTTAGGGCTCGGCTGGCTGACGATGCTGGCCCGTCCCTGGAGAACTGCTGTAATGGCACAGTCACGCAGAAAGAAATGGCTGAGGGTGCAGCGTTCCCCACTGCCTGCGGGCCAGCCCAAGACTCTTGGACCTGATTTGATTGAGAAACAGGCAAATTTAGCTAATATCTGCCTCCCCTCCGCTCATTTTTTGGCAGAAGTGGAGGATTCAGATTTAATGAGAGCTGATAGGGATGAAGGATTTGGAGTAAGTAACAGCAGGTCAATGTCTTCCCTCCCCGTTTTTCTTGCCATGGAGGTAAATATGTGTTTTTACGAAAGGTTTTACTTTTTTTGTTGAAACTTCCTTGCAGGTGATCTTAATTCTCCACTTTGTATTGGAAAAAAGCTATCACTTTTAAACATTAAAAATTCCTTCTTTTTGGGGAGACGCAGAATAGAAAAAAGAGGCAATTTGCAATGGTTGGAGAATTTATAGTTTAAGGTGTGGCGGTGCTTGGATGTTTTAAGGATGCCAGAAAACGAGCGAAACCTCGTGCTGTTTCTGGCTCTCCCGCAGACGTCTCAGAAACCAGCACTGGTTTTGCCCTCCCTGGTTCAGCTTCCCCAGGGGGTCGATTCTCTGATAGCAAAACAAGAGTAGAAATAAGGATCCTCTTAATTGTCTTTTCCTCCCCCTCTGCTCTGCCCTGGTGAGGCCATATCTGGAGAACTGTGTCCAGTTCTGGGCTCCCCAGTTCAAGAAAGGAACTACTGGAGAGAGTCCAGTGGAGGCTACGAAGATGCTCAGGGCAGTGGAGCATCTCTCTGCTGAGGACAGGCTGAGAGCCCTGGGGCTGTTCAGCCTGGAAAAGAGAAGGCTGAGAGGGGATCTCATCAATGCTTATCATAGAACCATAGGATGGTTTAGGTTGGAAGGGACCATAAAGATCATCCAGTTCCAACCCCACTGCCATGGGCAGGGACACCTCCCACCAGCCCAGGTTGCTCCAAGCCCCGTCCAGCCTGGCCTTGAACACCTCCAGGGATGGGGCTTCCACAGCTTCTCTGGGCAACCCGTTCCAGTGCCTCACCACTATCAAAGTGAAAAATTTCTTCCTAATATCTAATCTATATCTCCCTTCTTCCAGTTTGAAGCCATTCCCCCTCGTCCTATCACTACATGCCCTTGCAAAAAGTCCTTCCCCAACTCTCCTGTAGGCCCCCTTTAGGTACTGGAAGGCCGCAATAAGGTCTCCCCAGAGCCTTCTCTTCTCCAGGCTGAACAACCCCAACTCTCTCAGCCTGTCCTCGTAGGAGAGGTGCTCCAGCCCTCGGATCATCTTCGGGGCCCTATATCAGTATCTATCAATAGATATACCAATATGTCAATATCTAAAGGGCAGTTGGCAAGAGGATGGTGCCAGACTCTTTTCAGTGGTGCTCAGCGACAGGACAAGGGGCAACAGGCACAAACTGGAGCACGAAAAATTCCATCTCAACCTGAGGAGGGACTTCTTTCCTGTGAGGGTGGCAGAGCACTGGCACAGGCTGCCCAGAGAGGTGGGGGAGTCTCCCACTCTGGAGCCATTCCAAACCCGCCTGGACGCCGTCCTGTGCCACTGCTGGAGGTGCCCCTGCTCTGGCAGGGGGTGGGACTGGGTGAGCTCCAGAGGTCCCTTCCAACCCCCACCATTCTGTGATTCTGTATTTCATTCAACCCCTTTCCTAAGGGATTTGTGTGCTGGTGGGTCCCGAATCCCATGTGCTTGGAGCGCCGTGGCAAGAAGTTTTGGCCACAAATTGCCCATCTCAAGGTCAACGCTGGAGTTTGCACCGGGATTTTTTCGGCGGGCACTGTCGGTGCGAGCGGTGCCCGGGGGATGCACGGCTCCGAAGAAAGCACCGACCTCAGCAGCGCGCGGCCCGTTGCGCTGGGCGCGGGCTGCGAGCCCCGGCTGATAAATGATGCTCATATCCCATTCAAATATGATGCAAGCAGTTTTTTTGTAGTTTGTCTTCCATTGCGGTAGTAAAGTTTTTAATTAGGAAAGCTAATGAGATCGATTAGTCATTAGAACTGACCTCTGGATCTCTGCGAGGAGTGTGCATGTGTGCGCTGGGCTGATAACGGGGGACGCTGGGGTATTGTTTGTAATAAAAGCGTAAAGTGTTTGATTTGAGTGAAATGTGCCACGGGGAATACATCATGCGGAGAAAAAAAATTACAACCCTGGGAGCCTGTAATGAAGGGAATTAAACCAACATCCTATCTAAATAACATGATTATCTACACAAAACCCCTCAGCTAGCAAGTAATAATAGAAAACTGAGCTCTTCGGAGAGTCTCTTTCAGGAGGTGGTTAATGCTGGAGCCGTGCACGCAGGCACTTTCAGAAGAGCCGCTCCGGCATGAATACACCATCCAATTACCGCCGGGGAATAGAGTTTACCAGGTGCCAGTCTGCCTGTGCGAGGAGGAGAAGGGGGGGGGACGCCTCCAAACCGTAACAATTTGGGACTTCTATTCCTTGTGCGAGCGTGAGGCGGTGGTGGGGAACGATATCAGGCGGGAGTTTGATGAGGTTCTGGGTTGATTAGTGGCAGCTAGAGCTTGCGTAGGGGTAAAAAAAATAAGTTAATAATGTAGTCAACAAATTCCCAACTTAATATAAGGTCGGAGTGGCAGAGGGAAAGGGTCAACTCGTGGTGTTGCCGTTGTGGGAGGATGTGCAGTTGCGGCTCTCATTCCTTCCCCGGCACGGAAGAGCTGCTTTGGGTACGTGGTTGATGCCATCTCCATGAGAGGCTGGATATGTCCACGCCTCCTGAAGGACAAGGGGGTCTTGTAGTTGGCCGGAGGGTCGGCCAGCCCTCACCGAAGCTGGGATTTCATCGTGTGTGTGTGGTGTTCTACAGGGGTCTTCATGTCTGTCCTTTTGTTGTTCCCATTTGGCAGTCCTAAATACAGTTCTCCGAAGCAAAACGCTCCAACTTTGGTGGTACTGGCGAGCAATAATAATTATAATTTGAGCTAAACCTTGCAAAGGGCTTTAAAAACCCATGTGATGGTGCAGATGCTACCCTGGAGAATTTAGTCTAAAACAAAAAATTCCCAGGACGGGGAAACAGTGATGAAAACCCATTCACTTTCCGTCTTTTCGCTTTCTTTTTGCCTCATCTCCAAAACTATGGGTGTCTGCAATTCCTCTGGTCATTGAATCATAGAATAGTTTGGGTTGGAAGGGACAATTAAAGGCCATCTAGTCCAACCCCCCTACCATGAGCAGGGACATCTTCTACAAACCAGGTTGCTCAGAGCCCCGTCCAACCTGGCCCTGAACACCTCCAGGGATGGGGCAGCCACAGCTTCTCTGGGCAACCTGCACCAGGGGCTCACCACCCTCACAGTCAAGAATTTCTTCCTAATATCTAACCTAAATCTCCTCTCTGTCAGTGTCAAACTGTTCCCCCTTGTCCCATGGCTCCCCTCCCTGATCCAGAGTCCCTCCCCAGCTCTCCTGGAGCCCCTTTAGGCACTGGAAGGGGCTGGGAGGTCTCCGCGGAGCCTTCTCTTCTCCAGGCTGAACCCCCCCAACTCTCCCAGCCTGTCCTCCCAGCAGAGGGGCTCCAGCCCTGGCAGCATCTCGGGGGCCTCCTCTGGCCCCGCTCCAGCAGGTCCATGTCTCTGCTGTGCTGAGGCCCCCGAGCTGGAGGCAGCACTGCAGGGGGGTCTCCCCAGAGCAGAGCACAGCAGAGGGGCACAACCTCCCCCTCGCCCTGCTGGCCACGCTGCTGGGGATGCAGCCCGGGATGCCGGGGGCTCGCTGGGCTGCCAGCGCACGTTGCCAGCTCATGTCCAATTCTTCACCCACCAATATCCCAAAGTTCTTCCCCGCAGTGCTGCTCTCCACCCCTTCGTCCCCCAGAATGTACTCATACTGGGGATTGACCTCACACGAGGACATTGCCCTTCGCCTCGTTGAACCTCATGAGGTTCACATGGTGTCACAAAACATCTGGGTTTATTCAAATTTCTTTTATTTTAATTTTTATTCTGAATCACCAAAAGCTCTTTAAATTACCGGCGTTAACTTCCCGGCTTTTCAGTTTGTTCAATATTGACCGGTTGACTTAACGCACCGTTCCTTGGCGCTCGCTTTGGAGCACTGCTGGTTTGATAGACGCTCGCTGGTTAACAGCAGCGTGCTGGTCTTGAAGGTGTCGTTAAAAGTCTGCCGCTTTCTGCGACTCCGCAGAAAATAATTTGCAGGCGGGCATTATTTTGAGGCATTAATTAAGCAGGGGTCCCGCATAGGAGTCGGAGGGATGTAAAAGTCTCACTTAAAATAACACTTTGTGGAGAGGATCTGGCATCATGCATGGTGCGAACAGGGGTTGGAGGTCCCATACGCCGCGGCGTGGGCAGGCGCAATGCTGGGTTAGAGCTGGTTTGGCTATTTATACCAAAAGCCTTCCAAATTTTATTGCAGCCGTAGAAAAGAGATTATTTGCGTGGTGTCGTGACTGTGCTCGGGGCGGAGTTGAAGGCTGTGAACCCCTCCGTACGCTCCTTGCTCGGTGATCGTTTATCTTACAGTGTAGTATTGCGGAGCGTTGCCATCGTCATCTTTATGCTGAAGAATCTCAGTGATTTATCCGTTGTGGCAGAGCCTGCTTTCCTCCTCCCATCCCCGTCATCGCAAGTTGTGGCTCTCTGGCTGAGTTTGGGAGTGGAAAGTCGTGCCGTCGGCTGCTCGATCCCTCCCGAATCCAATGTGTGACACCGGCTTGCTTGGGAATGCACGAGAAGGAAAATACTCTCCTTATTTCAGCTCTGAGCAACCTGGTCTGGCAGGAGGTGTCCCTGCCCATGGCAGGGGGGTTGGAACTCGATGATCTTCAAGGTCCCTTCCAACCTAAACCATTCTATGATTCTATTAAACACAGATCACCGTTACCACTGCTGCAGGGAGACGGGGAAGCTGCTCCCGCCGCTGTAGGGAATGAGATTGCCTCTGAAATGCGTTTCCCTATTTTTCTTGTTTCGACACAGATCCCACATCCCGAGATTACTGGTTTACCTGGGAAGCAACTTAATTCTCCCTCCTTTCGCAGAGACAAACACGGGGACGGGTACAACATTTTCAGGGGAAATAATGATTCTGCTTTTCCCCTCTCAACCTCGCAATAATTTTAATTAGAGTATCTCCAAGAAAAACAGCCGGCCCTTTAAATCAGTTATAAAACCAGAAGACTTAGTCTCAGCATGTAGTGTCAGCTTTAATTATCTGGGCAGTTATAGCTGTATGTTATAAAAGTCGGGCAATTAGATGCATTCCTTAAAGCCGCGAAAAAAAATTGCTAGCTATAGAGTCAAACATATAACTGTTAATTGCATGAAACATTCAGCAGAATAAACCGGCGTGTAGATCATCCTGCAAAATACGATGAAAACGGCAATGATTAAATGCGTAAATCTGTTGCCAACGTAGATCTTGGGGATCAAGGTATCATTGGTGAATGCACGATTCACCCGGTAGAGTTTTGCCGCTGGGCTGGTGAAGCCAAACACCCCCAAAGCCCATCAAAGCCTTTCTCATCCCATCAGCCATGATGGTCCCATGCCTGATGCACCCTGGGGTCTTTTGCTCCTTTTGCAGATGCTGAAGAGTTGGGTGTAGGACCTACCTTGGTGAGATGCCTTCTGTCCCACTCACACCTGAATTTCAAGCCCTTTTTTGCCCTTTGCTTTCTCATAGGAACCAACTTGCACTTCGTAAGGAGCCCCCCAGCCAACAAGGTGATAAAGACACGCTACAGGATAGTGAAGAAGAACGTGGTGTCTCCAGCCTTATCGTCCTTCAGCAGTCCCGTTCCCAACTGGAAGACGAGGCGCCCCGTGTCATCCAGGTAATTCTCCCATCTCTTGAATGCAGCTGGTTGGGATACGGGAACCGAGGGAGCTCCCGCGTTGGCTCTATGTTATTACCGTTACATGTTCGTCTCTTAATTTCTCTATTTGTTTAGCCGCTTCGACGCAGAGTTTATTGACTTAAAGTGTAAAATCGTATTAGTAATCACGTTAGCCCGAGTCGGCGGCCAACAGCTTACCGCAGTCTGGGGCTTCATATTTATTCCCTGTCTGAATTAATTGTTTCCGTGAAGCAGTTAAATAAGCTGTAAGGAAGATGAATAAACGCGCACAGCTTTTTTACTTCAGACCTAAGTAAACTTGCTGCTTTTTTTTTTTTTGGAGATAGATGTGGCCTGTTCATTAGGGATGGTCAAGCCCGCTAACGAGGCAAGACCTTCCCTCGACTTTATAACGTTATTGTGGAAATTGGTGCTCCGGAGGAGCTTATTGAAAGTGTGTTGGAGGCAGATGCCCCAAACCTGCACCAGGAGGTAGGTGCAGGCACAGACTTGCTTTTTCCTGGCTTATTTGGGTGGGTGGAGCATCAGCCCGGCCCTGTAGCTAATAATTTGGTGTGCCAGCACCCGTCTGAAGAAGGGTGTCACCGAAGGTTGGTGCCGTACCCTCGAATCTGAGTCTTCCTAAATCAGCTGTGCTGACATCCGTATATCAGCTATGAGCGAGCTGCAGCCCCGTTAGCTGGTGGAGATGTTACCAGGGAACATCTCCGAGGCCAAGACAAAGTCTGGAAGTTGTGTATAAGCAGAAAGGTCGTTAACGGTAATTGATGCTCTGAAAAAAGGCGCTATTAGAACTGCTGGTTTTGGTTATAACCCAGATTCTGGCTATTCTTAGGTCGAGAATGACTTCTCCTCCCCCTGAAATGCTGGTTTGCCGTTGTCACAGGCAATATTTTGGGCAAAGAAAGCCTGTTCTGCTCCCCTGTGGGCTTGTTTGGTTTATTATTCAGTCCGGTGTAGCAAACCTGAGGATGGGGGGGATGCTGCGGGCTGTCCCCCACCATCGGCTCCTCCGGCGGATCAGCGACATGGGTCGGCATCATTGCTCTGCTCCGGGTGGTTTCTTCCAAAAGTTATTTCCCCCAGCAACGCTCCAAGGGTTGATGGCTTTTATGGTGGGTGATACAGAGAAAGAAGGATTGCAGTGATTGTTTTTAAAGCTTAACTTCGCCTGCTTTTTCCCTATACTAAGTGGATTTGGCTTTGAGTTTCACAAATATCGCTATCTGAAGGGAGGGTTGGTTTTGGAAGACTTCAGGGTGATGAGGCAAAGTAGCAGGTAAACGGAGAGATTTAAAAAGAAGGTGTTTATTTTCAAACTATTTTTTAAAATATAAAATTAGGCCTATTATTTTGTCTTGTTTTTTCAAGCTCTTAATTGAGAAACTCCTCGTCTCATGTTCTATACCGGACTCGGTTTCAAAGTGCTGCTTCTCCTATGAAAATTGTGGGATCCTTTTGGGCTAATGGTTGATTTCCACCCTAATTTTTTTGCCGTCAATCTTACCTGCACCGCCTCCTCCTTTTTCTTCACCTTCTACTTATGCCTTCGATATCTTCCCACCTGCGCGTCGTGCCCTTTTATCCAATCCTGGGATCCACATGTCTCCTCTTACTCCCCTCCAAAAGCAGCTGATCTGCCTCCTCCGCTGCAATTTCTGCTTTGATTTTAGGTGCCACCTCCATTTGCACATCCTTGAGACCAACTTCTTGCATTTCCCTTGCCAGAAACAAACCTGTTTCTTTTTTGTTTTGCTCCCTCATCTTGAATTTTCGTTGAATCAAGGCAGCACGTGTGCGCATCTTACCTGCCAGTGAGAGGTTTTGATTGCTCACCGCTCTCAGGCAACGATAGAAAGTCAGACCATCAAATAAGTAATCGTTGTGTTTCTTCTTTGGCCCCAAACCCAGCTTTTTTAAAACATTACTATTAATTTTTTCAAAGTGTAGCTTTTGCATTGTGAACGTACAAGTGTGTTATGGTCAAATCTTAAATTATATTGCTTCTTAGAGGTTCATAGTTTGCTGCTGGTAATTATGATGCCCGGGATTTTGCGTGCAAATGAAGATTTGTTTCTGGTGGCTTTTAATCTCCTCTTTCCTCCTGCAGTGTTGGTGTAATGCTGTCTCTGGTTCTGGTCACTCCCGTAGCTACAATGGCTGATGTTCAACTCAAATTGCCCCTAATGAGCGCATTTACATCCGCATTGACATGCATCTTGCCCTTTCCCAGCCCCAGCTCCCTTTGCTGCTTTTTTTGGTCCCCAACCAGCCCTTTTGAGCAAATCTTTCTGCTTTTATTTAGGTGGAAACAGCTCCTCTTTTCTCTTTTTGGTACTGGTAGTCCTCTTCAAACCACCCTTCTCCCTCTGTCACTGCTCTCCCTGCAAATCCTGCCCATTTATTAGTGAAAAGGTTGATTTTTGTTGGCAGTTTTCCTTTTTTCTTTTGAAATGTTTTGCGGGGGATCTGGGCAAAACTGCTGCTTTAGTGTCTCTCCGCTCTTACTGTGCCTCAACTGGGATCTTGAAAGAGAAAATGTGAGCCAGGCAAGGCTCTCCCTGCTTCGTAATCGTCCCAGTTTTATTCCTGGGAGGGGAATTTGCGTCTTGTACTTGCTGTCTGTTGGTGAATTCAGTTCCGCAATCGCTTTCCCAGCTGGTGAAACGTGATGATGTTTTTGCCACTTGATGCTCTTTATAGTGAGAATCATCGTGTCGTACTGTGACGTGACATTGCCCAAAAGTATTATCCTGTTGATATACGAGCTCGACTCATGAAACCCATTTGGGCATTGGTGGTAAGGGTGGGAGGGGAGAGGAGCTTCTTGTAGCCATGTCAAATTTAATCCACTTGATGAATCCCTTGATGAAGTGCAGATGCGCGTGTTTAATCGATGCTGTAATAGAGGACTAACTTGGTTGCCCAGAGAAGCTGTGGCTGCCCCATCCCTGGAGGTGTTGAAGGCCAGGTTGGACGGGGCTTTGAGTGACCTGGTCTAGTTGAAAATGTCCCTGCCCATGGCAGGGGGGTTGGACTAGATGGCCTTTAAAGGTCCCTTCCAACCCAAACCATTCTATGATTCTATGAACTTCAGCCTTCGTTAATAGAAAACAACTCGTGCTCCGACTATTTGGCTCATGTTCTTCCATGGTTGATGGATGGAGGACCTGCAGTGAGAGCCGAGGACAACAGGAGCTTCAGGCAGGGGCTTGGGGCAAGGTTAGAGCAGAAGTCTCTGGTGGTGGGTCTTGCTCAACCGAGCAGTGATTTTGTGGAGGAGCGACCTGTTCATGCCACCGTGATTGGCTGAGAGCTCCCACTTGTAGAATAATTTTATCCTTATTAATCTTTGACTTCATTAAATGATGTAGTTTAGATCTTACGGCTGTTTCAGACAAATCTTGATAAAATGCCATCAGCAAATTAAAACAATTATATTTTAAAGAAACAATAAATCTCTTACTCAGTCTCCCTATTACCTTCGTTGTGTGTGATCAATCATCTGGACTGTTGGGAGTAAGCACATGGCAAATGCTTCTCCTGGAGATTTTATGGTGTTTTTTTTCTCCATCATTCATAGCATCCTCTTGGACCTGTAACAGGGAACGAGCCGGGAGCTGCTTTTGAGCTATTTTGCGTTGTTTTTGCCAAAACAACAGGCATCTTTGGTGGTGGTGGGACACGCTGTGCATGCCTGCAGCACTGCCTTAGCCACCTCCTCGTTTTTATCTTTCAGTGTGTGTCATACTGAATGGTCAACTGTTTAATATCCTTTTCACCTGAAGCCAAAAGGTTGGTGTTGCTGCAGTTGAGGGCTGTCCCCAAATTGTGTTCTAGCTGACGCTAAGGGGAAGTTCCTACTATGAAATCCATGTTTTGAGGTGTCCAAAAGTGATGTGCAAGGATTTTGCATGGCCACCGATCTTTTCAGAGTTAATACACTGCCTTAATAAACTTTAGGTAAGAGCTGTGTTCTTGTCCATCTTGTGAACTTGCTGTCATTAAAGACGTTTATGAGATTCCCACCTCTCTTTTTCATAGAATCATAGAATGGTTTGGTTGGAAGGGACCCTAAAGATCATCTAGTCTAAGCCCTCTGCCATGGGCAGGGACACCTTCCACTAGACCAGGTTGCTCAAAGCCCCATCCAACCTGGCCTTGAACACCTCCAAGGATGAGGCATCTATTTTTGGGTATCTATGCTGCAGTTTGCAGCAAGAAACCTTGCTGGGGCATCCGGGCGGTTGCCCTTATTGCCGAGAAACTCCTGCCAATCAGTAGGCTGAGATCAAACAGGACTTGTCTTTGAGAAATGAGTGACGGGGAGAGTTGCTGCAGGTCTGGAGGTACCTGGTGCTAATCCCTCGGTGATGAGTTGCGTTCTCCCCTTATTGCTAGGTTGCATTAAACTTCGCCCTGCTGCTGACTTTTCTTAGAGGCGATAGATGGGAGTATATTTTAAATTAATTTTACTACACTTTTTGTAATATTTTTGTTTTAAATAGATTTATAAGCAACTTGGGGGCTATTTCTCCAAATTTATGAAGATAATTTTCACTCTCTTGATAAGGTTAAATTTACACCTGCTATTTCCATATTAATTCACATTGCTAAGTGGATCTAATTTTCTTCCGTTCTTCTATCTAGCGAGTGTGGCCTTTCCTAATGCAATTTCCCCCTCACTAAATCACTGTGATCGGGAGTCATGATCGAGTTAAATTAACTTAAATTAATTTACTTAATAAGAGCTCCAGATCATTGTGAATGAGGTTAAGATTTATAGATTCTCCTTTTCACTCCTCCCCCTTATCTCTCTCTGCGTTGCGGGAGCGCGGCTCAGAAGGGCTGTGATTTGCTTGCCTTAAATTTCATTTGCTCCTATTGACATTGCGGTTGGTCATCGCTTAGAAATCACGGGGGGGATGTTTGCTCCCCGCGCAGCCCCTCGCCGCCGGGAGAGGGCTGGCCTGAGCCGGTCGCGACGGAGGAGTTGCGACGGATGAAGAGGCGCACTGAGCCGCGGCGGCGATGCTGCTCCTGCTTCCAGCTTCTTTCCATGGTTCACGTGGTGTCAGTAGACGCGGCCACCAAGATGTCCAGGTTTCATAGACCTTGCCCAGAGGCAGCAGAAGCTTTCTGGGGTTTAGGGTGAGGTAGGATTGTGGAGACTGCTAGAAAGGTAGGTAGGGCGTCTGCCATTGTGGCTGGGATCCTGCACCCCGATGCACCTTGGCTGGAGGGAGCAGATGGGGATAATGGCAGGAGAATGCTCCCGGCCGTTGCAGATACCCCTCATTGCCAAGCCACATGCTCCACCGAAGGGACAGTCGTCTTGCAAGTGGAGCAAGGCAAACAGGACAAACCCAAATGGCATTGAGCGTCCATCCCGAGGCAGCAGTGGGAAATGTCTGTGCCCTTGTACGGTGGATGACATTCCTGCGATGGGCTCAGGCAGGAACTGTGCCAAGAACAACGGAGAGCGTTGACCAGGAGAAGGAGAGTACACCAACGCCTTCAGGAGACGCCAGCTTACCCTCTCACGGAGAGACAAAGCCACTTTAAAACACATTTTTGGGAGCAGAGAGAGATGCGTAGCGGCTGATGTTGTGTTTATAGACCCCCGATGGGCGAGTTAAAACACTGACCCACTTTGAAGAGTTTTCTTCGAAAATACTGATGCATGCGTTTAAAAGAAAAGTAACCTGTCTGCAAATATAGTCTGACACTGATGAAGAAGTTCAGATATTTCCTTCAGAAAACTTTGCAGTGCCTCTTGAGGGACAGTCCTACCCCTCCAGCACTATAAATAAGTAAAGAACAAGATAATATAACATTTGTCAGAGAAATGCCTGCTCAGTAGAAAAGACTTGTCAGCGGGGGATACACTTGTGTGGTTTAGTTTTGTTTTCTTCTTTTCTTTCTGTTCCTTGGCCTGGAGCACGTTGAATGGACTAAGATGGAAACGAAGGCTTTCTGGGCTTGACTTGGGTTCTCGCCACCTGTTTCCCTGCGTAGCCTTTAGGGTTTTACCTTTCATCACGAAGAGGGTGATGCGGGCTGTGAAACGGGCTGGATCTCAGCCACCACGCTGGGTTCAAGTGCCACTTCCCCGGGGCAAAGGGACATATGGCCGAGCACCCAAATGGAGGAGAAACCGCTGTCTCTGCCAGTCACCATTGTTTCAGGAGGTTGAGCTGCTGTGTGCTGGGTCGCTTGGACGCACCAACCTCCCTGTCTTATCCCTTCCTTTCCTTCATGGTGGGTGAGTTTTTGGTTTCCAATTTCTTTTTGCTCTCTTACCAATGGTTTTTGGATATCTATTGCTAGCCGGTCAACCCTACTCATCACCCAGTTCCTAGAATCATTGAATGGTTTGGGTCAGAAGGGACCTTTGAAGAGCATCCAGTCCAACCCCCCTGCCCTGGGCAGGGACATCTTTCACTAGACCAGGTTGCTCAAAGCCCCGTCCAACCAGACCTTGAACATTTCCAGTGATGGGGCCATCCGCTGCTGCCTCTCCAGCTTCTGCTGACCAACGAAGGTATCTGCTGAGGGTGTGTGGAGGCCACTGTTCTCCAGCGCTGTCCCCACGCTTGGTCTCCTCTCTCAGGCAGCATCATCATCGTCTTTTCCCCCAAGTCCCGTGCTGGGGTGCTGAGCTAATTTCTTGCAGCCCCCGCTGTCTCCTCCTGGGGAAACCTTTCAGATTTTCTGTGCTACGTAATCCCATTTTTCTGACACATCTTGAGTCTTGTTACATCCTTCTTCACAGGAGTGAAATAGTAGTCTCACCTCCTTGAGACAACGGTAGCGTGTGGCCAGGAAAGGCCCTTGGCTTCCCCCTCTGTGGTGGAGTATTCTCCATGCCTGACTGGGGCGAGCGGAGACACGGGTGCTGGTCTCGGTGGGCTGTCGTCTGCGATATGTGTGTTAACTCTTTCCACCTAAATCCTCGGGGAAGGGAGATGGGGGTGAACCGAAGACTTGGGTTGCAAGACCAAGGCGTGCGTACCCCGATGGGTGCATGCCAGCCCGGCTTGCCCCAACCAACTGCTGTTTCTAATTCCTGCAGAATGCAGAACCATGTGGTTGGCTTGCCTTCAGTACTAGTAGCATGATGTAAGCGTGAAAACTCAATATATCAATTCTTTTGTGGGGGGAGAGCAAATTCTTGTGACTTTCTGGGTAAACTGTGTTCTCCTCCTCTCCCATACCTCTCCTTTGCGTTGCAGATCAGGGCGATATAGAGCAGCTGAGTCCCGGTGGTACGGCACCTTATACCCAAGTGTCTCACCTTGCACCGAGTTGTTGACCATAATCTGAGTTGATGGGCAGTAACTTGTTAAGCCACAGTAATTCAGTCGCTTCTGAGCTTTTAGGCTGCACTCTCAGTCTCCACAGAAAGTCCATCTGTTCTGGAAATGAGATGGATTCACCCAACTGTTGGGTTGGAAGCCTTTGAGAAGTGTTGGAGATATGTTGGTGCTTGTCCTGCAACCCAGCGTTGAGTAGCTTTGCCTGCTCTGGCAATTACACAGCCAGAGTGGCTCCTGTGGGGGCTTTATTCGGGTCCCGTTGGGCACAGTTTAGCCCTTGTCTCACCCATCAACATTTGAAGAAATCTCGCCTCCACTCGGTTCGTGTTGCCGACACAGAGTTACAATCACCAGCATGGCTTGGGGTTTGCTGGGGAATTATTTCCAGCACTTGGGGAAGATCATAGAATCATAGAATGGTTTAGGTTGGAAGGGACCTTGAAGATCATCGAGTTCCAACCCCCCTGCCATAGGCAGAGACACCTCCCACCAGCCCAGGTTGCTCCAAGCCCCGTCCAACCTGGCCTTGAACACCTCCAGGGATGGGGCAGCCACAGCTTCTCTGGGCAACCTGCACCAGGGCTCACCACCCTCAAAGTGAAAAATTTCTTCCTAATATCTAATCTACATCTCTCTGCTTCCAGATTGAAGCCATTCCCCTTCGTCCTATCACTACATGCCCTTGGAAAAAGTCCCTCTCCAGTTCTCCTGTAGCCCCCCTTTAGGTACTGGAAGGCCGCTATAAGGTCTCCGCGGAGCCTTCTCTTCTCCAGGCTGAACAACCCCAACTCTCTCAGCCTCACCTCATAGGAGAGATGCTCCAGCTCTTGGATCATCCTCGTGGCTCTCCGGAAACCAGCGGTCTCGAACCACTGAATAAATGACACCTGATTATTTCTCCGTGTTGCTAAGCAGACACTGCTCTCATGTATTTACTCAGTGTGCCTCCAGGAGAATCACAGGATCACAGAATGGTGAGGGTTGGAAGGGCCCTCTAGAGCTCACCCAGTGCCACCCCCTGCCAGAGCAGGGGCACTTCCAGCAGTGGCACAGGACGGCGTCCAGGTGGGTTTGGAATGGCTCCAGAGTGGGAGACTCCCCCACCTCTCTGGGCAGCCTGTGCCAGTGCTCTGCCACCCGCACAGGAAAGAAGTCCTTCCTCATGTTAAGATGGAACTTCCTATGGTCAAGTTTGTGCCCGTTCCCTCTTGTCCTGTCACTGGGCACCACTGAAAAAAGACTGTTCCCATCCCCCTGGCACCCTCCCTTGAAGGATTGATAAGCATTGATAAGATCCCCCCTCAGTCTTCTCTTCTCCAGACTAAAAAGCCCCAAGTCCCTCAGCCTTTCCTCATCAGAGAGATGCTCCAGTCCCCTCATCATCTTTGTAGCCCTTTGCTGGACCCTCTGCAGCAGTTCCCTGTCCTTCTTGACCCGGGGAGCTCAGAACTGGACACAGTGCTCCAGATGTGGCCTCCCCAGGGCAGAGTAGAGGGGGAGGATGACCTCCCTTGACCTGCTGGCCACGCTGTCCTTGATGCAAGTCCTCGAGCAGTTTTGGAGAGCGAAGATGCTTCTCTCCATGCATCTTCGAGATGATGTGTGGTCTGGAGGTGTTTGTGCAGCTCTCCAAGAGGAAGGCACATTAAATCCCGGCACGTTCCTGATCCCGAGGGGTCAGCGATTGGGGGTGAGAGCTGAGAGTGGGGTCTGGGGCCGTAACGCACAATGGATGGAGCGAATCCATATTTCTCCGGTGGTGGGGCATCATCACGAAAGTTGCAGAGAAGACACAGAAAACTGTTACCGTACCCTTCTGCCGATGGTAATCACTGAGTGCTGTGATGGGGGGAAGCTTTAATCAAAGTTATCATATATTGTGCGGAGACAGGGATGGGTTTTTTTTTAAAGATCTCAGCAAAGGCTGTCTTCTCAGTCCATTTATTTTTTCCACTGATGGGTAACTTCTCTTTAACTGGGGCGAAGGGGTCCAAGAGGTGGGATCCCAACCTCCTGCAGACCAGTTTGGAGCACAAACTGGTCTGGTGCTGTGGTCAAGATGCTGCTTTTCAAGCTGGGGGGAGCCTGCAAGGACCAGACTGCAATCTCCAATTTTTTAGGGGGGGTTCAAGCGCGGCTTTAGAAGTTATTTGCCTCGTTCAGATGACGTTCCGGTGGGATTTTGCCTCCTCTGCTCCTGGATCTCCCTGCGCGTAGGCGAAGGATCTTGAACATCACAACCCTCCGGGCGGAGGTTGGGGCACCAAGGAGTTAATTTTCTTTTATCAAGATGATAAAATACCCCTCTGCCTCCCCGGCTTTTGATGCGTTAATCTGAAAAAGGAGTCGAAATGTGACTAATGGCCTTAAAGTTCCTGTCAATTTTTTTCTTCCCAAATTCATTTGACATGAAAGTGAGAAGTAAACAGAAAGCCTGTGTTTAAGCAGATAACTTGGAAAGCCTTTTCCATCACATTTAAAAACGGCCGTGTCATGGATTCTGCGAATTGGCGGGTTCTATTTTGTTTTATTTTATTTTGTCTGTGTGGTAAATTTTCTTTTAATAATCTCGACGTGGTCTTACGAGGTTTAGGGCGAAGATTTTTTTTGAAGGGATGTTAAACCATTCTCCAAAATGACATCTCATTAAAGCGAAATTCATCTGCCGGGATTGGAGACGTTACAGGCAGGAGGAAACTGTGGCTCCCATTTGGAAATACATATTTTATTTTTTATTTTTTCTATAGGAAGTACTTTTAATCTTTTTAATGAGGACGGTATGAGATACACAACCCCGTATTGTTTCGGAGAAGCCCTGACATCTGGCCTAGCGTAATCCCGTTTCTGTTAGGGACTAGTTTAGAGGCTTTAAAAAACAATGTCGCCTCTTTTGGGCAAAGCTCAGGATTAATCTTTCATATGCTCAGCGCTCCCCCCTCGCAGAAAGACAGACACTTTATAACACTCAGTCTTCCTTTTTTCTTTTTCTTTTTTTTTAATTTTTATTTCTTTTTTCTGTTTCTTCTTTCCCTCCTCCTTCCCCCTCTCTTTCCCCCTTTTCTCCCCTTCCACCCCTCTTTCCCCTCTCTTTCCCCCTTTTCCCCCTTCCCCACCTCTTTCCCCTCTTTCCCCCTTTCCCCCCTTCCCCTCTTTTTCCCCATCTTTCCCCCTTCCCTCCTCTTTCCCCCCTCTTACTCCCCTCTTT
>VUYV01000187.1:1708509-1719285 GCA_008711295.1 Anarhynchus alexandrinus | reverse complement strand
TTTTCCTTATTTCTTTTTCCCCTTTTTTCTTTTTTCCTTTTTTAATTTTTCCTTTTGTCTTTCATCCTTTTTTCTTTTTTCCTTTTGTCTTTTTCTCTTTTCTCCTTATCCTTTTCCCCTTCCCCCTTCCCCCCTTTTCCCTTTTTTCCCCGTTTTCCCCCTTTTTCCCTTTTCCCTTTTTCCCTTTTTCCCTTTTTTCCTTTTTTCTTTTTTCTCATTTTCATTTTTTCCTTATTTCCTTTTCCCCTTTTTTCCCTTTTTCTTTTCCCTGTTCCCCCTTTTTCCCCTCCTTTTCCCCCTTTTTCCCCCTTTTTCCATTTTTTCCCCCTTTTCCCTTTTCCTTTTTTACTTTTTTCTCATTTTCCTTTTTTCCTTTCCCCCTTTTCCCCCTTTTTTCCTTTTTTCCTTTTTTCTTTTTCCCTTTTTTTCCTTTTATTTCATTTTTTTTCCTATTTTTCCCCTATTTTTCCCCCTATGCTTTCCCCCAGAACAGAGCTGGCAGCTGGATGCTTTCCCAACTGACAGCCTGAGCTTTGCAGCGGGACCCTGTGGCTGCACCATCCCACTCCCTGCCCGGGCTGTGTCCCCCCGTCCTCCCAGTCCCCCCCAGTCCTGTCCTATACTGGGGCAGTCTCTGCCATGAGGTTGTATTTTGTGCTGCTTTTGCATAAATTCGAGGCTGCCAGAGTGGAGCACTCCGGTTTCCTCCTTGGAGGGTCGGCCACAGTAATTGAGCTCTACTTCGGAGGAACTAATGAAAACAAAATAAAACCGGGACTCAGAGGTTAACTACCAGCTTTAAATGCATATGAAAATACTTAAGAATAATGGGATTTTCTTTTTTTAATTTTGGTTAATGGAGTAGTCGAGTTTTGAATGGATTCTATTAAAAATAAAACTGTCACATCCGAACCTGGGGACGCAATGATGGGTTATTTACTCAGCAGGGTGTTGTGTGTCGATCTTGGATGAGTCCTTCCCGGGAGCCTGGAGCATCCTTCATCCCTCTTCACGGAGCCCACCGTTCCCTAAACTGGGATCTTTTCTTGCTGGGAGATCTTGCAGCTTCATTCCGTGCTGGATCTGTGTTGGTTGTGAGCAGAAAAAGGAGATGCTTGACTAGTCTGGCTGAAAAAAAGGCCAATTTCTGCTTTTTTTCCCTCCCTTTCTGAATTAGGGGGTTATAGCTGATAGCCCTTCGTCTTACATTATTTGTTGGGGGAAGTGCAGAGGTATGGAAAATAACCTTTTTTTTCCTGTGGGTATGAGGCACCTTGGGATAGTTTGGCTTCTTATTTGGCTGCTGAAACGTGGCTTTAGATCTGTAGTCCAGCAAACGTCTTGCTCTCTGGATTTAGGGAAAGAAATGCGGAAAACGGTCTTTTGGCTGTAGGGAGATCGTACGGATGTGGAAACGGTGAGCGTAGTCGAGAATAAAAGTGGCGTCTTCTTGTTTAGCATCATCAAGGCATAGTTTTGCTTTTGTAATACTTAAAACCAGCCAAACACAGATGTCTCTCGTAAATTAAAGATATGTAAGAGGTGGTTTCCACCATCAGGCTCTTTCCCAGGTAGCTTCACAGACCAGTCTTGGAGGGTCAAATTCAACCCCTTGTAGNGGTGGTTTCCACCATCAGGCTCTTTCCCAGCATCCGCTGAGAGCCGTCATCCCAGCAAACTCCCAACCTGGTGCCGGCGTTCTGCTGCATGAGATGTTGAACTCGCCACATCCTCTGGGCCTGAGACACCCACGTTGGATGGAAATGAGCTGGAAGCCACACAGTCCGTAGCTTGGATAACGTATAAATGGAAGGTCTTCCTTCTCTTTCATATTTTTTTATCCCTGAAAGCAAAGTTTGATGGTGCAAAACCACTGTAGAAGAGTGTGATACTGTCCCTTGTGGCAGTCATCAGCTGCATCCTCAGCAGGATTTTCATCTGAGTCAGGATATTTCAAAGTTGGTCTCCTAAATGGAACATCTCCAGTTATTTGGCTTCAGGTAGCTTCACAGACCAGTCTTGGAGGCTCAAATTCAACCCCTTGTAAATCAGTCCTGAGGATGTTCTCCAGCAGCTGGCGGGCTCTGGGTCATCAGGGCTAAGCAGGAGCAAAGCGAAGGTCATGTTTTTGGTGAAATGAGTTTAATTTGTAGTGTGGATGTTGGGTCCTCAGCATCAGGTTGCCTCTACAGATCTTCTCTGAAGGTTCCACACTACTCGCTAGAAGAGATACGGCTGGTGTGGGTCAGCAGCGTGGACACCAGCCTGGGATAAGGAGATTTTGGATCCTTGGTGGAGTCTGTGAATGCCTGGTTGATGCAACCTCTTTGTTTCCAACCTTTCCTCTGTCTCCCCATGAGAGTGAATCCTTCATGCTGTGTCTTACCACAGGGTAGAGAGTAGAAGATGACATTCCCTGGGCCAAGTGATTTCAGCTGTAAATATCGACCCAAATGCCAAGTCCTCCAGAGCTGAGTGGGCTTGCGAGCGAAGCATCATTCTGCACAGAGAGCTATATTACACCCCTGACACTTATTTGACCAAAGGGTCCTGTAGAAAAGGATAAACCAAAATTATAACTGAGCTTAAAAAAAAAAAAGAAAAAGAGAGACTCTGCATTTAAGTAAGGCTGTAAGAAGCTCTTGTTTTGGGGGCCCACCATTTCCCAGTTGCATCATGGTGCTGCAGAAGCTTTGCCAACTCCCAAGGTTGGACAAACCAAGTGGAAAGATCCTGTAGGGACTAAAACCGGCACGTAGGGCATCGCCTACGTTGTCTTAACAGTGCACACGTGCTCACAAGTGGTTGCGTCGCTTCTCAACGAGCTACTGCTCATCAGCAACGACTTGCTGACTGGCTGCTCCCACCCCGTGGCATATTAAGCTAATATGTTTTACTTAGTGTTTATAATAGGCAGAGAGCACACGCACAGTCGGTTAGTAGAGGATTTGCTGATGAGTGGTAATTCATTAGCCGGGATTTTTTTTTCCCCTTCTTTTGTGACTGCCTCGCCTGGCTTTCAGAGTACAGCGGCTATCAAAGAAAAGCAGAACATCCTTAGCGAGGAGGTTTATACAGATTAAAAGTTGGGAGTTTTCAGCTGTGGCTCAGCAGTTTTGAGTCAGGGCTGGATCATCTGGTGCAGCAACTCAGGTGGGAGATGGGAAAGTTTGCGCCCAGGCAACTGGAGAGGTCATCTCCGGCATTGGGGAACCCATCTTCAGGTGCTGGGACGCTGGATATGAGGTGGTCCTCCCCATGCCATGGCTTCGCAGAGGGTTTGCTGCCCCTCTGCATGGTTGGGTCTACGCGTCATCTCCTGGAGCTTCAACCCAGCAGCTCTTGCAATGTTGCGTTAGGATGGCAGTGGTCTTCGCGTGGTGAAGGCAGCAATTGGTCCCTTCCTCTAGGTTGTGTCCAAAATACCCTGAACGTGATGGCACTTATATGAGCCAGTAGGTCAGGACTTGTCCTTGCTCTTGGTTTACTTGGTGTCCATGTTTGAGGATCTTGAAATGCAGCACGGAGGCGGAAAAAAGCACTTGGAACTCAAATCATCGACTCTGACAAAAGCGCAGGGAACGCGTTAGCGGAAAAATGTCAATTATGGATGTTATAATGTTATTTGTGGATTAGTGGGCAGGTTCTAGGATGGACCCTGGGCAACCAGGGCAGATGCCACGTGGAAGAAAGTGGAGAGTTGATACTCTCCTCGTCCAGGCTTGGAGACACGTCTTGCTCAAGGTCACAAGGGGACCGAGCATGGTGACGCTGGGAATTGAAACAGGTCTCCAAAGCCCTTCAGCCCCTCTCGATGCTGCTCACTCTGTCCTGGGGCATCTATTTGTTCCTGCCCAGATGCTCCAGGATAAAATATCTCACGGAACCATGAGGTTTCAGGTGCCGCTGTTCCTTTTATCCATCCAAATGCCCCAGATGCCAGCTGTAGCTTTAAAAAAAAAAGAAAAATATGGTAATATTCACCCTTTCTAACCCAGGCTTCAGCAAAAATATGTATTTTATATGCTAATATTCACCCTTTGTAACCCAGGCTTCAGCAGCAAGTGAGTAGTCTGGCCAGATGAAATCTGCTTGGGGATATAGTTTTCCAAATTGCACGCGTGCCATATTTAAAACTCATTTTGAAGGGGTTTTTAACCTTTGGAAGTGGTCTTTCTAAGGCTAATAATCCCTCCTAACAGCATCCCATTTTGAGAATATTTTTTCCAGTGCTGGGTGTTTACACAGTCACTGATTTTTCACCTGACGGTGACAGCTGCGGGAATGAGTGATGTATTTAATTTCTAAATTTCTACCCTATGAAGAGATTAGTAACGGCAGAGCTTCTTTTTTTCCACCTCTTTCCCCAAATGGTTTTTGCTATGAAGGGACGTAACTTCTCCAGCCTTTTAGCAGATCGATCCGAGAAGTTTTCCTGTGCCGATTCCGGTGTGAAAGTTGGTATTAAAAAAAAAAGAAGAAAAAAGCATAAAAAAAGAAGAAAAAAGGATTANTATTTAAAAAAAAAAAAAAGAAGAAAAAAGCATTAAAAAAAGGAGGAAGGGGGGAGTGCGGAACGGCTGAATGGCAGCTCCGCGCCGCAGAAATAACCCGAACCACTTGTTAGCAGCTCCCGGTGATGGTAAAATTGTGATACCTTTGTTTAAACCTCGCCGTGAGCTGCTGCGCTGAGCAGAGTCCAACTGCTGTCGGCATCTGGGCTGACCGCGCCGGGCTCTGCCCGGGCAGGTCTCGGGGCTCGGGAAAGAGCAAACTGGTTTTTGGGGGCAGAGAGGTCGCTTGGCAAATGCTCGAGCATCGTTTTCAACTGATTAATTCTTTCCAGGCTAAGTAAACACTTAGTCGTCTTTCAGGCTGAAGGATGGATCCATCTGTTTCTTCCTGGTGTGAGAAAAGAAAAAAAAAAGCTCTAAAAAGGCTGGAAAAACACTCATAGATTAGAGAATGGAGAGGGATGTGCACGTTGGGGGACTCCGCTCCCGCTCTGAGCAAACCCTTCGCTGGCAGCAAATGGGCTGTAGAAAGCGAAGACCGAGCGGGTGTCTCGGTAGGACAAGAGGGAACGGGCACAAACTTGACCATAGGAAGTTCCATCTAAACATGAGGAGGGACTTCTCTCCTGTGAGGGTGGCAGAGCACTGGCACAGGCTGCCCAGAGAGGTGGGGGAGTCTCCCACTCTGGAGCCATTCCAAACCCGCCTGGACGCCGTCCTGTGCCACTGCTGTAGGTGCCCCTGCTCTGGCAGGGGGTGGGACTGGATGATCTCCAGAGGTCCCTTCCAACCCCGACCACTCCATGATCTCACTCGCCCGCTTTGTTCGTTGGGCATCCGTTAAAACCTCAGCTATTGTCCTTACGGGCAACGGTTAAGAGGTAAAATGGTTTAATAAAGATATAAAAGTCAAGTTGGGAGGATGGCGTAGGGCCGGATTGCGAGCCAGACTGAGCTTTCATAAATCAGATCTCCGAGAGCTTTGCTGGGCAGCAGCGACCCTTCTCCAGGAGCTGGAAAGGTCTTCATGCAAGGAAGGAATGGAGGACGGAGATGCTGCGGTACCCACTTGCACATCTCTCCCGGGGTAGGACAGGGGTGTTTTGCCCTTGGGCTGAGATAATCATAGAATGGTTTAGATTGGAAGGTACCTTAAAGATCATCAAGTTCCAGCCCCCATGCCACGGGCAGGGACACCTCCCACCAGACCAGGTTGCTCAGATCCCCATCCAACCTGGCCTTGAACACCTCCAGGGATGGGGCAGCCACAGCTTCTCGGGGCAACCTGCGTCAGGGGCTCACCACCCTCACAGTCAAGAATTTCTTCCTAATATTGAATAGAAATCTCCCTTCTTCCAGTTTGAAGCCATTCCCCCTCGTCCTATCATTACATGCCCTTGTAAAAAGTTCTTCCCCAGCTCTCCTGTAGGCCCCCTTTTGCTACTGGAAGGGTGCAATAAGGTCTCCCCGGAGCCTTCTCTTCTCCAGGCTGAACACCCCCAACTCTCTCAGCCTGTCCTCATAGGAGAGGAGCTCCAGCCCTCGGATCATCAATCAGATGAATATTTCCAGTTGAGTTTAAGTGTATGTTATACTCAATATGGAGACAAATACCTAAATAATGTTCTATTCCTGTCTTACTGTACACCCAAACACTACGTAATAATCTTTCTCAATCCCTGAGTATTTATTTCATAGAATCATAGAATGGTTTAGGTTGGAAAGGACCTTGAAGATCATTGAGTTCCAACCCCCCTGCCATAGACAGGGACACCTCTCACTAGACCAGGTTGCCCAAGGCCACCATCCAGCCTGGCCTTGAACACTTCCAGGAATGGGGCCTCAACAACCTCTCTGGGCAACCTGTGCCAGTGCCTCACCACCCTCAAAGTGAAAAACTTTCTGCTGCCTGAAATAATCTGAATTACCTCTTTTAGTATTGAGTAATACCACTCCTGCCAGGTTTGATCTCTCCCCAGAAGAGCACTGCAGTTTCCTCTTTCTACACCCAAATTCTCTGTCTGATGGAGGTTGCCCTGGGAGGAAGCTGTGGTGTTTCCTCCAAACCTTGTGGGTATTTTTTTCGTTAGGGTGTGTGTGGTTTTCATATTGGATGAATTACTGAGCAGAAGTAATGTGAGGGCTTGTAAGAGGTGCTTTGGACATACCTGGAGAACTGAACCTGGAGTACTGTGTACAACTCTGGAGCCCCCAACATAGGAAAGACATGGACCTGGTGGAGCAGGGCCAGAGGAGGGCCACAAAGATGATCAGAGGGCTGGAGCCCCTCTGCTGGGAGGACAGGCTGGGGAGTTGGGGGGGTTCAGCCTGGAGAAGAGAAGGCTCCGCGGAGACCTCAGAGGCCCTTCCAGTGCCTCAAGGGGCTCCAGGAGAGCTGGGGAGGGACTCTGGATCAGGGAGGGGAGCCATGGGACGAGGGGGAATGGTTCTACACTGAAAGAGGGGAGATTGAGATGAGATCTGAGGAAGAAATTCTTTCCTGTGCAGGTGGTGAGCCCCTGGCACAGGTTGCCCAGAGAAGCTGTGGCTGCCCCATCCCTGGAGGTGTTCAAGGCCAGGTTGGACGGGGCTTGGAGCAACCTGGTCTGGTGGGAGGTGTCCCTGCCTGTGGTACGGGGGTTGGAACTTGATGATCTTTAAGGTCCCTTCCAACCTAAACCATTCTGTGATTCTGTGTCTCTAACCGCTGCGAGCAACTTCTAAATGATTTTTTTTTAACCTTGCCTAACTGCTGTAATGTCAATTTAGGGAAATAATTTGTGCGTTTGTCTTCTGCCGGTGTTACTGTCTTGCTTCTAGGTGAAGCCAGAAATGCTGCTCGTGGCTGAGGCTCTGCAAAGCCTCTTGCCTGCTCCCAGACAGGAGCATCCTCTCCTTCGGGGGCCGGATCCTGGCACCCCGGGTTTCAGCGCGAGGCCGGATTCGCGCCCACCCTTGGCACGGGTGCCCCTTCGGTGGGGCTGACGGCGAAGCCAACCATCTGCATCTGACAGCTTCCCCGCTCCTCATCCGTCCGTCCGTCCGTCCCCGGGCACTGGCCGGGCACGGCAGCATCTGTGGCGCGCGCTGCCCGCCGGGCTGGCCTGGAAGGAGGATTTGCAGGAGGATACGGGGAGGTCTGAGAGGTCACAGCTGTCAAAGCTGGGAAAGTGGGAAAAAAAGGGCAGAGGGGTTCCCGAACTTGGCACAAGTGCCACCGCCACCTGTCTGTGACCATCAACGGTTTTCCAAGCTGAAATATGTTTTGATTGCAAATAATTTCTTTCTAATCCCCTCCCCCCCAAACAAATCTGGATCGAGTAATTGCTTATTGAATTATTGGTAGCGAATTCAGCTCGTTCCTGCCGTCCTCCGTCATGGAAAGGAGCGTGTAAATGGAGGCGACGAGGGATGAATCTCTGGGGAAACCCCAAAGCCGTTCTGGTTCAGGATGTTTTATACGGAAAAAAGTTTTATGACTCGGTAGGGAGGAGCAGGGAGTGCAGAAGGCGGCATCGCTACTTGCTTTAAATTCCTTCTAAAATGCAAGAATAAAAGGAGGCAAAGGGGAAACATTATTTTTGGCATGGGAAGGAACTTCCTTTGTGGGAGTTGTGTTCACGAGTGAGACAGCTGGAACGTTTTCCTGTTCCCTCCTAACAAATTCTCAGTCTCTTCTGCACCTAAAATAACTGTGTTTTAACCCGAAACAGGGCTTGGCACCGCTGCAGCAGGACTCGGGGTGCGGGGAGGTGCCCTCAATTGGGTGGGAGAGTTGGGAAGATGCTAGGAAGCTCCAGCGTGGATGTCCAAAGCAACGAGTGGGTGGGTTTTTTTTCCCCATCCATGTGAAACTGTGCATAGGACAGGCCGATGGCTTCGGCGAAGTGAGCTAAAAAAAGTTGCATTTCTATTTTTATCATTTATATTGAGACCCCACCTGGAGTATTGCATCCAGCTCTGGAGTCCCCAACATAGGAAAGACCTGGATCTGGTGGAGCGGGTCCAGAGGAGGGCCACAAAGATGCTGTGAGGGCTGGAGCACCTCTCCTATGAGGACAGGCTGAGAAAGGGGGGGTTGTTCAGCCTGGAGTAGAGAAGGCTCCGGGGAGACCTTTGAGCCCCTTCCAGTGCCTAAAACGGCTCCAGGAGAGTTGGGGAGCGACTTTACAAGGGCCTGTAGTGATAGGATGAGGGGGAATGGCTTCAAACTCGAAGAGGGGAGATTTAGATTAGATATTAGAAAGAAATTTTTTACTTTGAGGGTGGTGAGGCACTGGAACAGGTTGCCCAGAGAAGCTGTGGCTGCCCCATCCCTGGAGGTGTTCGAGGTCAGGTTGGACGGGGCTTTGAGCAACCTGGTCTGGTGGGAGGTGTCCCTGCCCATGGCAGGAGGGTTGGAACTTGATGATCTTCAAGTTCCCTTCCAACCTAAACCATTCTATGATTCTATGATATATGGTAAAAATCTTCTTCTTCTGTTTTTGTTAATGTTAGCAGGCGTGAAATTTCCTTTTAAGTGTGAACAAGAAGCGCGGGAATTCAGGCAAGCAGCTGAAGGGGCTTCAGAAAAGGAGCACAACCTTGAGGGGTGAAGAAAAAGCTGCTTGAAAAAATAAAATATGAAAAAGAGAAGTGCATAAAACTTTGCTTTTGAGCACTTAACCAACCCCACCTTAGACCCTTCTACAGGAGGGAATGTTTTTTCATAGGGGTTGGTTCTTTTCTACGTGTGAGTGGAGCATTTGTGTTTCTTTGAACAGGGTTCCAGTGATGTAGGTGGTGTGGTGGGGGAAAGTCAAAGCTCTCGTCTTCTGCGATCGGTGGGATCCACCACTTCAGTGCTGTCCAGGAGCTTAGAATCATCAAATCATAGAAGGGTTTGGGTTGGAAGGAACCTTTGAAGGTCATCTAGTCCAACCCCCCTGCCATGGGCAGGGACATCTTTCACCAGACCAGGTTGCTCAAAGACCTGTCCATCCTGATGTTGTTTCTCCACAACATAAGATGATGGGTGGATGGTTGTCTCCTTGGTGGGAGTGTTGAAACGTAGCATTTTTACGTGGATCTGAGTGTCCTGTATCGAAGGTGCTATAGCAATGTGTTTTCTTTTAGTTACGATTTTGGCCATGGTCCTGTTCTGAACTCCCAGGGTTTAAGAATAAAAAGACCTGATGAATAAGGGGGAAGAAAAAAGACCTCGGTGGACATCACATGAAGCTGTGTGGTTAGGACTAACGAGGCGCACTGTCGCTGCTTGTAATTACGGCGGTTAATCCTTTCTTATCGATGGGTTTGCGTTTGGGAAGGGTGAGCGTTGGGCAGCGCTGCCCTTACCCTGGACCTGCTCCCCGGTCCCATGGCATCGCAGCAGACGCCTGCCCGTGGGTCTGCATCGCTCCCACCTCTGCACAGGTCGCATGAACCGGCTTGAAAATGCAAGGGAGAATCACAGAATGGTGGAGGTTGGAAGGGACCTCTGGAGAACATCTAGTCCAACCCCCTGCCAGAGCAGGGGCACCTAGAACAGGTTGGATAAAAATGCGTCCAGGCAGGTTTGGAATGTCTCCAGAGAAGGAGACTCCACAGCCTCTCTGGGCAGCCTGTGCCAGTGCTCTGCCACCCTCACAGGAAAGAAGTTTCTCCTCGTGTTTGGGTGGAACTTCCTATGGTCAAGTTTGTGCGCGTTCCCTCTTGTCCTGTCACTGGGGACCACTGAAAAAAGACTGTTCCCATCCCCCTGGCACCCTCCCTTGAAGGACTGATAAGCATTGATAAGATCCCCCCTCAGTCTTCTCTTCTCCAGACTAAAACGCCCCAAGTCCCTCAGCCTTTACTTCAGAAAGATGCTCTGGTCCTCTAATCATCTTTGTAGCCCTTTGCTGGACCCTCTCCAGCAGTTCCCTGTCCTTCTTGACCTGGGGAGCCCAGAACTGGACACAATACTCCAGATGTGTCCTCCCCAGGGCAGAGCAGAGGTGGAGGATGACCTCCCTTGACCTGCTGGCCACACTCTTTTGAATGCACCTGTATCCGGAGCTGTGGCATCGCCCTGCCCGAAACGCTCTGGAGGCTGTGGTCTGGCTGGGAGGGTTTCTTGGCAGACCATCCATGAGGAATCGGGTGGGAAGTGCTTCGGCGAGCAGCTGAGAGCGCGCTGCCCGCCCGGGGAGCGGGGCTTTGGGCTGCTGGGAGACTTTTTGCCTGCGTTTGTGAAACTCTCTGCTCCTATTTTGCTTTTCCTTTTTCTTTTTTTTTTTTT
>VUYV01000187.1:1649801-1690709 GCA_008711295.1 Anarhynchus alexandrinus | reverse complement strand
GTTTAAAAAGAAGCCGTCTCTGGAAAAAGCAATTATGCCAGGTATTTTTGGAAAGCAGGCAGGAGGGAAAGCCTCGAGTGGGATTTTGCTATGTGTCTGCCTGATTATTTTGGAAAATATTGAAAGTTGAGGTTTTTTTGGGGGGGGGTTGAAGGTGACGCAGATGGCTTTTGGATTAGCAGGCGGTGCCGCCGGCGTCCCCTCGCAGGTACGGACGCTGCATCGAAACGGCTTCGAACCGTCGCATTTAGCCTCGCGGGTTGAGCCTGTTGTTTAGGATTTCCAAAATCAGCTTATGCTTTGTGCAGCGTGGATGTAGCGGGGTCGTGGGTCTACTCGGGGAATGCAAACTGTAGGAAATCGCGCCGTGTTTCCGTCTGAGCAGTGACGGCGGTGGGCGTTTGCGCCGTGCTTCGTACGGATTTGTGCGGTAGAAAAAGCAAGCGGGAAGGTGCGGTGTTGCCGTGGTTGGAGCTCATCCAGGGACCTGAAATACCATTTACTACGCTCCAACATGAGCAGGTGAAGGCGCATCACTTCTGTGCCAGGACGGGAGAATGTCTATGACCCCTTCTCGCTTTCCTTCTCGTTTTAGAGGGCTCCGTAGCCCATCACCGAGGGTGGGAGGACGCTGCCTCGAAGGGATTAAGCGTTAATGTCCGATCCCACGTGGATGCGGGACCTGGAGCTGCCTAAACAGTGTCGCTCTCAGCGTGGGCGCCTGGCTGGAGCCCGACTTAGGTGCTAAAGCTGGTAACACCTGCCTGTCTCGTACGCTGAAAGAGATCCATTTCAGCTAATCAGAATTAAACCGTAATGAACTTTGTCCAATCGTCTGAGCTCATGGGGGTAAAAGGAATCTAATTAATGGGACAATGGTCCCCGGTCTTCCTGGTATAATTACTGATCTGCTGCAGCATTAGAGCGGCGGGTTGGAAAGCTGTGTATTAGAGGTTGTCAGCATTTCCATTCTCAATCTTAGCTTAAGCGGTTTAACGGGACGCTGTCATGGGGTTTAGGCTGAAAGTTGACCTACCTTGAAAACAGCTTCATCTGGGCAATCACATCTTCTAGAATGGTTCTTTTGTCTTTTCTCCGGGCCAACATTGCAGTGGAGAAGTTTTTAAGTGAAAACTTTGCTGGAGAACTTGCGTGACTTTGAAATGTTTCAGAAGATCCTTCCATGGTTCTCCGTGGGTGGGATTGGACCCCTTGCAGGAGAGAAGCCAAGCGCGGTGGTTTGGAGTTGGGTTGTCAGATGAACCGGGAGTGAGCAGAGCTGCTTTGGGCTGGGGTTGGTCAGAAGATGAACTTCTGAAAGATGAGGAGAAGGTTTATAACCACCTGGAAGCTCTGGAGAAGGGTCATGCAAGAGCCTAAGCGGAAGGAACTGAAACAGCCTGGGAGATGTAGGATGAAGGCGGAACTGAAGTTGTGGATTATGTAGGCAATATTTCGGAAAGTGTGAATAAAGGGATGTGCAGAGACAGGGGGAACAATTAAACGTGTGAGAGTAGCCAGCAGAGCAGGAGACCTCAGCAAAAACCTGCTCAGTCCCTACCTGAACACAAGAGTCCACCGAGTCATTGGAGTAGACACGGTCTTGGCCAGAAGCAGCGTGTAGAAAGCCCTGTGAAACTAAAATCCTGGCAAATAGTCTCAATGCAGTCGTCTTGGCTGAGACCTTCTGGTCATGAGGTAGCAAAACAAACCGAACTGTTGTTGACCACGGGAGAAGGTTGTGGATGAAGACAGAAAATCAGAGGCCGGTGTCATGCCAGCCACCCTTTAGGAAAGCGAGAGCCACAAGAAGATGAGTGATTGAGACCGCAGCAGCTGTTTGCTTTCAGGAACGATGATGAAACATTAATTACAGGCAGAAGCGGCATCCTGCCGAGAGTAATACTGTCCTACTGGCAGCTCAGCAAAGATGCATTTAGCTGGTGGAGCCGGGCAACTTCGTACGGGTGAGGCTGATGCGATAAGGCTGCGGAAAGCGCAGAAGGAAAATCCATGCTGGAGCTGGTCACAGGTCTAGAAGGTTTATGGCAAGAAATGAGATGGGTGGCATAATGTCTCTCACGTAGGGACTTTATACGTATGTCCCTACATATAATATAGAGGGACAGGCAGAACGTTGGGGTGACTTTGGCTGGTTTCTGGTGCTTCGGGGATCTCACAAAGACTCATAGGAGAGGTCAGAAGTGATTTTAAAAGACTGCTTAATTTGGATGTATGCCTTCATTTCTGTAGTGCCGGCAGATGGAGATCTCCCCACCTTTGGGGCAATGATCTCCTAGAGGAACTGGCTGCTCATGGCTTGGATGGGTGTACGCCTCACTGGGTAAAAAAATGGCTGGATGGCCGGACCCAAAGAATGGTGGTGAATGGAGTGAAATCCGGTTGGTGTCCAGTCACAAGTGGTGTTCCCCAGGGCTGAGTACTGGGCTGATGAGATATTCGGGAGACATTCTTGACTGTGAGGGTGGTGAGCCCCTGGTGCAGGTTGCCCAGAGAAGCTGTGGCTGCCCCATCCCTGGAGGTGTTCAAGGCCAGGTTGGTCGGGGATTGGAGCAACCTGGTCTAGTGGAAGATGTCCCTGCCCAATGCAGGAGGGTTGGACTGGATGATCTTTGAAGGTTCGTCCCAACCCAAACCCTTCAATGATTCTATGAAAGCCACTCGGTTGTAGTGTTTGGCCAATGAAGCCCCTCGTGTGAGGGCAGCACAGAGCTTCTCCCAGCTCTTGCTCCTGGTTGGGGCTCTCAGAGAAAGGAAGACACGAGCTGGCTCCTTGCTTTCTTATGAACTACTTGTAGCCCAAACTGTATCTTTTTCAGCAGATTTAATTGGGCCTTTTTACACGCCTAATGCCCTCGGTTTTAATCCCCAGCTCGGAGCAGGATTTATGACACTGGATACATTTCTGTCTCTGACTCTTCTCCTGAGCTGTGTGGGTGGTGAGGAAAGGCTAACGTGGCTCTTGTGCAGAGCAAAAACGTGACATATTTAGATCCGTGGTCAAAATAGGGGGTGTTGGAATGAGTCTTGTAGCCCAGATGGAGCTGGTGCTGGGGTGCTTTTGGGGTGTGTGTAGAGGGAGCATGTGTTGGCTGCCCTTCAGGGTCCAGAACTGTCCCCCAGTCAGTTGTGGGTTGGGCAGATGGTCTTGGGTGTGCATCTCAGCATGGACCGTAGCGTGACCCTGCCTTGGAGAGTTGGTGAGGTGAAAAGCTGGAGACCTGTGGAGACCTGTCAAATCTCACCTGTCAAAACCCAAAGATGTGGCTTGTGGAGACGTGCCATTCTGTGTTTTGGACATGAGGACTCTGCGTGGATCTCGTAGTGGTTCTTCAGCTTCAAAGGAGGAAGATGGTCCGGAGAAAAGGATGAGAAAAACTGGAGAAAAGCAGAGCAGAGGCTGATCCTAAAAAGAGGCCAGGGACCCCAAAGAATTTCTGCTGGTTCTTCCCTTCTGTCAGCTCTTACCAGCCTGCAGCAAAGGCTTCCTTGGTTCACACCATCGTCATCTCTACCTGGAGCTGCTCTCATCCGGGATGGTTACTGGCTGGCTCCTGGGCATGGGGGCTTCAGGGCTTGTATTTTCCCCCAAACACTTACAGAGCTGCCCAGGCAAAGCTGGGTGAAGAGGAACCCCATGGCTGGAGCCTGGGGGTGTTGTGCTTACATTAGCTGATTTGGGGCTTCACCACCACTGTAATTTCTCCTTGCTGAGCCACCAAGCCCGGCCCTTTCCCGGAGGTGTCCTATCTCCTTTCTCAAACCTTGTGATGGTCGAAGCGTTGCCGTTTCTGTCCCACTGCCCGTGCTCCTGCAGCTGCCTCAGAAATGTCATTGTCTTCCCCTGACCTGGTCTGGTCCTTTGGAGTTGGGATTGACGCAGTTGCTCTGGTCTCAACTGCATTTTGGGTGAAAAACTGAAAAAGATTTTAAGGCTTACAAAGGCACTGGCACAGATTGCCCAGAGAAGCTGTGGATGCCCCATCATTAGAGATGTTCAAAGTCAGGTTGGATGGGGCTTTGAGCAACCTGATCTAGTGGGAGGTGTCCCTTCCCATGGTGTGTGGAGAGGTTGGTCTAGATCATCTTTAAGGTCCCCTCCAACCCAAACCATTCGATGATTCTATGAAATGTTCCCCACTGGTTTAGCACAAGGGTGGCTGTAAGTTTTACAGCCCTTTGAGAAGGCACTGCCCAGAAGTTTGGGATATTTTTTTCATACCTGGGTATTTCCGAGTGTAATTATTTGAGGAGAGAACTCCAGCCCGTGCGAGGACAGGCAAGAGATGTCATCCCTATGGGATGTGGCCAGTGGGGGAAACCACAAAAAAAACCCTCAACAACCCTGCATTGCAGATATAATCAAATGTTTCTTATACAACATGCAGCCATAAAAGTGACTGCGATGGTTTTGATTGCCGGATGAAGTAATGGGTTGAACTGTGAAGAAGAAATCCATTTAGATAGCTTTGATAATAGCATTGGCAACAGCACGCAGGAGGAGCCGAAGGCTTTTAAATAGATGGAGAAAATATGAAACGTTTCAAAGGCAGTTTGTATTGTTTGCCGATGTTCCTGGTGGCTTTGCTGTTGGTCTTAAAGCTCCTACGGTGATGAGCGTGGAACGTGGAAGGGTGCTCGGGGCCATGGGAGGAGGGGGGCTGGTGCCACCGGTGCTGCCAAGGGAGGTCAGCGGCTGAGTCTCACCAAAACCAGCACAAATCGACTGTGTCACGGTGGTTGGTCATCTGCTCCTCCACCATATCACCATCATACATCAGCGCTACCCACCAAGCGAGCAATCCCATCCCTGGTATTTCAACCCTTTGCACGTGACCGCGTGGCACCGTTGCAGCTCACTCTGATTTAATTGCTGAGGTTAATTAGGATTTAAATCCCCAAGATGAAACCCCTTGATTTCAATCATCAGGTCTGGTCTTGTTCCCCGTCTTTATTCATCAGCTGTTTTTCTGAAGGAATTTTTATTCTCGTTGGTTGATAACCATTATAATATACTTGCAACTATTTTTCTTTCGCAAGTCAGGAGGATTTATTAGGTAGGTACATCTTTATTTAGGCAATTAGGTAGCTTAATAGGTACTCATTGAGGTTCATCATTTTTCCTAGGTTTTGAAAATGGTAAATGAGATCTGTGCTGGATTATTATTTTTTTTTCCCTGAGATTAACATTAAGCTGCATTTGAATGGAAATTCAGATTCAATTGAAGCAAATTAAAATAGTTTTTTAAAGTGTTTGTTTCATAATTGGAACTAATTATTGAAAGTGGAGAATTGTTTACGGATAAATTAGCAGGTTATTGCTGGTCACTGTGTATGTACAACTAATGGATCCCCCGTATTTGTATTTGTATATTGGAAGAAGACACGTGCTTTGCTATTTTTCAATTTCAGTCAGTGAACTGAATTATTTGAATAATCCAAATCAGGTTCTTTAAATAAATTAGGTCTTAAAGTAGAAAGTGTTTATTTGAGCTCTGACCTTTTTTATTTTTAAGAAGAAAGCAATAACGTTGGTACAAATTCCATAAATCAGAAATTTTAATGGAATTACTTGCTTTTTTTCTGTGGATTGGGAGTCCTCAAGCAGCTGGTGGGTGGGGATGGAGACATTACGGGAGACTGGAGCGGCTTCCAAGGGGAACTGGGGTAGGAGCTCAGAGATGCTGGTGTGTTTGAGGAGCACTTTGAAGCCCAAATCCTGTCTTTTGTTCTGCTGCATGCTAAGGACCAAGGATATTATGATTTGATTTGATTTTTTTTTTTACTATTTCTCCCAAATCAGGGTTTTGCATTGCCACCTGGGAGGCTCAGGGTGGATGAGATCCCTCCTGCTGTCCATAACCATTGCCCTGGTTATGATCCGTTCTTTCCTCAGGAATCCAATGCCAGCATGCAAATGTGATTTCTTACTATGTCAGGATTACTTTAAAAAAAAAAAAGAACCCAAGCTAAGCCTAAAGAAGATATCCAGTAGTAAAAGAAAACCATCCTTTAAGAGCCACTTGTATTGCCGTCAGCGCCAAGAAATCCTCTCCCGTTCAGCTGGCTGAAACGCCGTTGGGATGTTCTTGCTCTGCTCTTGGTTTTGTGTTGAATTTATATATGTCAGATACTCTTAATATTTCAAATACGGGTGTGTTTGTACAGGTGGTGTGTGGGTTTTTTGGATCAGATGGTCTCGTGTGTTGAGTGCGCGCTCCCATGCGTAGCACGAAGGTTATAAATCTGAGCGTCTACAGCTCTTGCTGCACGCTGGGGCGAGTCATCCTTGTTGCTAACCCTCACTTTCCACGTCCCTTTTTTTTTGCTTTTTATAGATCAGTTTAAGAGGGAGTGTATTTTGGTAGCATCACTTGCTGGCTCCTGGCTCAAATTTTGGTGGTTTTCTTTCATTTTGAGCATCTTTGATGTGTTTAGAGTCAAGGAAGGCGCGTTGAGCTGGGCATCAACTGACTGTTGACTCCACGTTGTCTTGCTGAGCCCTTTTCTCCTTCTTGGTTGAGTTTTTGCTTTGGGGTTACTGGTCTGTTGGAAGAAACATTTCCATTTCACAGAATCACAGAATGGTCAGGGTTGGAAGAGACCTCTGGAGATCATCCAGTCCAACCCCCTGCCAGAGCAGGGGCACCTCCAGCAGTGGCACAGGATGGCGTCCAGGTGGGTTTGGAATGTCTCCAGAGTGGGAGACTCCCCCACCTCTCTGGGCAGCCTGTGCCAGTGCTCTGCCACCCTCACAGGAAAGAAGTTCCTCCTCATCTTTAGAGGGAACTTCGTATGGTCAAGTTTGTGCCTGTTACCTCTTGTCCTGTCACTGGGCACCACTGGAAAAAGACTGTTCCCATCCTCCTGGCACTCTCCTGTTAAGTGTTTATAAGTGTTGATAAGATCCCCCCTTGGTCTTCTCTTTTCCAGACTAAAAAGCCCCAAGTCCCTCAGCCTTTCCTCATCAGAAGGATGCTCCAGTCCCCTCATCATCTCTGTAGCCCTTTGCTGGACCCTCTCCAGCAGTTCCCTGTCCTTCTTGACCCAGGGAGCCCAGAACTGGACACAATACTGGACACATTCCCAAGCAATGTGAAGTTGGTGTTGGAGAAGAGGCTGGAGGAAGGACCCAGCTTTTCCACTTTCTGAGGGACGTGAAGTTGGTCAAGCAGAAGAGACTGGAGGAAGGACACAACAGCTCAGTGTTTGGCCATGGCAAAGAGAAGAAGAAAAACCAGGCTTGGTCAATACGAACTTCTATAAAGCAGCAACATGAAATCACCGGACTCGGGCAAAGTTGCTGCTCCTTTCAGGGATGCAAGTGAAGAGCCCAAATCTCAACCTACAGAGTATTTTATCAGTGCAGGACCTCCACCCATAATGTTTTTAGTGCAAGACACTGCGATTTTCCTGTTGCGCTCGGCCCCGGTGTCGGCGTTGGACCTCCAACAGCTACGACTCTGTTTTTAAACATTTTTGTAGCATTCCTCTACCCCCTTTTCATGAAAAATTTTGCTTCCTCTGTCCACCCCGGGGGTGGGGGAAAGACAACCCTCAACCTTGTGTAGTCAAGGTTATGGCGATAAATTCTGTAGCATTGTCACTTCTATTCGGAGTAAATTGGCTGGCCGCTTTCGGGCTGAAGGGAAGATAATTTGCTGTAGTATTTCAAATGGATTAGAAATGGATTTGAAGGGAAAGTTCATGCCTCCCATTACAAAGGCTAGAAAGAAGACTATCTTAAGGCACTGTTCACACTCTGGCCTTCATTATCCACGCTTAATACCTTTCCTATTTTCCAGCGTTAATGAAATTTCCTGCCGGAGCGGGCCTTCTGGACGGACGGGAGGACTCTTTAGATCCGCGGGCTTGTGCGGCAGAAAGGGAATTACAAGCCCCTCGTGTCGAGGGGCCGGCGTATTCTTCAGGTCCTTGGCCCGGCTATTATCTCATTAATTTTATCCTCTTTTTCTCAATACAGTTCATTTCCAAAGGCCGTCCTTTCCATTAGGGTAACAATTCAACGGAGAGCTGTGACACCGCCGCCGATGAAAAGCGACGGGGCGTTCGGCACGGCTCCTTGTCCTCCGGGACAGCCATCCTTCCCCTCGCCTGCCTCGCCGGTGGCTTTTTCCCAGGGCCACCGTGTTGGATGTCACTAACGGGGAGGGGGAACACACACTGGTGGTTGTGTTTGGGCTACACAACGGCTTGGGAGCAAGAACTTGGCTTAAGAGGGAAACTGAGGTTTTCTACGGGTGATGACCGGGCAATTAAGATTCCCTCCCAGCTCTTCTGTATGGGCTCAGGTTCCACCATGATTTTTTGATATAAAACATATTATACCTTCAATTTTAAATCTCTTACGGCTCGTATAACATACATAAGTACACTAAATATTCTAATTAATAGAATAGATAATAAATATCATAAATATTCTAATAAATAATACTCTATAAATAACAGATGTGGCCAAAGCTGAACCCCATGCGTGCGTTCAGCTGCTGAAATTTCCCCGCGAAGCATCACCGGCATTTCCCGGGGAGCGGCATCTCCTCTCCCGTTGCGTTTGCAGCGGGAACCCCCCACGATGATGTGAACATCCCACCAACCCCAGGCTGCATCCCCCGGGCTTACCAAATTCCACCTTCAATTTCTGGGGAGCGAAGGGCGCAGGAGGCAACTTCTGGGGTTAAAGGGGAATAAATACAAATATAAATAGCGAAGCCCCCTCCGGGGAGGTGTTTGGGATGGGTTATCAGTGCCCGTCACACTCCATCAGGGGGATAACCCCCATTAATGTTGGCTTTTTAGATAAGATGGTTCCCAGGTGAGGAGCTGAGCTGGTGCAGAGCCTCTATGGAGGCTGAGGGTGCTGGGGTCATCTCTGCTTGGACACGTCCACCACTCAGAAGGTGGAAATGGAGATGGCCAAGCCTCCAATGAGCTCAAGATCAGCTCCCGGTTGAGGCTTCACTCCGGTGGCACTTGGGGCTTTGGCAGCCTGAGCAGACGTTCTGCAGAAGCTTTGATTGGAGGCCACCTAGATGGTCATTTTTCTCCCTCAAAAATGCAACAGCTGCAAATTGGAGGAGGTTTCAGCCCCGGTCCCTTCACGGGTTGCAATGCTTTTTGACCGCTCTCTGCCCAAATCCTTGAAAAATCCCAGCAGGAACATGCCTAACGGGAGATACACACCACCCGTGGTCTTGAGTCTTGACCATCCCTAAGGAGTTCTGGAGAGGAGAGCGTGCCGCTTCGCACGTCGCTGCTCCGCTCCTCTTCTACCGGCTTTTTGCTTTTTAATATTGCTTTATAACAGTATAAAATGTTTTATAATGTGCAGCTGTTGCTATTTGCTCAGCAGCCGGTACCTGCTCGCTCTCTGCTCACATACCGGGGGTCAGATGCCACCGGGTAATAACTCTTGATAAATGGTGACTTTGGAACGAAGAGCGCCGGAGTGTGCAACCACTTCAGAGGGTTGAGTGAGTGCAGCAAAGCGAGAAAATAAATATCTTGAGGATTTGAAGGCGGGGGGGGGAATTCAACCAGCCGAGCTCTTAAACTGGTGTTTAAACCAGTGGTGTTTGGGCTCAGGCGGTACGAGGAGCCCCCGGGGCCGTGCTTGACTTGGGTTTGTTATTGATATTCCAGCCGTAAGAGGGTGTTTTTTTCCCCTATATATTTTATTTTGCACCCCGCTGATGTTTTTCCAATGAAACGCACTGAGGATAGGAGTAATTATCTATCGGTTAAGGCAGAAAACCCCCTGCGCTTGAAGTACAAGTGATGCTCCGGGACGTCTGCCCATTCCCGGGGAATTGGGGGAGATCCGGGGTGCGGGAAGCCCAGGTTGGACACAGAGAACTGAAATCCATGGAAAAGCTGCTTCTTCGGAGCGTGCTGCTGGTGTGGCGCCGGTGCGGCGCGGTGTTCGGGGTTGGGGTGTCTTGACATATGAGTCCTGGGTATTATTTCATATATATATATATATATGTGTATATGTGTGTGTATTTATGTGATAATGTAATATATATTATTGAATATATGTAAATTTATTATCTATATATTTTGAAATAGATATTATTTCTCAATAATGTCTATATAGATGTAAATTTATAATCTATATGTTTTGAAATAGATATTATTTCTCAATAGATAAATAGATGTATAAAGATATCTATATAAGTATAGGTATATATCTGTATGGATACCTCTGACTATGTATATCTATATCGGTATTGGTATAGATATAGATATCTACACCTGTATCTATATAGATATCTCTATGTATCTACACGTATGACCTATAGTTAGTATATATTTCAATATATATAGAATATATCTCTATATAGATAGAGATATGAACTATATAATATATAGATCTATGTAGATATAATCTCTATATAGATATAGGGATGATCTAGATATATTTTATACAGTTTTATATATAACTTATTGTCGTGCTTTGGGCCGGACTGGCCACGGAAACAGATGACAGATGCTCCCCCCATGGATATGTTATATCACAGAATCATAGAATGGTTTAGGTTGGAAGGGACTGTGATATATATGTCTATATATCTCTCTCTATTGTTATATTCTCTGTTGTTATACATATTAGATTATATGTATAGATATCTATATATCTCTCTATTTTTATATATATATTCATATATGTGTATATGTATACATAGATACATACACACACACACATATATATCTCTAAAAATAAAATGGGATGTCTGTGTTAAATGCAAAGGATGCAGCAGGGCTTTGCCCTGAAGCTTTGGCTTTGGGGCAGTAACACAGCGGCTCCCGATGGAGTGGGGGTACCGGTGCCCTCCCCTCCCGGCGCCAGCGGTGGGAGGACTGGGGGGGCTCCCAGTGCCAGCACAGCCAAGGACTGGGGACCCGCCACAGCCCCTCGTCCCACCACAGCCCCTCACCCCGGCGCTGCTCGGCTCTGCAATAGCCTGGGGCTTCTCCCCTCCAACAGACCAGAAGGAAATATTAAATATATTATATATTCATATATAAAATAATATATATGTAATATATATTAGCTATAGATAATGCTGATTATATATAAATCAATATATATTAAATATATATTCAATTATATCTGTAGGAGATGTAGATAGATTGGTGAAAAAATATAAATACTATTTGGGCTTTGTATCTATCAATTATCTCTAAATCTTATCGAATATATATATTCAATATATATCTTGAGTATTTCCAGATATTATTGAATATATACAATTCAATATACATATTCAGTATATGTATTCAATAATATCTAGAGATAATTGATAGGTAATAATATAGAGATTTTTATATATAAGTATCTATATATTATTATGTATAATCTACAGATAATATATTTCAGTATAAGTATTCAGTATATATTCAATAATGTCTATATCTATGTATAGATATATCAGAATCACAGAATGGTTTGGGTTGGAAGGGACCTTAAAGACCCCCCTGCCATGGGCAGGGACACCTCCCACCAGCCCAGGTTGCTCAGAGCCCCGTCCAACCTGGCCTTGAACACCTCCAGGGATGGGGCAGCCACAGCTTCTCGGGGCAACCTGCGCCAGGGGCTCACCACCCTCACAGTCAAGAAGTTCTTCCTCTTATCTCATCTAACTGCCCTCTTCCAGTGTAGAACCGTTCCCCCTCGTCCCATCGCTCCCCTCCCTGATCAAGACTCCCTCCCCACCTTTCCCGGAGCTTCTTTAGGGACTGGAAGGGGCTCGGAGGTCTCCCCAGAGCCTTCTCTTCTCCAGGCTGAACCCCCCCAACTCTCCCAGCCTGTCCTCCCAGCAGAGGGGCTCCAGCCCTCGCAGCATCTCGGGGGCCTCCTCTGGCCCCGCTCCAGCAGGTCCATGTCTCTGCTGTGCTGAGGCCCCCGAGCTGGAGGCAGCACTGCAGGGGGGTCTCCCCAGAGCAGAGCGCGGCAGAGGGGCACAATCCCCTCCATCTCCCTGCTGGCCATTAGGTACTTGATATCATTTTTACTGGCTTCGTTAGGCCACCGTTACAGCCACGAGACCTTTCTCCAGGACCTGCAGCCAACTCTGGTTGCAACCTTGGCCTTGCAGAGGTTTGCTGTGAGCTGCGGGGTGGTCCATGGGTGACCCTAGTGTCCCTCCTGCCATCGGTACCTTCAGACAATGATGCCACCACTACGGCTCTTTGCAAGTAACCCGATTTTGTAAAAATTAAGACTTGACGCTCCTCTCTGGAGCAGTTTCACGAGGACGAAGCTCTTGGGGAAACGAGAACCGGGGCAGCAGCTTCTTTGTGTATTCCCCATCCCCTCCTCAAAAACCAGGCGGCAATTCTCCCGGCTCGGTAGCCAGTGGCAACAGCCCGATGAAATGAATAGGCTGTCACGCTAAGCGCTAAGAAATGTAACTATTACATTTTACAATTCTCTTTTTCTTTGCAGCACATGTTCATTTAAAGGTAATGCTCTCCGGGGTTTGCATTCTGCTGATAGGATAGCGGGGTCTTAATTTACAGATATTCTCCGGTAATGCGCGGTTTATATACGTTCTGCTAATAGCATTATGAGCATAGTTTGGCCTAATACAAAATTAGAGCTCTAATTTGCATAAACAAATTACTGTTTGGATTAGCACTAAATGGGGAAGGCGACTGATATTTGAAGAGATTTGATTTGGCTGCGACCGGCTCTGTTTGTATAACGGCGGATGTAGGAAAATGAGCTGGGTGGCTCCGCGCGGGTTGGGAGGGAGGTGGGATGGAACAGGAGATGCTGGATCAGGAAGGTGAGGGGGTTTTGGTGGCAGATGAGCCCCTCTGGGACATTTTAGTGGTAACTTGGCAGTGCTAGGTTGACGGTTGGACTTAGAATCGTAGAATTGTCTAGGTTGGACAGGACCTTTAAGATCATGAAGTCCAACCATTAACCCAACACTGCCAAGTCCACCACTAAACCACATTCCTCAGCACCACATCTACCCATCTTTTAAATACCTCCAGGGGTGGCAACTCCACCATTCCCTGGACAGCCTCTCCCAATGCTTGACAACCCTTTCCATGAAGAAATATTTCCTAATATCCAATCTAAACCTCCCCTGGTGCAACTTGAGGCCATTTCTTATTGTCCTATTGCTTGTGGATGTAAGAGGGGAGATGGGGAGGTGGAGAAGGGTCCCCAGCGCTGGCTGGTCAACCCCACTGGTGTCCCAGCATCCGCTCCAGGCAATAGATGGGGGATGCTGACTCACCCCACATAGGGACGGAGCAAATCCCTTGCAGGTTTAGGGACGAAAATAATAATATAAAAATTATAATACATAATAATAATAACAATACCAAAAATATCAAAGCTTGTAGAGCTCCGTAAAACTTGTCCAAGCTCAGGGGAGGTCCCGCATTGCTGATTCCCTCGTGGGGTTACCATCCGCATTTTTTTTCCCTCTTTTCTGCTGGGGTTGGAGCTGCAAGCCAAGGGCGTGAGATGGGGCATCAGCCCTGGCTCCGTGTGCTCACCTGAATCCCATTTTGGATGCACCAGGCTGCCTTTTAAAAAACCCCATACCGGCAGCACGGAGGGAAGCCGTGCTGTGTGCGAGGTCTTGGGGTCAACAGCGAATGTCTGGAGAGTTTGAGGGACAAACACCTTTGCTATGGTGGGTTGGGGACCTGACCTCCAGCGCGTGGTCTCTTCTCCTGTGACATTGCCATGGGTGAGCTGGGGCAAAGAAATGGCTTTTTGTTGCGTGGGGGAAAGCGATATCAGGGGGAGAGTCTTTGAGGGTTGGGAGGTTTTTTTTGGTGTAAATCACAGGGAATCAGAGCTTTTCCTCTGTCTCCAGCAAGACCATTCCTGGTTCTTCCCTTCTCCATCCTCAAGCAGCCAAGGGTTTGCTCACGAAGCAGCAGCTCCTTGTGATATCTTCCCTCGTTTGGGCTTACCTTGACTTTATGGTTTTCTTGCAGATCTCCGCTACTGAACCAAACGCGCCCATCGCCTCAAGGCGGCAAATCCCAGCACGTGCAACAGAGATGGAGGAGCAAAGGCTATCGCTGCATTGGCGGGGTGATGTACCGAGTGTCGGCGAATAAACTCTCCAAGACTTCCAGCACCCCTGGCCGGGGCAGAGACCTGAGCACCAAGAGCCCCGGCAGAGCAGGTGAGCAGCAAAAATTTGTCCCGATCTTCATCCAAAAGCCCACAACATCCCAGTTTTGGTGCTGAGGTCAGCTTTTAGGTGCTTATTTCCCAGCTTGCACATTGCAGCTCATCCTCTGGTCTCGTGGAAGCCCAGATGCAAAGGTGATGGGCATCCCATGGGTGCCAAAGCACATCCCTCAGCTCTTCTTGCTTTACAGTAGCGCTGAAGGGAATCATAGAATCATAGAGTGGTTTAGGTTGGAAGGGACCGTATAAGATCATAGAATCATAGAATGGTTTAGGTTGGAAAGGACCTTGAAGATCATCAAGTTCCAACCCCCCTGCCATGGGCAGGGACACCTCCCACCAGACCAGGTTGCTCAAAGCCCCGTCCAACCTGGCCTTGAACACCTCCAGGGATGGGGCAGCCACAGCTTCTCTGGGCAACCTGCGCCAGGGGCTCACCACCCTCACAGTCAAGAATTTCTTCCTAATATCTAATCTAAATCTACCCTCTTCCAGTTTGAAGCCATTCCCCCTCGTCCTATCACTATGTGCTCTTGTAAAATGTCCCTCCCCAGCTCTCCTGGAGCCCCTTTAGGCACTGGAAGGTCACAATAAGGTCTCCCTGGAGCCTTCTCTTCTCCAGGCTGAACCCCCCCAACTCTCTCAGCCTGTCCTCCCAGCAGAGGTGCTCCAACCCTCTGATCATCTTCATGGCCCTCCTCTGGACCCGCTTCACCGGGTCCATGTCTTTCCTCTGTTGGGGACTCCAGAGCTGGATGCAGTATTCCGGATGGGGTCTCATGAGAGCAGAGTAGAGGGGCAGAATCCCCTCCCTTGACCTGCTGGCCACACTTGATGCAGCCCAGGATGCGGTTGGCCTTCTGGGCTGCGATTGCGCATTGCCGGCTCATGTTGAGCTTCTTATCAATCAGCATCCCCAGGTCCTTCTCCTCAGGAAAACAATGTAGAAGAACAAAAGGCTTAAGAAAACGGAGGTTTTTCTTAACTGGGGCTTAGTTCAAGGTTGTAGAGATGCGCCGTTAAACTTGTTTCCTTTATAACCTGAGCAAAGTCTTGGGCAGCTTCAAATGGCACCGCAAGGTTAAACTTATTTGAGACACTCATCAAATTACATTCAATATTGAGCTAAGGAAAGCTGGGAGGATCACTCCACGGATAACTATGAAACAGGCATTTCAACACAGTCACCGGCTTTACAATTAGCTTCAATTAAATTTGTGTTTCAGCTCCTCTTGTACTTGATGGCTCAAGTGTGGCTCTTAAGCAAAACCAGGTTTTTAACGGTGCTTTAAGTATTTTTTTTTAATTTCTACTTGGGGTCAGATATTTTTGCTCCATAACTGCTTTATTGACAAATTTTGGGGACAGTTAAGCTGGAAAAGGCAAAACCAACGGCTTTGTGCTGTTGTTTTTCTTCACTGGAAGGGTGCAGAGACGAGTGTGTTCATGGATGATGCTATAAATGAGACAATTTAATGCCCAACTCATTTTACGTACGGTGGATGAAGAGAGGCAATAAATAGCGCAGTGTCGTTGAGTGGTGCAGCCTCCGAAACCGCCTGCACCCCACTTTGTTTGAGCGTGATGGGGCGTCCTGGGTAGTTTTAAACCCGCAAAGAACAGGATTGGGAAAGGCAGGAGCTTTGTGTAGGCACAGAAAATCCCACCAGCAGGAGAGCTGAGCAGCTCCGGGAGGTTTGAAAAACAGGAGGAAAATTAGGAGCAAACAGCAACATCTCAATAAAGAGTAAATAATTCCCCCCATGACACGAGCACGCAGCTGGTAAGTGGTGTTGGAGGGAAAATGGAGAGAGGGAAATGAGGGGCAGGCAGGAGAGAGATGAGGGGTGATGCTAAATCCTTACTGCACACCGGTGCTGCTGGAGAGGAGGGCAGAGATTTAGCTTAAACCGCGGATTAGCTGCCCCGGGCACCCGGGGATGGGAAATGAAGACGCCTTCAGATGATAAGAGCTGAGGATGCTGCGGTGGCCGAGGGGGCGCGGAGCCGATGGAGCATCGCTTGCAGGTAATCTCCCTTCTGAGAGCATTAAAGGGATGCTCGGCAGCAGTTTGGGGACAGTTTTGCTGGTGTTTTTGCAACTCAGCTCTGCTCAGGACAGATTTTCGTCGGCTGACTCGCCTGAAACGTCCTCCTCGCTGCTGGCTCTGCAAATAGGTACGTGCGCACTCATGAGCCTGCGTCCATATGGCTTGTTCTGAAGTCTGCGATCCTACCTGCGAGCCGTTAAATCCTGGGCTTCGGCGCTGCTTCTGGAGGAGGATGGGCAAGGATCAGCCTCCGGAGACGTGGAAAAAAAGGCTATAAAGCGAGCTCAAGGGTTTGTAGACCAAGCGAATCCCAGTGTCAGCGATGTCGGAGTTTTACAAGAGCTTTGCTACCAACAGTGGGATTTTCCGAAGTGTCTGAATCGGGGTAGTCAGCTGCACAAAATCAACTCGAGGGTGATTCTGCCGTAAGCACCATCCCCGGGTGTTGAAGCTGTCACCAAAGGCAGCAAACATCTTGCCGGAGTGCGAGAAAAGGGGTGAAACCCCCAAGACATGGGCAGGGAAGATGTTAGATGGAGGAGGTCTGGGTTTGGGGCAGGTTTCAGGACAGAGTTGGACCACTGAGAAGAGTCCAGGGGAGGAATGATGGCTGGAAGGACTGGAAAACTGGAGGGCCTGGGTCAGGGAGATCTGATGGAGGGGCTGCTGGTCCCCAAGTTCATGAAGAACTGCCAAGCAAAGGAAGGATGTCTTCTCCATGGCCAGGTGGAGCAGCCAAAACCCAAGGGGCTCAAACTGTAGCAGGAAGGGTTCAGGGAGAACTTTCGAAGGATGAGGATTATGAAGTGCTGGAGTAAGTTGGCTGGGTTGACTCTAAAATCTCCATTATGGGGATTTTTTAAAGAAGGGGTTATATGAACTTCTGTTTGGGGAGGACACAGCTGGAGAAGGTCATGCCTTGCAGCAAGGACGTGGACTTGACTCAAGCTGCTGCCTAATTTCCAGTCCATTGGTGGCTTTAGTTTAGGTGCTGGAAGATGGTGGGAGGACTTAACTGCCCACCACCGTGCATTTATCACTATTTCTGTTCAGAGCACCAGCGTTTCCGAGACAGCTTTTCCCAAGCCCAAATCTTGCACGTGCCATATTTAAAATACTTATTCCAGAGGTCTGGGTTTGTTTTTTTTATTTATCTAAGTGCAAGAAAGTCTCTAAATTCATCTGGACGCCGGGAAACAGCAAAGTCATGTGTAGGCAGCTCAACAAAGGCAGATGGATTCAGTCTGTCCATGAATGTCCACTGCTGGGCTGGGACCAAGCGGAGAACCACCAGCCCAGGGAGCGATTTCTGGGAGAGGGATTGAGCCAAAGGTCAAACCTTTGGCAAATTCAGGCATTGGCGTTGCTCCTGGGGTTTTGCTGGGTGAGAATTTTGGGTATGGGGAAGGGAAGAGCAATGATTTTCAAGGGATTTAGTTTGCAGAGGTAATCTAAAACAGCTTTAAAAAGCGAAGGATCAGTAAAAGACCCCTTTCTGATCTCGGTTTTAAAATAATGGGACTTTCATGGAGATGTGCTACTCTCTCAGGGTCAGCAGATCATTCCTGCTGGCCGGCGGTGGGGAGGGAGCTGCTGGAAGGACTGGAAAACTGGAGGACCTGGGTCAGGGAGTGGCTTTATTGGGGGTGATGGGGCACGGAGAAGATGCGATCGCTTCCCCATCTTTCCATCCCCACCGGTACCACGTCATTTAGCGAGGTCTGGTTTGGAGAAACAGGTTTAATTAGTCCAGCTTTGGGACAGAAGGTCATTTCCAGGGTTATTTTCTATAAAATAGACCCATCTATATTAGGGTTTTTTTACAGATATTTCTTATTTTGCTGTAGTCTCCTTCCCCCTGCCACACGGCGCATTGGGTTTGGAACCATAAAGCCCTGGTAACTGGTGTGTGTCAGGATTTTCACGTCATCTTTTAGCTCTTGCCATAATTCATCCTCCTTCACCGGGATGGATTCAACAGATAGCAGCGTCTCTCGCTTTACGATAACCGCGGCTGGCAGGGCGGAAGATTTGTGTGCGCTCATCGGGTACGAACCTTCACACGTTTACTGAATGGTCCGTGTTTCCAACACTTGACAAAGTTTATTTAAAAGATGAAAAAAAAACCAAACAGCCAGCTTTTCCTTTTCCCTTCCAGTGCCAGACGCTGTGTGTTTGGGCTGGCAGAGAGATGGGAAACGCTCCTGACAGTTTAATAGCTTGCGGTTTACTTACGGTGGGTTATAATTCTGCTGTTTGCCTGAATTTATTGGGTTGGTATTTTGTCTTTTCGTGGCCTGACTACAATAAGAAACACGATGCTGGTTGCCGTGGCTGATCCATCACTGCCGTTGTCCTGTCCCTGGCAGGCGAGTGGGATGGGCAATCGTTTTGATGCTGGTGGCAAGTTAAAATTCGGTCTCGGGGATGCACCTCCTGCAGCTCTGCGCTGTAGCGGAGTCGATCCTGGTGCTACCAGGAGCGATAAAGCAACTCATCCGTCTCCTGGAGCGAGGGGAAGAGCAGGAGTTTGTCATGGCTCATCCGCAACCCGCTTTGTTAACGGTGGCGCAACGCGGGGGGACGCCCAGCTTGGGGACAGGGAAAATGTCATTGCAAAGCCAGAAAAAGTTTCTGCAAGGTGTTTTCAGCATAAAGAAGCTGCCTGGAACGATTCGTGGGTTCGGGCATCAGAGTGGTTCTGTACAACTGCTGAGAACTGTGCTTTCATCCCACGTGTAGCTCTGCTCCCAGAGCGCTCGCGGCAAGTTCTGCGCTTGTATCCTGAAGGCTACAGATTAAATATAGAAATAAAAAGACTTTTTGCCTTCCCGTCCAGACGGTGAGCTCGGCTGTACCGTAACTCAGCCGCTCGAGCAAGGATGGAAGAGGCTCAGAAAACATCTAGCTGCAAACGCGGGGCTCGGACTCCCACTCCTCTTCCCTGCGCAGGGCGAAGGCGCCGTATCAAACATGGAAAAGCTCTTTACCGCTGGGATAACTGGTGTTTCTGTGTTTTTCCCCTTTTGCAGAAATAGTAGAAAAGAGGCAGCGAGATGGTGTGGAAAGCATTCGATATGTTGCAATTAATTAAGCAAGCGGAATAATTGGGTTTCTCCGCTCACAGCGAACCTTTCCTTCATTTATTTCTACGGCCGCTGAGATGTTATTCGGCCACTTGAGGAATTTCCATGAAATTTGGGGAAAGAAGCAAAAGGTCTTGGCAACGTAGCGTTTCACAAAGAAATTCAAAAGGGAAAATAAGAAAAAATAACAAACCCACAGCCCTGTACAAGATTGAAAGCAGCAGAAACCAAATTAAGGTTTGACATTGTCCGGAAAGTGGCCCTGACCCCAATCTCGGCACAAGCCACCGCCGCTGCCGTGAGAGGTATTGCACTCTCTGAGCCGGGACTGGCTCCGGCAGTGTTTTGCCGGCGTCCAGGTTGCTTTCCGTGGGCAAATCCTCACCCGCACGACTTTCGCATCCTCCGCTGAGGTTTTAACCTCCTGGGAAGCCTGCAGGAGCCCCAGTGGGTCGAAAGGCTGGTGGCTTTGGGGACACTCTAATGTGGCTGGGCTTCACCCGCTGGCGGGATGCTCATGGGTGGCAGCGTAATTTTATTTATCGTAGAATCATAGAATGGTTTAGGTTGGAAGGGACCTTGAAGATCATCGAGTTCCAACCCCCCTGCCATGGGCAGGGACACCTCCCACTAGACCAGGTTGACACCTCCAGGGATGGGGCAGCCACAGCTTCTCTGGGCAACCTGTTCCAGTGCCTCACCACCCTCACAGTGAAAAATGTCTTCCTAATGTTTAATCTAAACCTGCCCTCTTCCTGTTTAAAGCCATTCCCCCTTGTCCTATCACTACATGCCCTTGTAAAAAGTCCTTCCCCAGCTCTCCTGTAGGCCCTTTAGGGACTGGAAGGCCGCAATAAGTTTTATTGTGGATTTTCAATTTTTCTCCACAACCGTAGGATCCAAAAGCCTTGGAGATACCTGTGATTGCTGAGCTCCTAAAGGTGGAGGTTTAAGAGGAGCTTTAAGTTCTCCTGAGCTTCTAATTCGTGTCTCCCAGTACAGCCGTGATGGTGGCTCTGACTGCAAATTATTTCTAAACATGTGGTTGAGTTCAACCTTCCAGGACTGGGGGAGTCTTTCCCTGCATCTAAACCCACTCTCTGTCGTCATCCCACTGCGTAACATCCCCTCCTGCCTCAGTTTCCCCACCCTACTCCAACAACATAGAATCATAGAATGGTTTAGGTTGGAAAGGACCTTCAAGATCATTGAGTTCCAACCCCCCTGCCATAGACAGGGACACCCCCCACTAGACCAGGTTTCCCAAGACCACGTCCATCCTGGCCTTGAACACCTCCTTGAACATCTTCATGCACAGCTGGGGAGACCGAAGGTGTGAGCTCTTCCGCTGCGCCACACTGGAGATGGATGACTGATGCTCACGGACACGATTTCAGATGCGGTGGAAGAGCTCCACGCTCGGTGAAAGGAGGAGGGAGATAACCGCGGCGCAGGGGAGCCGTGCGTTGGAAGAAAGTGCACTCTCGGCTCCTTGTTTACCAACTAATTTTAGAAGTGCCGAGCACTGCAGAAACGCACTTTCCGCGTTTGCGAGGATGACGAAGTGCTCAGCACCGCCGGCGGGCCGGCTGAGGGCTTGCGTGGACAATGCTCTCTCCTCTGAGCTGCTTGGATTTTTAAAAAAAAAGAAGGGAAAGATTTAAGACTGGACACCTCGAACACGTTGGGACCGAGTGGTGGAGGGGTAAGGAAGAAGTTGGTGGAGGAGAGGCCGCCCCAACGCACCGAGGTGTGAGAACAGCGAAAACTGGAGTGTTGCTTTCCTTGGGTCCCAGTTAGTTTTGGCGTCACTTGTGCTGGGGTGCACTTGTGCTCAGCCCCTTCGAGCTGATTTCCTTGGGTTTGGGATTTCTCAATCCCTTAGCCCTTTTGATCTTAATCTCTTCGCCCCTTCCTGCTCAATTCCTTGGTCCCTTCTGAGTTTAATCCCTTGGCCCCTTTTGAGCTCAATCCCTTGTTTTGGGGATTGCTCAATCCGTTGGCCCTTTCACGCTCAATCCCATTATTCTGGGATTGCTCAATCCCTTAGTCCTTTTGATCTTGATCTTTTGGCCCCTCTTGAGCTCGATCTTTTGGCCCCTTTGAGCTCAATCCCTTGGCCCCTTTTGAGCTCAATCCCTTGTCTTTGGGATTGCAGAATCCCTTGGCCCCTTCATCTCAATCCCTTGGTTTTGGGACTGCTCAATCTCTTACCCCTTTTGAGCTTAATGCCTTGGCCCCTTTTGAGCTCAATCCCTTGTTTTTGGGATTGCAGAATGCCTTGGCCCCTTCAGTCTCAATCCCTTGGTTTTTGGGATTGCTCAGTCCCTTGGTCCCTTTTGAGCTTAATCCCTTGGCCACTTTTGAACTCAATCCCATGACTTCAGGATTGCTCAATCCCTTGCCCCTCTTGAGCTCAATCCCTTGGCCCCTTTGAGTTTAATCCCTTGGTTTTGGGACTGCTTAATCCCTTGGTCCCTTTTGAGCTTAATTCCTTGGCCCCTTTTGAGCTCAATCCCTTGTTTTGGGATTGCTCAATCCCTTACCCCTCTTGAGCTCAATTCTTTGGCCCCTTTGAGTTCAGTCCCTTGGTTTTGGGATGTTCAGTCCCATGGTCCTTTATGAGTTTAATCCCTTGTCCCCTTTTGAGCTCAATCCCTTGTTTTGGGATTGCTCAATCCGATATGCCTTTTGAGCTCAATTCCATGGCCCCTTTAATCTCAATGGCTTCTCTTTGGGATTGCAGAATCCCTTGACCACTTCAATTTCAATCTCTTGTCTTTGGGATTGCTCAATCCCTTACCCTACTTGAGCTCAATCCTTTGTCCCCTTTGAGCTCAATCCCTTGGTTTTGGGATCACTCAATCCATTGGCCCCTTTTGAGCTCAATCTCTTGTTTTGGGGATTGCAGAATCCCTTGGCCCCTTCAATCTCAATCCCTTGGTTTTGGGATTGCTCAATCCCTTACCCCTCTTGAGCTCAATCCGTTGGCCCTTTTGAGCTCAGTCCCTTGTTTTGGGGATTGCTCAATTGCTTTCCCCTTTTGATCTCAATTCCATGGCCCCTTCAATCTCAATGCCCTCTCTTTTTGGGATTGCTCAATCTCTTACGCCTCTTGAGCTCAATCCTTTGGGTTTGGGATTGCTCAGTCCCTTTGTTGCTTTTAAACTCAATCCCTTGTCTTTGAGATTGTGGAATCCCTTGGCCCCTTCAATCCTAATCCCTTAGTTTTGGGATTGCTCAGTCCCTTATCCCTTTTGATCTTAATCTCTTGGCCCCTTTTGAACTCAGTCCCTTGTCTTTGGGATCACTCAATATCTTACCCCTTTTGAGCTCAATCCCTTGGTTTTGGGACCACTTAATCCCTTGGTTCCTTCTGAGCTCAATCCCTCATCTCTGGGATTGCAGGTGCTGGCGGGCAGGGACCTGGTCTCCTCAAGGAGCACCACCAGATCCAGCACTGGTGTAGACCAGAGCTTGCAGAGCTTGGGAGATGTTCTTCAGCAGCTGCTCCAGGCTCCTTGCAAGCATCTCCTTGGACAACATCGAACCTGGAACGTGCTTCATTAATTGAGGTGGCTTCGCTAATAAAACGCTCGTGACCGCCTGACCCAGGGACACGCACGTTCCCGTTAGGAGCTGGGGTGCAGGAGAACGCGAAAATCTGTGCTCGTGCAGTGGCAGCTCATCCCTTGTTTTGCTGTTACCTTCTGGAAAGTGAGGGCTTCTGCTGTCCGGTGAGTAAAATAAATTACCCCCAGCAGCTGCTAGTGCTGATCGTCTGAAACAGTGGAACCCACTTAAATGAATAATAATTAAAGAAATAAATTTCCCCGAGTGCCAGCCGCAAAACTTTTTGTTCAGCAATAAAGCCAAGGAGAGCCTCGCAAAATGAATCGCTTGGCTGTTTCCGAAGGAGCCTGCAAGCGCCGCGGTGGGTGAAGCGGCGTTATAATGGGACTTATTAAAGGAGCCGGTGGGGTTCAAGGAAGCCTTTTCCTGGGGGTCAAGGTCGCGTTGAAACAGGCTGAGTAGAAGCGAGCGTGGCTGACGGCAAAGCCCGTTCCCTGGATGAGCTAAAAAATAACGGGAAGTTGGGATGACCCCGTTAAAGTCATCCCCGAGTCAGAGCGTTGGATGGTGGAGCCCATCGTCTGCCGGCCGCGGTTGCTTGGGCGAAGCCCTGCTTGTTTCCCTCCCTGTGTGAGAATTCCATAAATTATCCTGGATTTAGGACAAATTGGGTAGCAATGGGCTCGGCACTTTCCTCTGTCCCCAAGGAGGGTGACCTGCATGGGTGGTGTTGGCCGTCACCCCAACACGGTGCTCTCACCCTCTTGCGCGTCCCTTGGCCCCGGTGCACCCCAGCTCTGCGGCTTCTCCCTTTTTTTTTTTTTTTTTACATTATTTCAGTTTTCTGCAGCCTTTCCACCCTGTCAAAAATAAATTCCTCGATAAGATGCGCAAACAGACCTTTCCACGTGATGAGGTCCGGGGGCTGTGCCCTAAGAGCAATAAAATCCTCCCTAAATAATTAAGCGGGTAATAATTAACCGCTCTCCCTGCGTGCAATATTCGCAGCCGATTTTTAACGCGGAGGGAAATGTCAAACGTCTTTTTTCGGCATCAGTTTGTTGCATCGCCGACCCTTGGGCGAGGGGGGAGCCGAGTAGGGATGGTGGGGGATTTTGGAGCTAAATGGGGGCATCCTGTTCCCTGTGTTGGCATCCGGGAAAGCACCGAGCGGTGCTCCCGTGCGCCGTTCCTGCACCGCTAAGACAAATCTCTGCCGTTCTTTCCCTGGAGAAGAAGGACCAGGATGGAGGTGAGGGATCCCTCAAGCCCCGAGATGTGTTTTGGGCTTATGGACAAAGAAAAGGTCCTAATTAACGTATGGGTGTTGACAGAGGGGTGCACCATCCGACCCGCTCGTTTTAAACGTATTTTGTGGTCCTAATTAATGTGTGGGTGTTGACGGAGGAGCGCAGCATCCGACCCGCTCGTTTTAAATGTATTTTGTGGTCGTGGAGCGTTCGACAGCGATAAATTGTGCCTCTTTCCCCTTTTCCATCAAAAGCTGGAATTTCGAGCGAACGCTGCGGGAAACGTCGTGGGACCGTTCGGCTGTGGATTCCTTCAGAGGAGGAGGAGGAGGGGGGGAGAAAAAAAAAATTAAAAAAAAAAAAAAATTAAAAAAAAAGGAGTTAGGCTGTAGCCCCCGCTATTAATCATAGCTGTAATCATGCATTTAATGAACATGACAGCTCCCGCTCCCTCCGGAGAGACGCGCCGAGTCTCCCGGCTGGCTTAGGTACAACAATCACTTCTCGCCGCTCGCGCTTGATAACACCGCGAGCCGCCGGAGCAGCCGGTGTCAGGTTGGGATGATGCATTAAGAGAAACAACCCCCGCTTGCACGGGCTGCGTATTTCCTTACAGATGAGGCGCTTCGAACCGACTAAATCATTAAGAAGGAAAGAAAAAAAATAAATAAAAAAATAAAAAGCCGAGAGAAAAACACCTGTCCCTTATGCAGGGTATAAAATATCAAGCCTGACGCCGCCGTGCTGTGTGTAATCAGTTAAAAAGCCCTTAATGTGCAGTTCTTGATGCTCTCCCCAAGCGGCTTGTATTTTTTTCCGCCTTTTTTTTTCCTCCCCTTGTTGTTCTCGCTGCCTTTGAGCGTGGGCATGGGAGGAACTTGCCATACCGCTTCTTTAAATCTCTGCGGCGAGGGACTTTGGCAGTATAGAGGGAAGCGTAATACGGGATGTGCGAGTTGCTCTCCTGATCCGACGGCACCGCTGCGTCCCCACGCTGATGCTCTTCCCCCTCCGGAGAGCAACTGGGGAGACAAACAGGACAGATTTGGGACCGGCAAAAATTTGGGACCCAAAAAAAATTTGGGACCCAAAAAATTTGGGTCTGTCCTGCAAAATAAAAGTGGGTGATGTCAGGACCAAAGGAGGTTCCCAGAGATCAGAGTCCAGCCCTGACAGTGTCATTTTGTCTTTTCACTTAATTTAATGCGGACCGTGGCAAATTTCAGCTCCTAATTTTTTAATTTAACCCTTATCCAGTTCTCCGGCTCTCTTTTGCTCAGCCCCGATTTCACACCGTTACTTGGATAATACAGATCCACCCCGAATCTCCGCTGTCTGCAGAATATCAGATGCTTTGTATTTATGAATGCAAATCTCTTGGTAACGGCTCTAACGGGGCATTCTGATTTGGTAACCGCTCTAAAACCCAAAACGTGGGCTCCTTGGACCTCCTTAAAGGTCTGAGCCATCGAACCCCCTCTCCTGCATCTCCTCCCTTGCTGCTTTGATGCTCGCAGAGCTTTGCTTGTATTTAAACTTCTTTTTGCCCGATGCAAAAGCTTCTAAAAATACCATCGCGCCGGAGTTTCCTCCGTAAATCCCAATTGATGGCGAAATGCGTAATTACGGAGCTTCTTAACCCGCAGCGTTATGGGGCTGTCTCCTCCTGGGTAAATATTTAGGTGGTTTCCTAATAGTTCGGAGAGGATTTGCGCTCGGGATGAGTAATTAGGTGGTGGGAAAGTGTCGACGAGGGGTTTCTTTGCCAGCTGCCCGTCGGAGGCTTTGCCGGAGCTGGTCGGCACGCTGGATGGATGCAGCTCACCCGGATTTTGCCGGGGATGGGACCGGCTTTTGGGCGGTTAAACGACCTCTGGGCTGTGAATTAATTCACAGCAATAGCCCCTAAGGGTAGATGAGCATCGCTCGTCCACATATAATAGCGTGACTTCTCGCCAGAAGATAAAAGCCGGGCGAAAAAAAACCCACCAAACATTATGCCGGGGATGTATTTTTGCTGGCTCTAAATCCCAAACCAACGGCATAAGGCTGTTGCACCCTTTATTTATTGACTTCTCTTATTTCTTTCTTTAGGGATTCCTTCTTTCTGGCCAAGATGTGGTTAGCAGACTGCTTTAACCAAAAGGATGGCGCACAAGCATGGGAGCGTGTTCGTCCCCGAGAGGCCGCTTTTATGCCCTGGGTATTAAATATTTAGCGAGATCGTCTGCTGCCCCGGGGACCCGGCTTCTGGTATAGCCCGTCCTGCTGAGCTTGCTTTAAGGAGCGTTGAACATAATTGCCGAGGGCCGAGGGATGCTCTATCCCTACCCTAACGGTCGGATTTTAATTTGGGTCTTTCTCCCTGCGCCAGTTGGGAGGTCAACCTTGCTTAAGCGTGGTGGCTTCTAAACCCGTCTCCTCGCTCAGAGATGCTCTACGGCATCTTCAGAGCGACCCAAAGTTGACGTGCATTTATTTTAGCGCTGCGAACTAGTGGTGAAGCAGCTCTGCGCTGAGGGGGAAGCCAAAAAAAAGAAAAAAAAAAAGCCAAAAAACCCCCCCTCGGCGCTGACTCGAACACCCGGTTGATAACTCGGCGAGCTCGCGGCAAGCTTGAGCGAGCTTGCGGCGAGCTCCGACGCGCTTGCCGCCGAGTCGCACGGCGCTGGCTCGATGCCTCTGATGGACAGGCATGTGCCGCTTGCGCCGGCACCGCGCCTGCGCCAGCGCTTTTATTTACGGAGGGAACAGATGGGCGCTTCGCCGACGCCGGCAGCCCGAGTGACAGCTCGCGCGCGGGGAGAGCGCGCTGCTGCGCTATCAAATTCCACTCGCTCAACTCCCCAACACGCCCGGGCTGGCAGGTGAGTGACTGAGCCGTTCTCCTACCACCTGGAAAGCTGAGATAGAGCCTTTATTTTCAATTTAGTCTTTTCCTACGCCCGTCAAGGACGATTTAATTCAGTGCGTGCACCTATCGGAGGCGGGCGCTGGGCTTCCCCGACCGGCGTGCGGCGAGCAGCCAAGCTAAGCGTGGAAATTTGCTGGACTGATAACGCAAGCGTGCGAGTTGCCTGGAGGGGGTTTTTGGAATGTTCGGGTGCCGAGGGGAAAGGTCCCCGCTGTGCTCAGAGCTGGCAAAGAGCCCTTTTGCCGTGGCCGCTCTGGAGGTGCCGACAAGGTGGAGGTCCATGAAGAACATCCTCACCCATCCGGGCTCTGGGAGCTGCTCGTTTTGGGTTAAGCAATAAGATCATAGAATCATAGAATGGTTTGGGTGGGAAGGGACCTTTAAAGGCCATCTAGTCCAACCCCCTGCCATGAGCAGGGACATCTTCAACTGGACCAGGTTGCTCCAAGCTCTGTCCAACCTGGCCTTGAACACCTCCAGGGATGGGGCAGCCACAGCTTCTTGGGGCAACCTGGGCTGGGGTCTCACCACCTTCACAGTTAAGAATTTCTTCCTAATTTCTGGTCTAAATCTCCCCTCTTTCCATGTCAAACCGTTCCCCCTTGTCCCATCTCTCCCCTCCCTGATCCAGAGTCCCTCCCCAGCTCTCCTGGAGCCCCTTTAGGCACTGGAAGGGGCTCGGAGGTGTTCGCAGAGCCTTCTCTTCTCCAGGCTGAACCCCCCCAACTCTCCCAGTCTGTCCTCCCAGCAGAGGGGCTCCAGCCCTCGGAGTGTTTTTATGCATCTAAGATACGGAGGGCCGTGTGAATTCCTGCAAAATTTTATTATTCTGAGCAAATTACCTATGTTTTTCTTTTTTTTTTTTTTTTTCCCCAACAGCGAGGTTGCACTGTACGCCCAGTCCTGGCTTCTCTCCATCCGGCTGCCTGAACAGATCAGCTACGAGCCGATACATCGCCAGGTCTGTACGCGCGGGGAGGAACGGCGTGTTCCCCCTCTGGGTCCTGCGCGTGATTTATGCTCAGGAAGGTGCCGGCAGCTCGAGACGCGGCTATTTTACCGGCTGTTTCATCGGCGAAGCTCCGGCCGCGGCTTTTCTCTTATCCTCTGTTACAAAGCGGGTTTAAGCTCAGCCGAAAGCCACCGTTTCAGCTTGGAAAGGGTTTGAAACATGATTAATGGGTAGCAACTCCCTCCTGCCAACAAAGAAGGCCAAATCCTGCTTGGAAAGTCCCTTTTTAAATCAACCAGATTGTTCTCAAGGGGTATTTTGGGTTTTTTTTTTCCTCCAACTCAGAAGTCCATCCCAATTTAACCCAGCAAACCTGCATGTTTTCCATCTCGCTCTCCTACTCACAAACTGGGAACCTGCCACGTGGCAACTGGAAAGCACCGTGTACGGGAGGATGATGGCACGTTGCTGCTACCAGCTTTCTCCTTGGCTTTTTTTTTTTTCTGTGCTGCAGATGTGCCACATATCATCGTGTCCTTAAGTATGAGCGTTTGCAGACAAGTCCCTCTTAATTGTAACAGACTCAAATTTATTCCTGAAGTGTGTCTGTTCCAGCTGTCAGTGTACAGACATAAATGCCAGATTCTAGCTGTGTTTTATCATATCCTACTGCTGATATCATAGAATGATTTAGGTTGGAAGGGAACTTGAAGATCATCGAGTTCCAATCCCCCTGCCCTGGGCAGGAACATCTCCCACCAGACCAGGTTGCTCCAAGCCCCGTCCAACCAGGCTTTGAACACCTCCAGGGATGGGGCAGCCACTGCTTCTCTGGGCAACCTGGGCCAGCGGCTCACCACCCTCACAGTCAAGAATTTCTTCCTATTTAACCTAAATCTCCCCTCTTCCAGTTTGAAGCCATTCCCCCTCGTCCTATCCCTACATGCCCTTGTAAAAAGTCCTTCCCCAGCTCTCCTGTAGCCCCTTTAGGCACTGGAAAGGGCTCTAAGGTCTCCCTGGAGCCTTCTCTTCTCCAGGCTGAACAACCCTAACTTCTCTACGTCATTGTTGCGTTGGTGATGTTACCTGACCCTCTCTGTCTTTCTCCGTTTAGCCGTGCCGTTCAACGAAGTTTGGCCATCATTCGTCAAGCCAAGCAGAAGAAAAAGAAGAAGGAATACTGCATGTACTACAACCGCTTTGGCAAGTGTAATCGTGGGGAGAGCTGCCCCTACATCCATGATCCGGAGAAGGTGGCCGTCTGCACCAGGTATGGATGGACACGGCAACCGCGTACTCATCACAGTAGACTGGGCCATTGGTTGGCTTTGGTGCTTGCTCCTGTGATATTCCTCGGGGAAACAACCCAACAATGGAGATGTAAGACCACGAGGACAGATGTTCTGGGTCAAGCCCAGGGCCTGCCCAACACTGATGGGTTAGCAGGTACCTACAGGAGGAGGACAAGACGAGGCACACAGAGGGCTCTTTCTCCTGGCTGACACCTCTCAGCTCCTGGCAGTGAAGCTCTGCAGCCTGGTAGCGTTGGGTTTTCAACTGCTAGAGGGTGCCACCAAGCCATCATCGAGTAATAGCCAGTGGTTCTCTTTGGTTTTGGTGAATTTATTTAGTCCTTTCATTGGTACGTGATATTTATGGCAATGGGTTGCGCGACTGAATTACAGACTGCATGAAAAGGGCTTCCTCAACTGGCGCCTCCTCACTCGTGGTTCATGAGAAGGATGGAATAATCATTCCCTGATCACCTTCTAGGCACCATTTATAACTATATCGTCCTCCCCTCTTGATCCAGACTTCCCAGACTGGAGAATCAGGGTCTATTTAATCTCTTCTGGTAATTTTTCTCTAAATTTACACAGTATTTTATGCCTATTAATGCTAATAAAGCATTGCCTCCAAGTTAAATCCGCACGTTTTGGTTGTTCCGCACAGCCGGGAGGGACTACAGAAATACTTATTCCACATTTTGGAGGTGGATACCAGTGCCAGGGTGTTTACATCTAATAAGTAACCTTCCATATCGTCGTACGGAAACTCAAAAGAAATTAAAAAATCAGAGTAGTATTTTTAGAATTTAAATAGTGTTTTAAGAATTAGTAATAATAAGATCAAATCAACATTTCTTAAGTAGAATAATAGTCCTTAGTCATTTACTTACTGCTGTCAGGTTGAGGATGCCGTCGGAGTTTGCCAGGTGGAACTTTGAGGCTAAAAATTATAGCCAGTCCCCAAAGAAACCGTCTGACTTGAATGATTTTGGGGGTCCTGGGTAATACCCGGTGCGGATATCGGAGCGGTGCAGATATCGGAGCGGTGCAGATCTGAGCTGTGTGACTTGAGATGACCGGGGGATTTCTTCTAGCGGCGTTTCTCAGATCTGCTGGGATCTGTGCAACAGGTTTTAATCCTTCAGCCTGTGACGCCGTGCAGCTACGAGACTTGATAATTTATTACGGGGAGAACTGATTCATGGTGCCAGCTCATTATACCTGCCCAACAGTTGATTAAACTGTATTATTAGTCGTTTAAAAAGTGTAGAAAAGCCAACTCCGCTGATGAACTCCTTGAGTAATTTCTCCGTAAAATTGCTGCTGCGCTAGAAATCATTTGGAGGTTGCGCAAAGCTCGATGGGAGACCATAGAGGAGGGAAAGGGGATTTATTATTTTTTTTTAACTGAATTCACTCGCTCTCACCGAGCACTGAGGCACATGTGACCAAGGTGTCTGGTCGGGATTACTTCTGGTGACACAGAGGACAAGGGATTCCGGCTGCTGAGTCCTCATTTGGAATCCTTCCTTCTTCTTACGTTGGCGACCAAGTCTGGTTTTGGGATGTGCACACTTTAGGAATTGCTGGTGGGTGAGGTTTTTTGGGTCTCCATCCCACCTCAATTCCATGAATCAGTAGAGGACAACGCTGATTTACTCCCAGTCTTGTGTCTCCTTCCCCTGGTGCCTTCTAGCTCTGATCCCGTTCTTTAGCCTTCGGTTATCGTCTCTTCATTTTCTCAGTCTGCTTTTGGTGTAAGGTGTCCTTTGTTTTCTGGGTATCTTGAGGTGTAGCTATGCTGTGATCACAATCATCTGCAAACCTACTTGCCACCAGCCAGCTGGTTTTCACATCTATATGTTCCCATTTATACTTTGTTCAAACCAATCGGACATTTTTTAATTTTATTTTTAATGAATCTCTCCGATGCTCAGCTCTAAATTTAACCAGATTTTATAAATAAAGCAGGGACCATATTCTGTGCTCCAGAACCTCCCTGGCAAGGTTCGGCAGCTCAGAACACGTACCCCTGGAGTCTTCTTTTGGGGGTTCAGACCAGCGCTCTTCCCACGGTAACACCTATATTTTATTAATCTGCTGTCACACTGGTACCTCATAGGAAAACTTCTGAGTCCCAACATCCTCGTGTGCTTTGGGATCTTGGTTTCTGATGTGTGCCTGTCTCTGCTCCTCCCGGTTGTTGGCCGCTCCCACCTTGAGTCCTCCTGGTTCTTCATCCAGCGTCTGGTGTAATCAGGGCTCTAGGAAGGACGTTTCTCCTTCTGCAAGCCTCATCTCTGAACCTCACGGTACAGGCCTTGCTCTACCTACTAATGAGCAGCCAAATACCACAAAAGAGCAAAATCTATCAGGAAGCATCAGCTGCTCTTCTAAGAAGAAGGACCCGTACCAATTTAGGGCGCGAAATGGGCTTTAACAGCGATCTCGGCAGCAGTCGCGTGTATTTGTGGCGTTGGGGCAAACATGGTAATGGGGCAAGAAGGATGCTCAGTGTTTAAAACCGTGGGTTTTGCGACCCACCTCCTGCTCAACCCTCTCCTTCTGTGTATCTACAGGTTTCTCCGTGGCACGTGCAAGAAGACGGACGGGACCTGTTCCTTTTCCCACAAGGTGTCTAAAGACAAGGTCTGTATGGCTTCCCAACGAGCGCGGTGCGGCTCTACGAGCAAGCGGATCTACGCTGGTGGTCGTAGGGAGCTCTGCCTCGTTGAGTGCTTCCAGTGGAGTTCATCTGTATTTGGCTTGCCAAGCTCTTCGGGCTCGTGATGGAGTTGTGAGAGCAAAGCGCACCTCTTCAACTGGTGCGGTGAATCGGTAGACGAAGGCGTTGAGCAGCGGATTGGAAACCGGAGCACCTGGGGTTGCGTTGGGTAACCTCTGGTGGGTTAAGGAGCTCTTCAACTCCAGGGATCGGAGAGAAAGAGCACGGGAGTAGAGTTTAGTTGCGCCTCATCCTTAGCTACCTCCGTAAGATCAGCCTTCCCTCTAAATCACCCTGCATTGGGGGCGGAGGAGGAGGATGTTATAACGGACGAGAGCTCGGAGGTATAAATGAACCTTTCTAAAAAGCCAGGCAGGGAAACCGCCTGGCAGAACGGCTTTTGAGTTCATCATCGGTTTCAACCTTCTTCATGTATTTGGGGCTCCGCGGTTTTATTACGCAGAGCGAGGTGGAAAAATAATTAGGTTTTCTTTTAGTGATTATCAGTTGACGATTTAGCAGATTAACCTCCGTTCAGCGGCTCGGATCTCCGGTCAGATGTAGCTTTGGAGACCTCAAGCGTTGAAGCCGAGGTGAAGTTGATGCTGAAGGTTAAGTGTAGCTGCGGGTCCTTCGCTGGGCTGGGATGCGCTTCGAGCATGTATTTACGTTTCAGCTTTGTTGGATGGATTTGGAGGATCATTTCTCTGCTACAGACAAAGGATCACCCAGACAACAGCAGTAAGGTTAATCCCACCGGCGTATTGAAACGCCAACCAAAGCGGTGTCGCTGCGCGAGGAGCGGTTTGTCATCGGCTCCGCTGTCGGGATGGAGATGCCAGAAAGCGGGATGCGAACGAGGACAGGTTTTCCCGGAGAAGCCCGTGAGGCGCAGTCCTTCATCATGTCGCTCTGTGGGTCTGCAACCCCCTTCGGCTGTATTTCTGGCATGTCATTTGTCGAAAGCAGCTTTGTCAAAGCTGTGCCTGGGGCACGGCGGGGACCGGAGCTCGCCTAAACCGTGCTGGATCTGGAAGCGCTGCTTTTAATTACTCGAGCTTTGGTTATTTAGCCCGTGCCCTGCGAATTGTCCTTATAGCACCTTCTTCTCCCCGCTCCCTTCGAGCATCACCGTCCTCTGTTCCCCGTCCACAGCATCGTGTAGGTAATTACAGTGCAATTACTGACCTGTAAAGGATTTAACCCATGGGCTGTCAGGTCTCGTCAGCATCTGGGACGGCATCTTTTGCAACACCGTTTGCCTTTGGGCACGCAGTTTTCTTGTCTCCCTTTCCCTCCGTTTGCCTAAGGCACGTTCACTGTCAGCGGGGAGCTCATAAGTTATCCTGGCGGTGAGCAGAGTCGCTCCGAACGAGACACAAAGCGCCATATGTTTTTTACATGTATCTCTCTTCAGAGTCACTTAATCACGAGTATATAAAACGGAGAAGCTAGACTGGGGACAGCTGTACTCCCTGACTCCGTGGCGTGTCAAAGGAGGGATGGGAATGAGAATTGATAGAAGGAAAGAGGGCTGGTTTGGGTTGTTTTTTTTTTTTCCTTCCCATAACTTATAGTTACACTTCAGAAATAAAGAAGCCAAGAAAAGAGAAAGCTTTGCAAAGGCGCTGCCCGTTGGTGTATCCAGAATTGTCGTAATTAATTCAGATTTGGAGCAGACGTGGGGTCGGCGACTTCTTTTCGGCCGAGTAAGTGATGTACAAGCGCTCATCTGAGCTCATCTGAGCCCGAAGGATTGAGACTCATCCAGACTGCACAGGACTGTTGGTTTACAGCTGTACCGGCAAGTTAAATGGTATTTCAGCAGGTGCCGGAGCTTCGTTATGGTCCCAAGGCCAAAACCTGGGTGAGACTTGGGAACTGGAGGTGGTCAAGGAGATGTTGCGGTTGGTGGTTTGGCTGCAGCCGTGACCACCGAAGGATGCAACGGCTGGATGGGATTGCGCCAGTGGGTTTCGGTACCTGGGAATATCCCTTGGCATGTTTAATTTGGTGGTTGGAGATGTGGCCTCAGTTTCACAGAATCCCAGAATGGTCAGGATTGGAAGGGATCTCTGGAGATCACCCAGTCCAACCCCCTGCCAGAGCAGAGGCACCTCCAGCAGTTGCACAGGACGGCGTCCAGGCAGGTTTGGAATGGCTCCAGAGTGGGAGACTCCCCCACCTCTCTGGGCAGCCTGTGCCAGTGCTCTGCCACCCGCACAGGAGAGAAGTCCCTCCTCAGGTTTAGATGGAACTTCCTATGGTCAAGTTTGTGCCCGTTCCCTCTTGTCCTGTCACTGGGCACCACTGGAAACAGACTGTTCCCGTCCCCCTGGCACCCTCCCTTGAAGGATTGATAAGCATTGATAAGATCCCCCCTCAGTCTTCTCTTCTCCAGACTAAAAAGCCCCAAGTCCCTCAGCCTTTCCTCATCAGAGAGATGCTCCAGTCCCCTCATCATCTCTGTAGCCCTTTGCTGGACCCTCTCCAGCAGTTCCCTGTCCTTCTTGACCCAGGGAGCCCAGAACTGGACACAGTGCTCCAGATGTGTCCTCCCCAGGGCAGAGTGGAGGGGGAGGATGACCTCCCTTGACCTGCTGGCCACACTCTTCTTGATGCCCCCCAGGATGCCATTGGCGTTGTTGGCCACCAGGGCACATTGCTGGCTCATGGTCATCCTGTTGTCCCCCGGGACACCCAGGTCCCTTTCCACAGAGCTGCTCTCCAGGAGGTCAGCCCCCAACCTGTACTGATGCGTGGGGTTATTCCTCCCCTCCAGAAACACCGCTGTGTCTTGGTGCCTCAAGGAGAACCTCAACCTTTTGGCTCCTGGGCTCTGTTTTGGGTGGATGGGAACCACTGGCTGCGGTGTGGCAAACTCAACCTTTCCCCCATAGCAGCACCTCGCCGGTTAGGAATTGGGGAAGGATAATGATAATATCATCATGGTAATAAAACTGAATTAAAAGGGGTGGCCGTGCTGAAGTCTCCTGCAGAAGAGCTGGTTTGCCAGTGTCATTTTGGGAACAGGGTCCCTGGGAAGGGTTCCCACGGGGCATGGGTGGCTTCTGCCCATCTCACCTTCTTCCTTAGCAGTTTACCACTACCAAAGAATCATCTAAACCCAAGCTAAGTCGTTAAATTAACAAGCCTACAAATGAAGCAGCTCTCTTACGCGCCTTAGAAACAAATGCTTTTCAGAGCGCCTGTTTCTGGCCATGCCCATCGTGCTCCGTGGGGAAGGAGAATTATTTTTCGCGGGATTAGGCGCCTCCGGGGGCGGTTCGGAGGTCTCCCCGCTCGTCAGCGCGGGCTGGAAGAGAAACAACCTCCTCTGCGGAGTTCCAGCCTGTTTTCAGGGTGATTTATAGCGGCGGGGACGCTGCTACCCAAAGCGAGAGGCGACTTTGCTTTTCAACTCCCGGAGCTCCCTGTTAACCCGGGTGATTACTAGCAAAGGTGGCGTTCCCCTCATTTATCAGCGGCGGGGAAAGGCAGGTGAAGCCGCTCGGCAGAGGAAGACAGCGGTTTTCCCCCGGCTCGGCGGGTTTTTTTTTTTTGGAGCGGATCCCACCTGCTCCTGGGATGAAGGATTGGGGGAGCGCGGCTCGGTTTTGGGGTTTTAATGCGATGAATGATTTTCTCGGTGTCGTTGATGACGGCGCGGTGTCGGCTGTGGGTTACCGGTTTTGCTGATGCCTCGTTAATCGACTCTCGATTTCACTTTGTGGTTATGTGCGTAGGGGGGAGAACGCCACAAATTCTTCATTGGAGGAGCTTGGGGTTGTTGTCATCGTGTGTCTCACCTTGGTGGGAAGTCACTAAGGATGGAGCCACATGCCTGGTCCAGGAAGGGAAGGATGAGATCCTTGAGGGATGCTTAGCTATCAGTTTGAGGACAAAACTCTTGCTCAACCTTGGAGGGATCCTGTGCCTCAGTTTCCCCACTGAAAAATGGGGACAATCCCTCTGTTTTCTCTGGGAAAGCTGTGCGGGTTATCTGAGCTTTCCCCATCCTAAGTACCAAAACCCTTGCTCCAAGGCGAGGATGCTCTCCGGGGCGGAGGGCTGCTCCAGATGGCCACGTTGCTTTGCAGATGCTTTCGAAAACCAAATTATCTCTCTGGCAATGGAAAAAGGAGCCCGGAGGAGAAGGAAAACGGGCAGCTGGGGAATTTTTGCTTTGCAGGGGATGCAGGGCAGAGCCTTTGGCTGAGGAGCATCAGTCGAAGCGCCGTGCGGGGGAATTTCTCTGTGATGCGGCGGAGCCGCCGGCGCGTCCCGGTGATTGAGAGTAACCGGTAAATCTGAATGAATAGGTTTGTGAGTGAAGGTTAGCGAGAGGCTAGGACTCGGGCAACCGCCCGCTGCTGCTACAACAGCTTTTCCCCTTGAGGAACTCGAAAAGAATCAGCATTTTTCTCCCTAATAGAGCTTCAAAACTCTGTTGTGAGCAATTTGGAAATTCACGTTGAGTTTCGGGTTCATTAGCTGCCGGCTCCAAAGCGTGTACATAGTCAAAGCTGTCTAATACGGACGCACCGCACCAGTGCCTTGAATTAATGTTATTGTTATTTGTGTGGACGTAGTGGGGTGCAAACAAGGTTAATTGAAATGAGAGTGCTGCTTCCTCTTGATAATGGCTCAGGCTTGACAGCTAGGAGGAGTTTATTTTTGTAGAAGAGCTGCCTTTATTATCCCTTTTTATTAGAGCTAATTTGGGCTCTATATCAAAAACTACATTAAGGGAATCATTTACGGTCACACCACCACCACCAAAAAAGATAGCCCCAGAGCCCTGTCCTTTATGTTAATGTCTGCAGTTAAAAGACAATTAAAAATAAACTCTTCTCTTTTAAAGCACCCTTTGTTTTCTTTCCTCTTTGCTTCCCCCTCCTTCTCTCTATTTCTCTCTTTGCCTCCGGTGAGCCAATTTAGTTAAAACCCTAATGTGCCCTTCAGGGAAAGGGATTTTTTCCGGATAGCCCCGGCTGTGGTTATTACGGAATTGTAAATATTAGTTTGGGGATGCTCGAACCGGCGGGGACTGGGATGCTCCCGGTGAACGGCGGGATCGATACCGCGCCGAGCAGGAAGGGAATTCGGCGCGTGGACGAGCAGCAAGGGATTGAGCGGGAGGAGCCGGATCGTGGCGGCGGCGGCTTCGGGAAGCGCACGTTCCCGTCGGCAGCTGCGTAGTGAGGTCGGGAAGTTGCCTGCGGTAGCCGGTGAGTTAAGGATGCTGAAATATCGCAGCAGGCTGGTAATTTGTTTTTAATTATAACAGCTGGCAGAAGGTGAAGTTTGTGGTTTGAGGACGAGGAGGATCCTTGCGGGTTCGCTTTTCCCCGTCGGCTGTCGCGCTGCTAAAGCTCGGGAGCGGTGAGCGCGGGAGCGGGACTCTGCTCCGTGTATCCGACCTCTCTCATCTTCGACCGCTCATGGCAGGAACCAGGGCTCTCCTCCTCCTTTACATCCCTCCTAGACCATCCCTCGAGCCAGGGCTCCCCCCCTCCTTTCCCTCCATCCTGGAGCATCCCTCCTGGAGCAGCCCTTGAGCCCGGTCTCTCCCCCTCCTTTCCCTCCCTCCTGGAGCATCCCTTGAGCCAGGGCTATACTCCTCCTTTCCCTCCCTCCTGGAGCATCCCTTGAGCCAGGGCTCTCCCCATCCTTTCCCTCCCTCCTGGAGCATCCCTCCTGGAGCATCCGTCCTCCGCCGCACATGGACAGGCATCATCGTATCACTTGCAGCCCTTGGGGGATGTCAGGCTGATGCCTTCGCATGATGCAGCCCCCTCCCCAAAAAAATAATGCTTGCGGAGGTGCAAGCGCTTGTTCTCCCCCTTGCTAGGATGTGCCTTTTGGAGCCTTTATCTAGCGACGTGCTCTGCACCCTCCGACCTTCTCTGTACCCATAGAAGAGCCAAATAAAGGGGGCACCCCCAGGATGCTCTTTTGGCCTTTGCGATGGCCAGACATCTCCCCCAGGAGGGTGCAGCCGGGCTGGACATAAGCCCTGCGCTGCTGATCCCATCACAGCCGCTGTGTCTCCCCTTGGGAAGGGTGTTCTCGGTCCTCGGCCACGTGATGGTGCACTCAACTTAGTGGGTTTTGCGAGTGGGGAGCCCAGGGGAAAACCGCCCCTTCTCTCCTCTTCAAGGTTAGTCGGGAGCGTGGGCAGAAGATGAACCTGCCACGTGTGTCGTGCCAGCAAAGCCCTGGTGATAGCTGAGTTTATTACAATTCCCCCATCCCTTCCCCGTGCTGTACAGAGGCAGTTTCATGCTTTCCACCCTCTCTCCAGCATCCTGAAGGGATCGTCCCCCCGCATATATACACCGGGACCGCGTCATGTCAGGGAGCTGCGTTGCAGGAGACCAATAGAAGGAACTAAAAATACCTCTGGGATCAGTGGTTGGCAAAAGGCATATATTTATTTTACGCATGTCACGGTTTTATTTCAGTTCTGGGTGTTGGAACAGTTCCTAATCGCGAGTCGGGGGGGGAGCGCTAACGGGTTTCTTATCCTCTGCCCTTGCAGATGCCGGTGTGTTCCTACTTCTTGAAGGGGATCTGCAGCAACAGCAACTGCCCGTACAGCCACGTCTACGTGTCCAGGAAGGCAGAAATATGCCAGGATTTCCTCAAAGGCTATTGCCCCATGGGAGAAAAGGTAAAGAGGGGACCGGTTCTCGGGGTCCAGGGATGGATGCGCCTTTGCCGAAGCCACAAGTTGTTTTTCACGCCAGCTACGGGGCCGACGGGAGCCGTAGAGCTGGAAGCTGCTCGACTCCTGGCTGTGATGAAGAGCAGTCCTGTGCTATTCCAAAGGGCGATGGGCAAAGCGGTTTGGCTGTCTTACAGGCAGAAAAAAAAATAGGGAACAAATTAAAGGGCTGTAGCTCGCAAACATGATGGTGTTTCCCCGGGGAGACCTCTCCGGGGTGTCCGTGTTACCGGAGTCCAGTCCCTGAGCCGATAACACCTACCCTGAAAATTGCTCAGTTAAATAGATGAGAAGCGAAGGAAAAGGCTTATGAGTCCCTGTTTACGTAGGAAAACCACAGACATCGATGCTTATTTTGCGGGTTGGCTCCGTGACGGGTTAAAACTTGAGCGTTAAATCTAGTGGCTCAGTCTTAGCACCACGACCACCCTTCCTCGCGTAGCCTGCAGCAGCTGAGCCTCAAGCTGTGCTCACTTATGGACCTGGGGGCTTCATGGAGCCCACCTCCAGGTCCTGGGAACCCTCTGGTTTAGCTCAATGCAGTGAAGTCCTACATGGACTTTATGTGCACCGTGGGTTGACGTGCAACCTCGTCCGCGAGCTTATGGCACCCGATGGACCACGCAGAGCTTGAGAGAGAGCAGCTTTCCTGGAGCGGGGCCTGGAGCCGGCTGCCACTTGCTGGATTCTGAAGGAATTTTAGAGCTGTTACATGCCAAAAAAAAGGAATTTTGGGGTTTATCTGACATCTCGTGGCTCCCCGCTTCTTTGTAAGAAGTTCCGCAGCTCCTCAGTGCTGCAGAGCCATGCTGCAGGATCTCACCTCTCCTTGATCAGTGGCTAAGGGAGAGGGTTGGCTTTGCTGATGTTCCCCTGGGAATCGAAGCGACCGTCCTATCTGACTCCTCTTTGCTGTTTTCCATTAATTTAATAATATTTTTGCCTCTTAGTGTGAACCACTCTTTTCTTAGTAGAGCATGTGGTTTTGTTTGGGTCCTGTGAACAAGATATGGGCCACCTTCACTTGGTTTCTCCAGCTGTGTCCAGCTCTGGGGTCATGGACCTGGACATGGACCCTGGACATGGACCTGGTGGAGCGGGGCCAGAGGAGGCCACCGAGATGCTGCGAGGGCTGGAGCTTAGACTCGCTGCTCCTGGAGATTTCCAACTCCCTTGTGACTTTGACTGCTTTCCACAAGTTGCTGGGATGAGCAACTGGACAGGCTGGAGAGTTGGGCGGAGAGGAACCTAATGAAGTTCAACAAGGGCGAGTGTAGGGTACTGCATCTGGGGAGGAATAACCCCATACATCAGTACAGGTTGGGGGCTGACCTCCTGGAGAGCAGCTCTGTGGAAAGGGACCTGGGTGTCCTGGGGGACAACAGGATAACCATGAGCCAGCAATGTGCCCTGGTGGCTGAGAAGGCCAATGGCATGCTGGGGTGCATCAAGAAGAGGGTGGCCAGCAGGTCAAGGGAGGTCATCCTCCCCCTTTGCTATGCCCTGGGGAGGCCACATCTGGAGTATTGTGTCCAGTTCTGGGCTCCCCAGGTCAAGAAGGACAGGGAACTGCTGGAGAGGGTCCAGCAAAGGGCTACAGAGATGAGGAGGGGACTGGAGCATCTCTCTTATGAGGAAAGGCTGAGGGACTTGGGGCTTTTTAGTCTGGAGAAGAGAAGACCAAGGGAGGATTTTATCAATGCTTATCAATCCTTCAAGGGAGGGTGCCAGGGGGATGGGAACAGTCTTTTTTCAGTGGTGCCCAGTGACAGAACAAGAGGGAACGGGCACAAACTTGACCAAAGGAAGTTCCATCTAAACATGAGGAGGAACTTCTCTCCTGTGAGGGTGGCAGAGCACTGGCACAGGCTGCCCAGAGAGGTGGGGTAGTGTCCCACTCTGGAGCCATTCCAAACCCACCTGGACACCGTCCTGTGCAACTGCTGGAGGTGCCCCTGCTCTGGCAGGGGGTGGGACTGGGTGAGCTCCAGAGGGCCCTTCCAACCCTGACCATTGTGTGATGCTGTGATTCTGTGCTCAGCACCCATCACCATGGCATCAGCGTGCAAAGCCACCAGCCTGTCCCGGAACCCAAACACAACGGCAGACAGTGCCTTCTGCCAGCAAAC
>VUYV01000187.1:1617607-1647385 GCA_008711295.1 Anarhynchus alexandrinus | reverse complement strand
GGCAGGGGGGTTGGAACGCAGTGATCTTTCAGGTCCCTTCCAACTCTAACCATTCTGTGAGTCTCTGAATGGTGGCTGGGGCAGGTTTTGGCACTGGCATCCTCCAGCCCTCTCAGGGTGTCAGAGCAAAGGCAAGCGAGTCAGCCTGGTCCCCTCTAACTGCTGCATCTGTAAAATTGTTGTGTATTAAATAAGCTTTTCCCCCATGGTGTACATTAGCGAGCGTGCTGCATTAAATACCTATCTTCATATTGTTTCCATCAGCTGCCTTCAAGCCTGTGGGTAAATTGTTCCCCCGTGGGGACCGTTAAACAGTAAGACACAGTGAGATTAAACGAGACTACCATGAAAACGCACGGGGAGATGTAGTGGAATAAATCACGGGGAAGCGGGAGCTCTGTGCTCCAGTGTTTGCCGGCAACCCATCGCTCCTGGGGACCTCAGGCGGCACAACCAGCCCCGTCCTTGCCGATGAAGCTTGTCCAAGGGATTTGCTATCACAGCATGTGCTGGGAATGCCCGTCAGTCTCCTAAAATCGTAGAATCATGNCTCTTTTCTTAGTAGAGCATGTGGTTTTGTTTGGGTCCTGTGAACAAGATATGGGCCACCTTCACTTGGTTTCTCCAGCTGTGTCCAGCTCTGGGGTCATGGGCCTGGACATGGACCCTGGACATGGACCTGGTGGAGCGGGGCCAGAGGAGGCCACCGAGATGCTGCGAGGGCTGGAGCTTAGACTCGCTGCTCCTGGAGATTTCCAACTCCCTTGTGACTTTGACTGCTTTCCACAAGTTGCTGGGATGAGCAACTGGACAGGCTGGAGAGTTGGGCGGAGAGGAACCTAATGAAGTTCAACAAGGGCGAGTGTAGGGTACTGCATCTGGGGAGGAATAACCCCATACATCAGTACAGGTTGGGGGCTGACCTCCTGGAGAGCAGCTCTGTGGAAAGGGACCTGGGTGTCCTGGGGGACAACAGGATAACCATGAGCCAGCAATGTGCCCTGGTGGCTGAGAAGGCCAATGGCATGCTGGGGTGCATCAAGAAGAGGGTGGCCAGCAGGTCAAGGGAGGTCATCCTCCCCCTTTGCTATGCCCTGGGGAGGCCACATCTGGAGTATTGTGTCCAGTTCTGGGCTCCCCAGGTCAAGAAGGACAGGGAACTGCTGGAGAGGGTCCAGCAAAGGGCTACAGAGATGAGGAGGGGACTGGAGCATCTCTCTTATGAGGAAAGGCTGAGGGACTTGGGGCTTTTTAGTCTGGAGAAGAGAAGACCAAGGGAGGATTTTATCAATGCTTATCAATCCTTCAAGGGAGGGTGCCAGGGGGATGGGAACAGTCTTTTTTCAGTGGTGCCCAGTGACAGAACAAGAGGGAACGGGCACAAACTTGACCAAAGGAAGTTCCATCTAAACATGAGGAGGAACTTCTCTCCTGTGAGGGTGGCAGAGCACTGGCACAGGCTGCCCAGAGAGGTGGGGTAGTGTCCCACTCTGGAGCCATTCCAAACCCACCTGGACACCGTCCTGTGCAACTGCTGGAGGTGCCCCTGCTCTGGCAGGGGGTGGGACTGGGTGAGCTCCAGAGGGCCCTTCCAACCCTGACCATTGTGTGATGCTGTGATTCTGTGCTCAGCACCCATCACCGTGGCATCAGCGTGCAAAGCCACCAGCCTGTCCCGGAACCCAAACACAACGGCAGACAGTGCCTTCTGCCAGCAAACCCTTCCTTTCCCAAGGAGAAACCACTACAGAGCAAAAAACAGGCAAAAAGGAAGGGGATAAAAGCCAAAAGTGAGAGGTTTAAGGAAAGCAGGACGTCAGCAGCAGTGAAAGGAAACACTAATAAATTAGGCTGTGCCTAATTACTTTTTGTGGCAGCGCGTGGAGGGGACCGCGGGCAGGATAAACATTTCCTCCGAAGGAAAACACGGGCGTCCTGCCGCCTCCCTCCAGCGCAGCGTTAGCCACGCCGGCAGGGTCTCTACAATTATTTTTAAAATATTCCAATTTAAATGAAAATATAAAAGAGATATTTAGAATATTTATTCTATTAGTAAAAGTGCTTACCGTGTCACTTTTAGAGTGTCAGAAAAGCATTCTCCTACAGATGATGGATAGCAGCCTGTAATTATATATGGGGAGAAATTGCTGAGCGGGCCATATTTAACTGGGGAGGAGAAATACCAGCTTGGGCCATTAAGGGTTAATTTTATTCTCTAAATAATATAAAAAGTGCTGAGTCCGTTCCTTTGCTCAAAGTAGAAAGTCCTCAAATGGACCCCGGAGAGTTTATAATATTCTACTGAATCAAGTAAAAATGTTAACCTTGCTTCATAAAACGATGGCTTGTTAAAGATGCGCAGTCCCTTTTCTTTTGAATAATTTAGGATGGGAGTAAATCTTCTCTCGTTCTGCCTTTCCCCATCCAAGGAACGGCGAGAGCCGTCTGCCTGCGGTCTGCACCGCAAAGGTCGTGGACGGCAAAAGCGCGCGACACCGGCGTAGTGTCCTCGGAGGATAAACTCCGACGAGGATGACCAGTAATTAGGAATTTAGATCCTTCTGTGCTGGGGTTTGGCGCACTGGGCTCTTCTCCCAGTTGTGTTTTCCTCTCTGCGCTCCTCCTGAAGAAGCACGATTTCTCATTTTTATCAGACCTCCATAAAAAAATATCCATTACGATCCATAATTTATGACGTGTCGTTGGCAGTGTCGCCTCTTAAGTACTTTCTAGATGTCTCGCAGGATGCTCAGCCCACGTTGATCGGCCTTTGGCCCATCCCATGGGCTGTAACTCCCAACTGCGTGAGCTCTTCCTACAAACGGTGCCGGGACCAACCTGCTCTGGCTTCAGCAGGAACCTAGAATAAGTGAGAAAGCTTTAATTTTGCATTCCCAAGTCCTTTTTTCGGGAACGTAGACCGTAGAGGGGAAAAGTCCCTCCACCCTTGGGGAGAGGACACAGCTCCTATATGAGAGTGTGACCACGTCCTTTGTTAAGGGAATGTTACCCCCAATATTAATCGTTTCCAGGAGGGAGCTGGTAGCAGAGCTAGAACTTTGCTCTCCGGCATCCTCATGGGTTCTTTGGGAAGTTTCTCATCCTGTGTGCATGTGGACCTACAGCTTCCTGAAGGGACTGGAGGGACCTGCAAGTTTGACTTGGTGAAGCTGTCGGTGAAATATGGCTCCAAATAGCTCTGTGGCTCAAATCATCTCTAAACACAATGCCGTATGTGTCTTAGCTAAAGCCACGAAGTGATGCCCACCATGGAAATCTCACTGCCACCTTGCCTGGAGCTCCCTGACCTTCTCCGGCACCATGAAATGGTCACGCTGGGTGAGGCTGGTCCCTCTGGGTTGGTCACCTGCACTGGAGGAAGCCTGAAGAGGGAAGTGGGAAGAGAGGGAGAAATGGGGCCTCTTGCAGGTGCTCCCCAGGGTTTTCCGAAGATGTTTTGATGAGCTGCTCTACAGTAAAAGCTCCTCTCTGGTTCCCCGTCGCTCCTATCATACGGGTCCTCATGCCTACACCTCGGTTTGGAGCATGGGTTCACTGGGAGAGGATGGGGTGAGGCTGGTGGGTGCAAGGGATGATGTAGAACTATCAAGTGAAACCATGGTGGCATGTCCCCCGGGGGTAGGGACAAGAAGGAGATGCAGTAATGAGCAAGCTGCGTGACCAGCAAGCCTGGAGGAGGGATGCTCGGCTTGTCTGAGAGGCAATTTCTCGACCAAACCTCTCTTATTGCTGCACCCGCGCTTGGCTCCTGAAATAACACCCAAATAACAGGAAATAATACAAAATAATGTGATAAAATACTTGGCCCAAAGGAGACAAGACTTACTGGGGAATAAACTGTATTTGGGCCATCCCAAGCACAAATCCAGGCTGGGCGGAGAATGGATGGAGAGCAGCCCTGAGGAGAAGGCCTTGGGGGTGTTGGTGGATGAGAAACTCAGCATGAGACAGCAATGTGCGCTGGTGGCCCAGAAAGCCACCGGTACCCCCGGCTGCATCCCCAGCAGCGTGGCCAGCAGGGCGAGGGAGGGGATTGTGCCCCTCTGCTGCGCTCTGCTCTGCTCTGGGGAGACCCCGCTGCAGTGCTGCCTCCAGCTCGGGGGCCTCAGCACAGCAGAGACATGGCCCTGGTGGAGCGGGGCCAGAGGAGGCCCCCGAGATGCTGCGAGGGCTGGAGCCCCTCTGCTGGGAGGACAGGCTGGGAGAGTTGGGGGGGTTCAGCCTGGAGAAGAGAAGGCTCCGCGGAGACCTCCTAGCCCCTTCCAGTGCCTAAAGGGGCTCCAGGAGAGCTGGGGAGGGACTCTGGATCAGGGAGGGGAGTGATGGGACGAGGGGGAGCGGTTTTACACTGAATGAGGGGAGATTTGGATGAGATCTAAGGAAGAAATTCTTGACTGTGAGGGCGGTGAGCCCCTGGTGCAGGTTGCCCAGAGAAGCTGTGGCTGCCCCATCCCTGGAGGTGTTCAAGGCCAGGTTGGACGGGGCTTGGAGCAACCTGATCTGGTGGGAGGTGTCCTTGCCCATGGCAGGGGGGTTGGAACGCAGTGATCTTTCAGGTCCCTTCCAACTCTAACCATTCTGTGAGTCTCTGAATGGTGGCTGGGGCAGGTTTTGGCACTGGCATCCTCCAGCCCTCTCAGGGTGTCAGAGCAAAGGCAAGCGAGTCAGCCTGGTCCCCTCTAACTGCTGCATCTGTAAAATTGTTGTGTATTAAATAAGCTTTTCCCCCATGGTGTACATTAGCGAGCGTGCTGCATTAAATACCTATCTTCATATTGTTTCCATCAGCTGCCTTCAAGCCTGTGGGTAAATTGTTCCCCCGTGGGGACCGTTAAACAGTAAGACACAGTGAGATTAAACGAGACTACCATGAAAACGCACGGGGAGATGTAGTGGAATAAATCACGGGGAAGCGGGAGCTCTGTGCTCCAGTGTTTGCCGGCAACCCATCGGTCCTGGGGACCTCAGGCGGCACAACCAGCCCCGTCCTTGCCGATGAAGCTTGTCCAAGGGATTTGCTATCACAGCATGTACTGGGAATGCCCGTCAGTCTCCTAAAATCATAGAATCATGGAATCGTAGAATGGTTTAAGTTGGAAGGGACCTTAAAGATCATCAAGTTCCAACCCCCTGCTATAGACAGGGACACCTCCCACTAGACCAGGTTGCTCAGAGCCCCGTCCAACCTGGCCTTGAACACCTCCAGGGATGGGGCCTCAACAACCTCTCTGGGCAACCTGTGCCAGTGCCTCACCACCCTCAAAGTGAAAAATTTCTTCCTAACGTTTAATCTAAATCTACTCTCTTCCAACTTGAAGCCATTCCCCCTCGTCCTATCACTACATGCCCTTGTAAAAAGTCCTTCCCAGCTCTCCTGTATGCCCCCTTTAGGGACTGGAAGGCCACAATAAGGTCTCCCCAGAGCCTTCTCTTCTCCAGGCTGAACAGCCCCTAATCCATCTTTTCATTCCTTCTGAGTTGCTCAGCCAACAGCCTTTCATCGAAGCTCTGGTTTCATAGAATCATGGAATGGTTTGGGTTGGAAGGGACCTTTAAAGGCCATCTAGTCCAACCCCCCTGCCATGGCCAGGGACATCTTCAACTAGATCAGGTTCCTCAAAGCTCCGTCCAACCTGATCTGGAATGTTTCCAGGGATGGGGCAGCCACCACCACCTCTCTGGGCAACCTGGGCCAGTGTCTCACCACCCTCACAGTCAAGAACTTCTTCCTAATATCTCATCTAAATCTCCCCTCTTTGAGTTTAAAGCCGTTACCTCTCGTCCTATCTGCGTAAAATATCGGCAACGCTCCTGCTAGCGGGTCAGGTCTGCTTCGCACACTTTGCCCGAGGAAGTGCCACTTCCTTGGGAAAACTCATTTTCCTCCCTCAGGTGGAGCGTGGTGTTTTTCACAGTGGCAGCTGCTTGATTTTTCTGTCGAAAATTCAAACGCAGGGACTTTTTCTTAGCTGACGCCTTGTTCTCGTTTGCGTTTCTCTACTCTCATGACACGGTTAGTTATTTTCTCCTTTTCTGGTGGAAGTTTTAACAGGTTCCCACCGTAAACTTATTTCGTGTGTCTGAGACATTAAATTTAACACGTTTCTTGAGGAAAAGCCACACATGAGCTGTGTTAGCAGCAGCGAACAGTTAAATGTCTTTGGGGTTTTCTCTTAATTATCCAGCGCTCGGTTTGCGATGGAGAGTGGCAGACCTGGGTCCTTGTTCCCCTTAATCTGTTATCACAGAGAGGTGAAGATCAACGCTGTTCACGTTGCATGTTCTCAGTTGTTTTTTGTTGCCTGCTGGCTAAAACAGCATTTTTCTTTTCACACAGCCAACAGCCGTCAGTAGTTGGTCTTTCTGGGTCTTTTTTCCCCCACCTTTGGTCCCCAGTTGACCCCCAGCCAGCTCTTGCCTTTTCCTTGAGCGCATGCGGTCATTGAGGAACCTCTGTGCGTTCATCCAGGTAGTAGCTGGCTGATTCCCAGCTCTGTAATTGCACTCCACCTCCATCTTTTCATCGAATCATAGAATGGTTTGGGTTGGAAGGGACCTTTAAACGCCATCTAGGCCAACCCTGCTGCCGTGAGCAGGAACATCTACCACTAGATCAGGTTGCTCAAAGCCCCATCCAACCTGACCTCTAAAGCTTCCAAGGATGGGGCATCCACAACTTCTGTGGGCAACCTGGGCCAGGGGCTCACCACCTTCATCATAAAACGTTTCTTCCTTAATGTCCAATCTAAACCTACCGTCTTTTGGTTTAAAACTGTTGCCCCTTGTCCTGTCACTGGTAAAACGCCTCCATCTTTCTTAAGAAGCCCCCTTTTGATATTGAAAGGCCACAAGAAGGTCTCCCCGGAGCCTCCTCTTCTCTGTAGGCTTCTCCAGCCCCAGCTCTCTCAGTCTTTCTTCATTGGAGGGGTGTTCCACACTACTGATCATCCTGGACTTCTGTCCCAGGTGGTCACGGTGGCCACCACAGCACCCATCACGTATGGTGTGGAGGTAAAGGACGGTGGATCTCCTCTTCCAGCAGCATTGAGAGACTTCATGGCAGCAAAAAGCTTGGAGATGCTTAATGGCAGAACCTTCTTGAGTCTAGCAAGTATAAGAATCACAGTGAGTTACTAAGCTGCATATAAATCCTTTAAGAATGATTTCTTGCTTCTCCATCCTGCTGTTCTGATTGGTTGTGCTCCTTCTCCCCAAGGTCCCAGCTGCTGTGGTGGGGCTAGCGGTGGGACAGGAGCTGCTCTATGCTCACTGCTGCTGTTTCAGAGCTCCAACCGCTCCCTTAGAGGAGAAGCATGGGGACAAATCTCTGGATGAAAAGTCCATCGAGGGTTGTTAACTATCTTCTGGCGGTGGAAATCCTGAAGGCCCAGGCTGCTCCTTGATCACGTCCCTCCAAAACTGGTAGTGGCCATGGCCAGAGAGGATCTGGGAGAGGTTTTGGATGGGTTGGGGGTTGTGAAGGGAAGCACCCCAACTTTGCAAACAGCCTTCCCCTTTCCCTCCAGGTGTCTTAGTGTGGCGAGAGAACATGTTTTGGGTCTGAGTTTCATCCAGATCAGTTTTCTGGGTGGCAGCATCGTACCTGTGGGTCTTCATCATCTCATCAGTGGGTCAGCGAAGGTTTGCTCCTCTCCCGGAGGCCCTTCAGATACTGTGTGAGACTTTAAGCAGCTCCTTCACGTACGGATCGTTTGGCCAACGCTTTTAGTTTGGGACTGACTAAGAGGTTTCAAATGGAGATGATTTTTCTTTCAAATGGCCCCAGGGCTGATGCCTGGAGAGAACCAGCCGCGGCAGGAGCACATTTCCTGGCTCGAAGCGCTCATCTCCAAATTCCATGATGTTTTTATGCTGAATTAGACCCAATCAAGCTGAGAAGCTCCTCCATGCCCAGCTACCAGGGGGGCTGTTTGAAGTGCAAGAAGTCTTAATATCAAACCTCTCTCATAGGTATTAGCACGGGGAGGGATACGGGGAAGGCTAAGCTTTGAGCCATCCCAAATTTTCTATAACTTGGCCATACCTCCATCTCATTCCTTTTATGATCCTATCACAACTGCTTCCAATTTCTTTTCCCCTTTAATTCGGAGAGAGCTAGTGGCAGCGGGACGCGCTTGCGTTGTTGGATAGGGAAGGACAGGATCTTGTACGGGTGCAGGATCTGGCCGGACCTGAGCAGAGGGGAAATGGCGATGCGATGGATGGACCTCCCAACGTGATGAGGGGCTGCCCAAGAGGCAACATGGGGGGAAGTTCATTAAAGCTGCAAATCAGTGAAATGACTGAGCTGGTCAAAGGGTGGAGAAGAGGAAAAAGAGAAAGACTTGCATGATTCTGCTGCGTAAAGACATATCCCTTTTCTCTTCCATCTCGGTGAAATCTTTAAAGATGACCCATGTAGGGTTGGGCTTGCTGAGCCCCAGTGTCCTGCTCTGTACCTCCTTGTCACCGAACAAGTCCTGTGCTGGGGATAAAACTCACTTGTGGTCCTATTAGGGCACCAAACTTTTAGAAGAATCAAACCTCAAACAGATTTAACCGCCTGCATTCAAGAAGGTTGGGCATTAGGGTCTGGACATCAACAAATTGCTTCTTCTTAAGAGATGATCCATTTTATACACTTTCAGCTAGAGAGATTGTGGTGGGGAGGTGTCATCTTAGAATCATGGAATCATAGAATGGTTTAGGTTGGAAAGGACCTTGAAGATCATGGAGTTCCAACCCTCCTGCCATAGGCAGGGACACCTCCCACTAGACCAGGTTGCCCAAGGCCACGTCCAGCCTGGCCTTGAACACCTCCAGGGTTGGGGCCTCAACAACCTCTCTGGGCAACCTGTTCCAGTGCCTTACCACCCTTAAAGTGAAAAACTTCTTCCTAATGTTTAATCTAAACCTGCCCTCTTCCAGTTTGAAGCCATTCCCTCTCGTCCTATCACTACATGCCCTAGTAAAAAAAAAGTGTCTCATTAAAACATCTCGGCAGCTTCTCCTCTCTCTTCTCTCGCTTGTGCAAGGGAAAGAGCCATTTAAGATTTAAATTTATCTCCATCTTGCACGCAGCTGTTTTGGGCTCAGATGGAGGACAGGTGGTAGAAACGCCCAGTCTTAGTGATGGAAACGCTGTTTGCATGCGTGAAGCTTTGCATGGGGCTGGTTTTAGAGGTTACGAGCCCTCTCTGGGCTTTCTTAGGTAGGATGTCAACCATGTTTGGGGGGGGGCGGGGGGCGGAGGGAGGAGAGGAGTTTGCCAGGTGGATGCATGGGCATCCTTTTTCCTGGTGCCGGAGTAGGTGCAACATGGAGACCTACCTAAGCATGGCTTCCTCCCCTTCATTTTGACCCAAATTGCGTTGGGTCTCTTTGCCAGGAGTTTTTTGTGATATTTTAAGTGGATCTGTTGACAGTAGCCACGTATCCACCAGTTCCAGCTGTGGGTTCATGGTGTGCTGAGTGAACCTCAACTTTCCTGCTGGTTTTCAGTGCTTGCAGACACGTCTAGGCAGCACTGGAGATAACTCCTGGGCAGTGGGGCAACCCCTTCTCTGGCATAGGGGATTTGGGGCTTACCTTCTCCCATTGTGCAGAAAGAGCTGATGGAGAGCATTGCCTTTGATAGCTCTTTTATAGTCCACTGTATGAAAATCAACTACAAAAGCAACTTCATTTTGTTTATCTTTAATTTTGGCTCTGGTTGACAGATGTTTTCTGGGTGTTAGAGTTGCCTGCTTGATTTGCGTTGTTTTTTTTTCCTATAACGCGTAGCAGAAATCTTCAGTCAACAAACTGATTAGTAAGTAAAACCTTTCTTAAAAAATAATAATGGATAGGTTTGGTAATGAGTCTGCTCCTAAGATCGCAAATGGTGGCCAGGCTGGATTTGAGCAGCCTGAGATCTGTCCGGGTGCATCTCGTTGGCTCGTTGGGGACATTTGAGTCCTCGTGCATCTCCTCTGGGCGACGATGGCCGTGCTACTCATCGTGAGTGATAAATCTTGGTACTAGCGATGGGAGCTTTCTGTTGACAATGATCCGTAGTCTACAGAGGAGGTTTAAAACAGATCAGATTTCTTCCATGCCCAATCCTACTCGTGTATTTTTGCGGAAATCTTTGTGGGTTTCCAGTTGCATCTTATTTACCGTACTCAGTAATGGCATAATGAGGGTTCTTATTGCTACTTTAATTTAACTGTAGTATCTTCAACGGCATTCAGATGCTTACATTAAAGATGTTGCTTATCAGGGCAAACTTGAACTGCTTAATAGCCTGGGCTAGTTGATAATAGTGCCTAGATAAATACCGGTCTGTGATTTTTCTCTCTTGCACGTCAGTGTCTTTGTAGAAAGAGGCGCATCGCAAAACCTGAAAATTAGGAAGTTCAAGCGAAAAACAGTTGCAGAATCACAGCTATAAAGTGGGGATATTCCCGCTGATGAGGCAGAGTTCTTGATTTCAACCTGAACTTCTGTACAGATGAAGAAGAGCAGATTTCATCTTTGCTTCCTGTGCTGGAATCTCCCTTTGTTCCCATCTGTTCTCCGTTGTTGGATGATCTCTGCGTCCCATGAGCAGTGGGTGGCACCTTCTCTGAGCCACCTGGAATCACATATATGGTGGACCCCCTGTGGTCCCCAATGCAGATGACACTGTAGGGGATGTCTGACGGGTGTCCGTCTTGCTCCATCCTCAACGGTGATGATTTGGGGTTGATAATTACTGTTGATGGGTTCCCTGTGTGACAGTGGCTCCATCACAGCTTTGGGGTGTGATGAATGAGGTTGTGAGGGTCTCTGATGGAAACGGTGTTCCTCAACAAAGCACAGTAGGGAATGACGGAACACCATAGACATTTCCATGCAGGGGTGAATGCTGGTCTTTGCTCTTCAGTTTGGGATTCGCCTTCTAGATGTCCGCATCTGAAGTATTATAGTCAATGTCTCAACATCCAAGTGGAAACGAGTACCAAGTGGTATCCCTTAATGGTCTGTACTAGGACCGTTACTGTTTGATATCTTCATGAGTGACACAGGATTGACTGCACCCTCAGCGAGTTTGCAGATGACACCAAGCTGAGTGGTGCCGTTGATTCCCTTGAGGGACGGGATGCCATCCACGGGGATCTTGACAGGCTGGAGGAGTGGGCCCAGTTGAACCTTATGAAGCTCAACAAGACCAAGTGCAGGGTCCTGCACCTGGGCTGGGGAATTCCCAGTATCAATACAGGCTGGGGGATGAAAGGATGGAGAGCAGCCCTGTGGAAAATGACTTGCTGGAGGGTGCAGTACTGGACATGAGCTGGCCACATGTGCTGGCAGCCCAGCGAGCCCCCGGCATCCCGGGCTGCATCCCCAGCAGCGTGGCCAGCAGGGCGAGGGAGGAGATTGTGCTCCTCTGCTCTGCTCTGGGGAGACCCTCCTGCAGTGCTGCCTCCATCTGTGGAGCCCCCAGCATAAGAAGGACATGGACCTGGTGGAGCAGGGCCAGAGGAGGCCATGGAAATGGTCAGAGGGCTGAAGCACCTCTGTTATGGAGAAAAGCTGAGAGAGTTGGGGTTGTTCAACCTGTGGAGACCTTCTTGTGGCCTTTCAATATAGAAAGAGGGCATATAAGAAAGATGGAGAGAGACTTTTTACCAGAACAAGGCACAATGGTTATAAACTGAAAGAGAGTACATTTAGATTGGACAGAAGTAAGAATTTTTTTCCTGGGGAGTGTGGTGAGGCACTGGCCCAGGTTGCCCAGAGTTGTGGCTGCCCCATCCCTGGAAGTGCTCAAGACCAGGTTGGATGGGGCTTTGAACAACCTGGTCTAGTGAGAGGTGTCCCTGCCCATGACAGGGGGGTTGGAACTAGATGATCTTTGAAGGTCCCTCCCAACCCAAACCATTTTATGATTCAATGATTCCTCCTTATGTTCATGGCTTTGCTTTCATGGTGGCTCAACCAGCCCCGGGTGCTTTGGGTTTGGAGTAGGGAGTAACACCCTCAAACCAAGGAGTGGAAAGATGAGAGGAAACAGCCAATGGCATCCTGGGGGCCATCAAGAAGAGTGTGGCCAGCAGGTCAAGGGAGGTCATCCTCCCCCTCTGCTCTGCCCTGGGGAGGCCACATCTGGAGCACTGTGTCCAGTTCGGGGCTCCCCGGGTCAAGAAGGACAGGGAACTGCTGGAGAGGGTCCAGCAAAGGGCTACAGAGATGATGAGGGGACTGGAGCATCTGGCTGATGAGGAAAGGCTGAGGGACTTGGGGCTTTTTAGTCTGGAGAAGAGAAGACTGAGGGGGGATCTTATCAATGCTTATCAGTCCTTCAAGGGAGGGTGCCAGGGGGATGGGAACAGTCTTTTTTCAGTGGTGCCCAGTGACAGGACAAGAGGGAACGGGCACAAACTTGACCATAGGAAGTTCCATCTAAAGATGAGGAGGGACTTCTCTCCTGTGCGGGTGGCAGAGCACTGGCACAGGCTGCCCAGAGAGGTGGGGGAGTGTCCCACTCTGGAGCCATTCCAAACCCACCTGGACACCGTCCTGTGCAACTGCTGGAGGTGCCCCTGCTGTGGCAGGGGGTTGGACTGGATGATCTCCAGAGGTCCCTTCCAACCCTGACCATTCTGTGATTTAGAGGAAGCTCTAGGGTAGAGGAGAAGGGATGCGAAGGAGAGCCCCCTCCCTTAGGTCATTTCTATTTGGTCTGGACCACACCGGGGGAATAGATGCTGCAGGGAAAGGGCTTTTTATTGCCTGTTTCAATCCCTCCCACCTATTTTGCTGCCTCTTAAATATGGTGATCCTGGTGATTTTAGAAACGCCGTCCAATTCTCGCTCTAGCTCCAGAGGTATGTTAGCTCAAATGCTGTTTCATTGCCTGCAGATACCAAGGGAGAGGGTTCACGGCTTTGCAGTAGATCCTGCAGAGCATTTGGTAGATCCCAAATCCTAGCAAGCATTTGGAGAAGGCCATCAGAACTCATCACTTCCCTGCAAGCATTTTGCTAGGGCACCAACCTCTGGTTTTGGGGGCAGAAACCCATATTGGAACGAATTCCTTAGGATAATTGTGTCGGCTAACTTTCTCCATCGTTATTCGACAGCCTGGATGATGTTCGGATGTATTGTCCTCCAGGTTTTAACGACAGCAAGCTGGATTTTTTTTTTCATTTAAGGCTGCTTCCATCTGCACCCAATTATAAAAAAGCCATCAAAAAAAAAGCTATTTACTGGCTGTCAGTTCGGAGGGGCGTCAGAAAACAGCTCCGCCACCTCCAGCGATAGCTTCCCAACAGCCACTTAGTGCCGAGACGTGGTGGGTAAGAGGGACATTAAAACAGCCTGACATCAATCCAACCAGTTAATCCCGCTGCTGGGCGATGGGGCTACCTGTAATAGCTCTGGTGAAGCTGCGCGGATGTGCAGAGGGCTTTGAAAAATAGAAAGCGCTTGAGTTGAGGCACTTGGATTTTGGGGCTTAACTCATGCTTTTAATGCTCCCCTTCCGCAGAAGGTCTGCTCGATGCTTTTATCACCGCGGTGCTCCGGGTTTCCAGGCAAGAGCTGGACTCCTGTCCATCGTGGTGGACGGAGAGACAGACACAGGTCTAAGGAGATGGGAAGATGCTCCAGCGCTTTGCCATCTCTTGTCCATCTGCTGGTCTCTTTTCACCCACCGTCCCCCGGCGCTGGGAAAGGAACGACCGGGGTGAGACAAGCCTGGAGATACTTGAGAAGTTCAGCCTGGGCAAACTGTTGGTGGAGCGGAGGCAGGAATGCCGAGCTGATTAGAACCTCTCATCCCTACCCCGTAAGGTCAGTGGGCGGTTGTTGATCGGCCCAGTAACCCAGCTTCGCCTTCCTCCCGCCCTCCACCGCCTCCTGCCAAGCTCCTTCATGGAAAATGTTAATTAACGTCATTCCCGAGGCCAAGCCAGGACCTTGCACCAGTTGCTGCCTCTTCCTTTGCCAGGTCCGTGCTAAAGAAGGCTGCGCCCTGCAAACCCCCTCGTCTCCGTCCCGCTCCCTGTGTGCGTTGGGGCTCGTTGGGCCATTTAAGGCTTTGTGGGTCGTTAGCGGCACCTTAAATTTCACCCAGAGCTGTCTTGGCAGAGTCTCGGCCGTGAGGGCTGCCAGCCAGGCACCGTCCCAGCGCCGGGCACCGCTGCTGGTCTGGGCTGCGGGGGGAACCCCAGAGTGGGGAGACCAGGATGGGGACAACATCAGCGGGACGATGGCATCTTCATCAGCACCCGATGTAGCCGGGGGAAGGGGGGGTTCCCCAGGGAATTTTAGGGGTGCTCTTGGGTTTTCTGTTGTCTCCGTTGGATGGGACCAGAGGTTTGTTGGTGGTTTTTTTTTCTCTTTTTATGGTCCAACCTGCGGGCTGGCGGGGGTCCCGTGGGGGTATAATTAGCCACCCCGACAGGTGGAAGGGATCGGATGGCCCCCACAGCGTGAGGTCGCACCCGCCACCCCGCAGCCCCGCTCGCCTTCACCCCGCCTGACGCACGACGAGCGGCGCACCGCCTTACGGCCACCCGGCCCCGGCGTGTTCTGCTCTGGCGTGCAGGACAAGAGCAGAAGAGGCGCCGTAAATAAACAGAAGGGGCTTTTCCAGCCACCGAGCCCGGCGGGGAGGCGATCCCAGCTTCACTATCGCAGCCCTAAAACGGCGGTGATGGACGGGGAGTTACGGAAGAAGGGCCGAGCGCTGGGGAGCAGCGTGGAAAAGCCATTAGAAACCCGAGCCGGGGACGCAACCCTGGGATTAGTGGCACATGGTTTGTTTTCTTTATTAAGTAACTTTTTGCCATGGAGCCAATAAATGTGGTCTGGTACAATGATTGACTTGGAGGTTGGTGCTGGTGAGAGCGCTGGAGAGGTGGCGCATCCCAATACCCAGCCGGGACCACGGCACCATCGTCCCCCCGCAGCAGGGATTTGTTACTGGTCACTCGGGTGCCCTGCTGGGAAGAAACAGCCACGTTTTTCGGCTTTTCCCCAAAATAGAATCATCCCTCGGCATAGGAGCATCACTGCTGGCTGCGAGGGTGACGCATCCAACTACCTGAAAGGAGGTTGTAGCGAGGTCAGTGTCAGTCTCTTCTCTGAAGGAACAAGCGATAGGACAAGAGGAAACGGCCTCAAGCTGTGCCAGGGGAGGTTCAGATTGGATATTAGGAAGAATTTCTTCACGGAAAGGGTTGTCAAGCATTGGAAGAGGCTGCCCAGGGAAGTGGTGGAGTCGCCATCCCTGGAGGTATTGAAAAGATGGGTAGACGTGGTGCTGAGGGACATGGTTTAGTGGTGGATGTGGCAGTGTTAGGTTAATGGTTGGATCTGATGATCCTAAGGGTCTTTTCCAACCTAAACGATTCTATGCTACATGTGGCTTTTTGAGGCCAGGGCTCTATTTCCCTGCTCTTTCCCTTCTGAAGTTCATTTTGTGCTGGAAACCGCAATACAGGAGTGGATCTCACATCCTTGGGCAGAGGCTTTGAAGAGCTGCCACCCTGGCAGTAAATAGCAATAATCAACATCAGGTGGGTTCATAATTAGAGAATCACAGAATGGTGGAGGTTGGAAGGGCCCTCTGGAGCTCACCCAGTCCCACCCCCTGCCAGAGCAGGGGCACCTCCAGCAGTTGCACAGGATGGCGTCCAGGCGGGTTTGGAATGGCTCCAGAGCAGGAGACTCCCCCACCTCTCTGGGCAGCCCGTGCCAGTGCTCTGCCACCCTCACAGGAAAGAAGTTTCTCCTCATGTTTAGGTGGAACTTCCTATGCTCAAGTTTGTGCCTGTTCCCTCTTGTCCTGTCACTGGGCACCACTGAAAAAAGACAGTTCCTGCTGTCCCTAATTAATAGGCTTTCAGGTGTCACCATCATTGCAAGGGTGGAGAGCCAGAGGTGGTGGTGGACTGGAAACCTTCCAGCGTGCAGTAGATCTGATGTACTGATTGGGCCCCTCTGCTGCGCTCTGCTCTGGGGAGACCCCCCTGCAGTGCTGCCTCCAGCTCGGGGGCCTCAGCACAGCAGAGACATGGACCTGGTGGAGCGGGGCCAGAGGAGGCCCCCGAGATGCTGCGAGGGCTGGAGCCCCTCTGCTGGGAGGACAGGCTGGGAGAGTTGGGGGGGTTCAGCCTGGAGAAGAGAAGGCTCCGCGGAGACCTCAGAGCCCCTTCCAGTGCCTAAAGGGGGCTTCTAAGAAAGATGGGGAGAGACTTTTTTCCAGGGCCCGTAGTGACAGGACAAGGGACAACAGTTTTAAACTGAAAGAGGATCGGTTTAGATTGGACATGAAGGAAGAAATGCTTTATGTTGAGGGTGGTGAGACACTGGCCCGGGTAGCCCAGAGAGGTGGTGGATGCCCCATCCTTGGAAGTGTTCAAGGTCAGGTTGGATGGGCCTCTGAACAACCTGCTGCAGCAAAAGATGTCCTTGCCCATGGCAGGGAAGTTGGCCTAGATGATCTTGAAAGGTCGCTTCCATCCCAAACCGTTCCATGATTCTATGAAACATAGGATTTTGGAGTCACGGCACAGCCCAAGTGCTGTTCAGAGATGTCTCTACTTTCAGGTTGCCCGTTGGGTTGTAGACTTACTTGCCACTGAAGCTCCTCCAAATAGAGGGGGAAAATCATAGGGACTGGGTTTCTTAATAAATTTTCAGTGGAAAAGCGGTGCTGTCGCTGCACCGTCCCCCCCATCAAGCCGATGTCCGTGTGTCCATCCGGATCCTCAGCCCTCCTGCTGCTCGACGCCATTCCCAACCTCCAGCAGATGAGCTCCTTGCTCTGCTGCTGACTTCAACCGTCGGCCTCAGGCGGTAGAACTGCCAAATCCTTCTGCCCTTTCAAGGAGAGAGCTCCCCCAGCTCAGCGGGGCTGCCGTTTAATCCCAAAGGTCAGCACAAGGAGCTGCTCCCATGCCCCCAAAGTCAAGTTGCATTAAAAGGGCAGGAGCTCACCTATATCCCGCATGGTCAGGGAGATGCGTTTTCATAAACAGGCGAGAATGATCATGCTGAAGCCCTCACCGTGTTTCTCTTCCTGTGGATTTGTCCCGTTTTCCCCCAAACCCATGCAAAATTTGAGCATCTGCACTACCCTGTAGCAAGGAGGTTTGCAGCGTGGGTGTCCGAACGTGGAAGGACCCACGGAGGGAAAAAGCTGGCTGCGTCTTTGCTCGTGGAGAAGGTGAACAGGCAGATGGATCCTGGTGGTGTGAACCTTTCATTGTGCCGTGTGTGTTGGGTTGTGTCGTGCCATGGGTGCCATGGTGTAGTGCCTGTTGCCCTGCGAGACCCAAGGTGGGTTCATCAGGTGGGGTGGGAGGGAGCATCCTGGGTGGGAGTGGGTCTTCCCAGGGCATCCTGGGGCCAAGCAGGTGCTCCAGGACCTGCTCCCACCCTGCATCCCTTGGGATATGCTGGGACAAGCTCTCTGGGTCACTGGGTGTTGCTGTCACGGTGTTGGGAACAGTTGGCGATTAGGGAGAGGTTGTTCTTTCTCCTTCCCTCCGGCCAACGTTCCCAACCACCCAGACAGAAATCACACCTGAAGGTGTCTCTTCTGCCCTGCTTTCATCTCATCCTGCCTTTCCCACTGCCAAACAGTGCCGTTTCCCAGAAGAATACCTTGTGCAGGGGAAGCTGTGGAGCACTGCTGATGTCCCTTTCCCACCGGCACAGCCAGCGGCTGCGGGGACAGCTGTGAGCGTTGCTGCTGGGAGCCACCGAAATGCTGAGTTGGGAGCGCAGAAGCGCTTTTAGGAGTGAACATCTTGATGCCGTTGTTTTCCCAGCCCTGTGCTGTGGCCACGCTGAGCTTCCTTGGACAGGAGACCATCAACCAAGCTCACTTCTGAGCCCTGAGCAAAGCAGGTTGAGCTCCAGCCTTCAGCCACCTTCATCAGGAGGGTGGTCCAGGCAGCGATCCCAAAATAAGTCCTGAAAGGAATGTGCTTCTTCCCTGCTCCTCCCCAAATCCCAAACATGTCTGGGACAAGAAAACCCTGTGTCCTCTCCAAAACCAGCTTCTCCAGTCCAGTTAACCTCTTTGGGACCTCACAGCATCACCACCTTGGGGTTAAATCATTGCGGTTTGGTGGTTTGGATCCATAAAATCAGGCGGTTGGAAAGCTGTGGGTGACCGTGTAGTGTCTCCCAGAGGAGAGTATTATTTTTAACGGTATTTTGGCATGGAATAGTATTTTGGTACGGAGAAGGAAGCACCAACACACCCTTCTCTTCCTTTAGCAAGGTGGTGGTGCCGCCACTTGGAGGAGCCCAACTCCGGGAACCTGTGCTCCCTGCGGGGCTTTCGCTGCTTTTCCCAACCTTCCTCTCTTTTTTCCCTCGCAGTGCAAGAAGAAGCACACGCTGGTTTGCCCTGACTTCGCCAAGAAAGGCGTCTGCCCCAGGGGCACCCGGTGCAAGCTGCTGCACCCGCAGAAGAAGCGCCACGCAAGAGAGGCAGAAGACGGGGACCGCAGCGACCCCCCTCCCAAGTGGAGACGGGTCTGGGAGGAGACAAGCAGGTAGGAAAAAGCAGAAGAAACTCACTTTGCTGCTCTTAAACAGTTTTCTTCCCCACCTGCTCTGGATGTTTCCTCTTCCAGATGTGTATCCATCCGTGTGCTGGTTTATTTTAATCACAGAATCCCAGAATGGTGGGGGTTGGAAGGGACCTTTGGACATCACCCAGTCCCACCCCCACCCAGAGCAGGGGCACCTACAGCAGTGGCACAGGACGGCGTCCAGGCGGGTTTGGAATGGCTCCAGAGTGGGAGACTCCCCCACCTCTCTGGGCAGCCTGTGCCAGTGCTCTGCCACCCGCACAGGAGAGAAGGCCCTCCTCAGGTTGAGATGGAACTTCCTACATTCCAGTTTGTGCCCGTTCCCTCTTGTCCTGTCACTGGGCACCACTGAAAAAAGACTGTTCCCATCCCCCTGGCACCCTCCCTTGAAGGATTGATAAGCGTTGATAAGACCCCCCCTCAGTNCCTCCCCAGGGCAGAGTAGAGGGGGAGGATGACCTCCCTTGACCTGCTGGCCACACTCTTCTTGATGCCCCCCAGGATGCCATTGGCGTTGTTGGCCACCAGGGCACATTGCTGGCTCATGGTCATCCTGTTGTCCCCCAGGACTCCCAGGTCCCTTTGCACAGAGCTGCTCTCCAGGAGGTCAGCCCTCAACCTGTACTGATGCATGGGGTTATTCCTCCCCTCCGGAAACACTGCTGTGTCTTGGTGCCTCAAGCAGAACCTCAACCTTTTAGCTCCTGGGCTCCGTTTTGGGTGGATAGGAACCACTGGCTGCGGTGTGGCAAACTCAACCTTTCCCCCATAGGAAACCTGCCAGCAGAAACTTCTCTCCTGTGAGGGTGGCAGAGCACTGGCACAGGCTGCCCAGAGAGGTGGGGGAGTCTCCCACTCTGGAGCCATTCCAAACCCACCTGGACGCCGTCCTGTGCCACTGCTGGAGGTGCCCCTGCTCTGGCAGGGGGTGGGACTGGGTGAGCTCCAGAGGGCCCTTCCAACCCTGACCGTTCTGGGATTAAGTGATTCTGTGAAATTTGGCCAAAATTTGGCCATTAAAAGCCAAAATCTGAAAGTCCTGGTTAGCGGGAGGAGGAGATACCAGCTTGGGTGCTTGGCTTCTCCGCCAGTCCCTGCAGTGGGACGTGGGGGTGAAGGTGGGATGGAAACGGGGGGGTTCTGGGACCTGTGCCGGTCTGGTCCATGCTCTTGCCCGGTCCTGGGCCTCATCCTGGCCCTGCCTTGTAAGGTAGCAGAGGGGTACGAGCGCTCAGCGGGGCTGTCCCAACTTATCCCGGGTGACAGAAGAGCCTTGGAATGACACCCAGCTCACGTCCCCGGTGCGAACGAGGTGTAAAATAGCTCCTGGCTCTTTTTTAGGTAAGGAGGCATGAGCACAGCGCTGGGCGGTGGGGAGGAACCCCCCCCCCTTCCCATCCCTGGGCCGGTTCCTGGCATCCTCCGTGGGGAATGGAGCACGCCCGAGCTTGGAAGCTGCTCGGGAGGTTGTTTGGTTTGGGGTTTTTTTTTCCCCCTTTATTGGCACCGTCATCGGAGATGTCGGATGAGCCGAAGCGTCGCGTTTGCTGGGCTCGGAGGAGGGCGGCAGCGTTGGGGCTGTGCCAAGCCCCGGGGGGGGACATCTTCGAGCCATCCCTCCTCCCTACGCCCTCCGTCTGCCCTCTTCTCTGCTCGGTCTCCCCAGCCAGCACCCGAAGGGCAGCCCAGCACCTCCATGAGCATCCGAGAGGTGGAAACCTCATGGAGAAGCGCAGAGCGGGGATATATCCAGCTGAGGAGTGAGAAACTCTGGCTGAATCTGAGCTGGCTCCGGGGAAATCGGAGATACGGAGCAGCCTGGGATGGAGCTCGGAGAGCCTCCGTGTGCGACTCTGGTGGTTCAACCCCTTCTCTTCCATTGCATGTGATGTTGCCAAGAGGGATCATTTTCTTTTTTTCTTATTTATCCCCTCCTGCAGGAATAATCCAGCTCAGGTCCACGATGACGGAGAAATGCCGGGACCCTCCAGCGCAGAGCAAGAGGTGAAGTTTTGGAAAGAGACGGACACCTCCTCAACCAGCTGGCTGCAAAAGCTGCCGTCCTTCATCTCCCTCCAGTCTTCACCGTGCCCCGGTGACCAGGGCTGCAAAGTGGAGAAGGATGAGGATGAGTCGGAGGACGAGACAGGTAGGAAACTCTTGCTCTGCTTTTGCTCACGCGTGCTCCCAGCTGCTCTGATTCCCGGAGCCAGGAGAGTTATTCCCCCGCTGCTCTCCATGGGTTTTGGTAGGATCGGTGTTCCTTGGGAGTCACCAAACCAGTTACGCTGGGAGCTCAAACTGGGATGGCAACTGGGATTTGCAGTCTCTGCACACGCAGGTTGACGAGCCCCTGGCTCTGCTCCCAAAACCACGTGGGAGGATTTGGTCCCCAGCTTTTATCATTGGCTCCTTCTTCCTTATCCTATAAGTTATCCGATGATGAATCCGGTCTCATTCCTATGACGGAGCCGCAGCGGTTCCTGGTAGGAGGAACTGTGATGTTGTGCCTCATCACTGGACCCGCAGAAGGACCTCTGGATCATCTCTGAACCCACAGAAGGATCTCTGGATCATCTCTGAACCCGCAGAAGGACTTCTGGATCGTCTCTGAACCCACGGAAGGACCTCTGGATCATCTCTGAACCCGCAGAAGGACCTCTGGATCATCTCTGGACCCGCAGAAGGACCTCTGGATCATCTCTGAACCCATGGAAGGTCCTCTGGATCATCTCTGAACCCGCAGAAGGACCTCTGGATCATCTCTGGACCTGCAGAAGGATCTCTGGACCATCTCTGAACCCGCAGAAGGACCTCTGGATCATCTCTGAACCCACGGAAGGACCTCTGGATCATCTCTAAACCCACAGAAGGACCTCTGGATCACCTCTGAACCTGTAGAAGGACCTCTGGATCATCTCTGGCCCTCCGGACCATCCATTGCACATGTTTCCCCATGTGAAATAGGTTTGAAATAAAAACATCCCTGGTAAGAAGTGGGATGGGGTGTTTGCAGATTGCGAGTTCGAAGGAAGAGCTGCATTAGTCTGAGATGATCTGCTTTGCTTTTTTATTAAAAGGTGGGGGAAGAGGCTTTGGAAATCAGTAAAATTTTTGGAAAATGCTACTTCTTACGAACTCGGACACGTGAGAGCAAACAGCTTCTGCCTCGACTTTTTGGTTTAATTTTGGAAAAGTTCAGAGAAATGTTTGAAACTCAACTGAATGTGGAAGGAAAAAACGGCAGGAGAAAATCATTGAAGCAATTGAGAAGAAACATCTTTGTTTTCTCTGCAAAGCAGCTCGTGGTGGAGGTTAGCTGCATTTCTCCAACATTTTCCTTGGTTCCTCCTCTCCTAATTCAGCTCCTACACTGGAAAATCCCTTAATTGCTCTGCAGGAAGGGACGGGACTTCGGGGCTCTCTGGGGATGCGTCCACAGGAGCAGAGGTGATGGAGATGGCGAGGCCGAGATCGTGCATGGTCCTTCCCAGCGCCTGATGGGAGGTTTTTGGCTGGATGTTGCTTTGCACTTTCCTTTTCATCTCCCGTCTTTCTCTGGAGGGATGTGCGGGAGCTGCACCTTCTGAGCACCATCGCAGAAAGTGGAGGGGCAGCGTCTGGCTCAGAAATCAAAATATTTTGGGGCGGTGAGGATGAAATCCCCGCACAAAATGTGGTTCAGTATGAAGCAAAGGGTTGGAGCATCCCTCCCCGTCTTTGATCCCGTGTCTCCTCCGAGCCGGAGCAGCATCCCACCGGGAGAAGGGATGAATTCAGCGCCGAAAGCCGGGCTGGGGCGTTTGCCGGGTCCTCCGTAAGCGGGTAAAAAGGATCCGCGAGGCTTTGCCTGACTCGACCACGAAACGCTTCGAACCAGGGAGGGCTGAGATGCCTTAACGCTGTCGGAAAGAAAATTCCCAGGATTAACAACATATTCCTGAAGGCACAGGCGAGCGCGGGCGCTGTCGAACCGTGGCGTGGCGCAGACAGCGAGGGACCGTTCCGGCTGGGAAAACTCCTCTCCGCGACGCGGGGTGAAGCACTCGGCTTCCCTTCCCGGGGATTTCTTCCCCCCTCCCTGCGTGCCTCCCTCCTTCCCTCTCCTTGGCCCTGGTTCAACTCCCTTTTGATCTCAGCGGCGGGGACGGGGAGGCGTTCCCGAGGCAGCGGCTTAATCGGGGTTTTTTTATCACTGCGATGAAGACGGAACAATTAATCCGCGGACAAGAAAGCTGTCGAAACGCTTTGGATCGCACTCGGCAGCCTGGAATAACTCAATCGAGAGGGCGGAGGCGTCATCCTGGCAGCGAGGGCATCCTTTTCCTCTTAACTCCGGTTTCCACGTTCAGGGGTAGATGATTTCCAGGTGTTTTGGGGTGGGAGGATGAGTAGAAGGAGCTGGTTCGGTCCGGGGATGTCAGGAGGAAGGCTGTGGGTACGGAGTCGGGCTGCACATCCCTCGGTGCTCCGTCGCCTTCGCCCGGGGAGCACGTGGCATCGGTAAAGCGGATGCTGGAGAGTCCGTAGGGAAGGAAAACCGGGCAGGAATCGCGGCTGGCTGTAAAATCGTCTGATGATGAAGCAGTTTCCATGCCAAGGGGATGCGGCGATGGCGTGCGGTGAGTTCAGGGGGGGTGAGAACGCTCTTCAGCACCTGGGTTTGCCCGTCCTCAGCGTCGGTAATTAAAAATCTCATCTCAACACACAAACGAAGGGACCTGGGGGGCACAGCAGCAGTCGGGGACCCCCATGACCTAACGGGAAAAAAGGAACCCCGACCACAAATGAGCCATCATCCTGAGGGCACAGGATGAGGCCATTGATGGTGCTAAAGGTGGCCAAATGCTTCATGGTGGCCAAATAACCAGGACTGGTGTTTATGAGCTTGAGGAGCTGTTTTTGAGTGGAACGGGTGGTCAGGATGAGTCCTCGCATAGCTTTAGGTAGTAGTTGGTGTCTGCGATGGGGGTTTTGGGGGTCTGCACCTTTCCCGCTGCAGCCTTTGTGCCAAGGATGATGTTGGGTTTCTGCTTGTAAAGCCTGAAGGTGACACACAAATTGGTGGGGTAGTAAATAAGGAGGAGGACAGGTTATTATTACGGAGTGATGTGAATTGCTTGGTTAAACGGCCACAATTTGAGGAAAATGCCCTTTTAATGCTGGCAAACGCAGGAGGAAGGAAGAAAAACACCGGCTCCATGTGCGGGAGGGATGGAGCCAGGGTTTGGAGATGACCTTTAAGGACCAACGTGGGCAACAGCGTCAGCTTGAGGGGTCCTGGTGGGGGTCTGCAGCCTCCGGCCTTGGGATATAGGAAAAGGGGACTGGAACGGAGCGATGTGGTCTGCAGGCATGATGTTGAACCCGCTACTGTCCTCCCATAGGGACGGTTCCCAAACTGCAAGAGGAGCCTTGTAATTTGGGGGTTGGAGGAGTAATTTGAGGGTGCCGGTGCTTTCCCAGCATCCTCCAAAAAGCCCATCCGTGCGGGATAGTGGAGAGCAAACCTCTTCCAGCCAAGCATCCCAGCTAGGAAAGGTGGTCTTGGTGGCATCCCATCCTTCACCTCCTTGTGTTCTCCATCCGGGAGGGCAGAGCCAGGGGGAACACGGGCTCTCCTACCCCTCCGACACCCGTTTCCAGGTAATGGGCTTTTCCATATTTCACCTTCCAGTTAAATAGCCTGCGCTGGAGCCTAACTGGCCTCCCCGCGCTAATTGTAAGCAAGCGCACCAATGCAAACCATTCCAATCGAGTGCTAATTTAATTAGAAAGCACCCATTTTAGTTAATTTGTTCGAGAAGATCACTGAAAACTCCTGGAGAGAACAGATGTTCCCCTCTCCCCCGATGAACATTCAGGGGTTTGTAAATGGCTCCACTCAGCCTTGTTTAGGAGAGAAAAGAGGATTTTATAGCTGCAAACGACCCTTTCTGTAAACATTTTACAGCTCTCTGCACGTTTGAGTGACGATAAACCCCTAGCAACTCGGCGGGCTGCAAATTTGCGACCATACGGCTATCATTTTATTGTCATATTTCACGGTCGTAACGTTAATGGAAGATGCTCGCTACAGTCTTTTTTAACGGCTCCGCTGAGCACGCTCAAACGCTTTGGCTTTGGAGGAATTCGTGGAGGTGCAGCGCTTCTGGGTTTGTTTACAGCTTTCGCTTCTGGAGGAATAACTTTGGAAATGCAAATCTCCTCCTCTTCTCCGCCGGGCTGGACCCGGGGCTTGAGAACCAGCCCCAACGGGGATGGGCAACCACTTGGTGCCAGATCCTGGTCCTGCGTTGAGGGTCACCATCACCTGCAGCATCTCCTGTAATGCTGCTTCTGACACCAGCTCTTTGATCCAAAACATATTTTGGCAACCAGGTGAGGCAACCAACCCTTTCGATCGGTGTGAGCCGGCGGCAGAAGGTGACCTGGAGCCTTCCAGAGAGCATCTACATGGTTGGAGATGGAGGGGTTGGACAGAAGGCGGTTGTCCTGGGATAACAGGAGCTGGCATCTGCTGTCAGCTTTGACCCTGGTAGGACTTAGTGCAGTTTGCTCCTCTTGGTAGGGTCATGGAGGAAATGTTTTTTGTGGATAAAATACAGGGAACTGGTTTCTCTGTGTGGTCACAAACATCTCCTCGTACATCCTGCGCTCCAACCCCGACCATCTCGGTGGCCTCCACTGAACTCGCTCCAGTGTGTCCATGTCCTTCTGTACTGGGGAGCTCGCTGAGCTCCAGGTGTGGTCTTGCAAGTGTTGGATATGTTCACAGTGCTACCAAATTAGCCTGATCCTGATGAGCACTGCTAATGAAGCGTTTAGCGTGGACCTCAGCGCTGAACTCAGACTTCTTCATGATAAATCTGAAGTCTTTTATTTATCCGGGGGAACAAATTTACATATAATTTTCTTATATTGCTCCATCATCCTTTGTGCACCTCCACAGAGAGTATGACTCCAACTTCAACCACCTTTAGGCAACTGAAGACAGAGATTATTTGAGCATGGTTGAAGGTAGTTGAAGACAGCAATTCCTCATTAGTCTTCTCTTCTCTTCTCCAGACAGAACCCACCCCCTGGTTCTGTCTTTTCCATCCCAGTTAACTTCAGGAGGCATCTGAGCCACCTTGGACTTATCTGAGGATCTTGAGTCCTGGCTGGTGGGGAGCAGAGGTCTCGGTGTTCCTGGCAGGGGTCCTTGCCTCTTTTTGGAAAGGACCTTGGCCGTGATGAAGTCATGGACCTGCAGCTGGTCCACCTCCATGGCTTCTTCTTTGGATGGGACCACATCCATGTCCTGTCCTTCAGGTGGGGCCACCTCCATGGCCTCTGGATCTCCCACAGCTTGGCTGAGGGAAGCTGTTTTGTTCCACACAGTCTTCATAGCCTTTCTGCTGCTCTATATGTTCTTCTTCCAGGTTCCCTCCATTGACTTGTCATTGGCAGCACCCCCTTTCTGAGCAGGGTCCTGGTGGGTCTCCCCCACTGCTGGTTGGGATGTTATGGCCAACTGTTGTCATACCTCTCTTGGAGTTACTAGAATGGACCTCTATTCCCCAGAGTCTGGCCTAGGTGCTGGAGAAGTTCTTTCCTGGGCCTCCCAACTTTTGAGGAATCTACTTGAAGGTCTTGATGCATCACCCCAAGGGTGGCAATAACTCCTTGACTCTGCTGTTCCCCTGCTTGCTCCATGCCTACTGGCTGCTCACAGCAGCAAGAAACTCAACAAGCTGTGGAGCCAGATCCATGGACCATCTAATAAGGGCTGTGGGACAGTAGACGGCAAGGTGGCTTGTGACATCTCAGGGCCACCGCGATGTGTCCCTGGCTTGGTCACACACCAGGTTGGGAAGAGTGAGGTGTCCAATGGGCTGAGGGGTTATTCCCACATGGCCTTTCTCTTGCGGAGAGCCAGGTGGCTGCGCAGGGTGGCTCCTGGTCCCCTCATGGGTCCCTGGAGCAGATCACACTGGTGGGGGATGATTGCAGATCATCTGAGATCTTCAGTCGCAGTAATTTTAGCCTCTGCAGGAAAGAGCAGCAACTGGAATCTTTATGCAGGACCAGGGATTTTAGTGGGAGAGTGGTGTTTGTCCTCTGTGTGCCTCAGTTTCCCCGTTTGACATACTCTCCTAATTAGCAAGAGCTCTGGAGCTTTGTTGGTGGTTTGCAGGTGGTTTGGGGAGCTGTGGGGTGGAAGCAGCTGGGAGGGCTGAGAGAGAGTCAGGGATGAGTTTCAGGCATGAGAGGAGCAGATAAACCAATTCCTTTGTGTTTCGGGGGCAGCTACGTGATCTCCGTGCGGGCATGTGGCTGTCAGGGCGCTGCATCCGTGTGCCAACGCCGAGGCTGTGGCATGGTCACGTGCCATCCGCTCGCTGATGCGGCGGAGATGTTGCGGCAGAGCGAGCTGGTGCCCTGTGGTCCCCCATGACGAAGGTCTGTTACAGGAGATGCCGTGAAGGCTTCTGCTGCGAGAGCTTCTCCCTCTCTGCAGGTTTCTCCACTGACCCATCATTCTGCTCCGGCAGCCAATTGACGCGGGATCCACGTGGCAGGATGTTTTCCTCGATCCCTGTGGAGATGCCACCAGTGTGTATGGGATGATCACGCTGCAATCATCTTCCTTCCCCTGCAGCCGTGGGCCATTTTCAGGTCCAAGTCTAGTCGTTAGGGTCAGAAGATGGAAGGAAACCAGGGAGGTCATTGAGTCTAACTTCCTGCTTAAACCTGTCCAACCTCAACAATAAGGTCCAGCTCATCATGTCTCTGCTGGTGACAGCTGACAAGTCAAGGACATGTGGCTGGGGATGTGTCCCTTGGCAGAACCTCTTAGGAGGCAGGTAGGAGGTAGCAGGAGTAGGTGGAGACACTTTGATGGTCATGGTGAGAGCTCATGGGAGTTACAGGACCTCCCAGATCCCTCAGCAGATGATACCAAAGGGACAAGGACAAACGAAGGAGAGGAAGGACAGCAGGACACCAAACCCTGAAGTCTGCAGAGAAAGGAAAAGGGAGTTAGGACCGTGCGTGATATGCCGTGTTGTCCTTAAATCAGTCTTCCCACCACTGCCTTCTGTTGAGGTCTTCTGCTCTCATAGGCTAATTTAGCTGGACCAGGAAATCTCCATCTTCCTTCCTGATGGTACCCATGAACCCTCCCTGTCTCATGGTTCATCAGCCAAGAGGGCTGTGGGGTGGACCTTGGTGGTACCTTCCCAGCTCTTCTCCTGGCTCTTGGCAGATCTTTCTTGTCATGGAGGTGGTGATCCCCACATCTGGCGGGTGGTGATGGGATGCTCCCATGGACGCCCTGATCTTGCTTTTGCTGCGTTGTCCCGCTGCAGGTTGATGTTTCCCTCGCCAGCCCCGAGCCGCCGCACGCTCTGTTGGGCACTCAGGGAGAGTTTAATTAGAGAGCATCAAAACTCTTTCATAACTGAATTAACCACCCGCTAATAGAATTGCTTTTTCTAATGCGGAAATCTATCAGGCGGCAGGTAGCGGGGCTGCACCCATCCCTTGAGCAGGACAACGCCTATCAGTCTAATTGGTTTCCTGTTAACGGACCGGATCTGCTCAGGTCGTTAGCAATTGCATCTTCTGCTCCTGAGTCAGCAGGTCCTTACGGGTTTGGGGGCCGTTCGGTGGGGTTCCCTGCGGTGGGGGACGTTTAGGTCACTTTCATCCACCCTGGATACTGGTTTCAGACATCCTCTTCTTGGTCATGGGTGCTTCCTTCCTGGCCCAGAGAGACAGATGGGCTGGTACTCAGGCTGGTGGACCTCGCCAGGAGATGACTCCCTGGTAGACCTTGCCCATCCCTCTGCAATGATGCCTTATATCTGGCAGCCGTTGCCTCCATCCCTCCGTCCTTCCATCTCCATCCCCTGCTAAAGCCCTGATCCTGCTGCGGGACACCATCACGATTGAGGTAGCGTCAGGCTTTGGGGGTGCTGCAGGTAAAATGGGTGTTGTTGAAGGTTGGGGTTGGATCTCCTCATGTCTCGGTGGCTCTGAGAAGGTCCAAAAGTCAGAAACTTCACTGTTGTTTAATTTCCTTATTGCAAAGTGGCCAATTTAGTTGAAACTTCCAGTAAACCCGATGAGCGCTGTGACTTTTTCTAATTGGGCTCTCGAGCTGCATCAGAATCATCATTTCTTTATCGCACAAAAGGCCGTCGAAAATACTCTTCTCTGATTTACTTTCCGCCTGGACCAAGTCTCCTGCACGTTTCCAATCCTTTTCCCTTATTGATTTGCAGGCGACTTTCAGACCTGCCAAGTCTCACTCCTTTGCCAGGACTGAAATCTGCTGCATCCATATTAATTTTTTACTCAGGGCTGGGGTTTTTTTTGAGTCTCTTCTGCCTGGGATGGGCGGGCTGGAGACCAGGGCTTTTAGACGATGGATGATCTGGAGACCAGGGCTTTTAGACAACGGAGAGTCTGGAGACCAGGGCTTTTAGATGATGGAGGGTCTGGAGACCAGGGCTTTTAGACAATGGATGGTCTGGAGACCAGGACTTTCACACAATGGAGGGTCTGGAGACCAGGGCTTTTAGACGATGGATGGTCTGGAGACCAGGGCTTTTAGATGATGGAGGGTCTGGAGACCAGGGCTTTCAGACGATGGAGGGTCTTGAGACCAGGGCTTTTAAGACTTTGCTCATGATTTCTGTAGATCCCTCTTCTTTCAGACCACTGCCATGGGGCAGCCCTGTTTTTCCCCCTCAAATTATTTAGTGACTTGAAAATGGAGATAGAAGAACCCTCCGAGGCGGGGAAATCCTGTTTTCTTCATGATGAGCTTCGTCTCACCAGTAAGGGACAGATGTGGTGTTCACCGTATGTCTTCATGGTCAAGTCACTATGTACCACCAGACCACAAAGCCATCTCTCCATGCCTTCAATCCAACGAAGCCCCTCTCCTGCCGCTGCAGCTCGTGGTTGTTTTTCTGGTTGCTTTTTTCCTCCAAAAAGAAGGAACTAAGGAGAAGAGACATGGAAAGGACATCCCAGCACAGATGTCCTGCTCTGCAGGTACGGCAGGAGATGGGCACTGCTGGGTGGTGGCAGGACATGTGCACCAGCACGTCCCCGCTTCAGACATCCCGGTTAGGAAGCAAGAAAACATCTGAGCATTTTTCCTTCTGGACAAAGCTTCTCC
>VUYV01000187.1:1572635-1604703 GCA_008711295.1 Anarhynchus alexandrinus | reverse complement strand
ATTCGTGCAATTGTGCTTGGAAGCGAAAGTGGGGCCGATCCTGCGCGGAGGAGCGGGGGTGGTTTTTTTTTAAACAAGTTGCTTATTTAAAGAAAAAAAAACTATAAAAATACATTAAAAAAAATAATCTTGGGGAAAACTCAAGGGTCTTGCGGACAAAGCGAGCTTGAGAGCCTGGTGCATTTTAGGTACTGATCGTGCGAAGCGTTTTTAACGACCTGTTGTTTCGATTTGTGACGGTTTTAACGATGTTGCATCAAGATAAAAAACTTATATTCAACTAGAGCCTGGGTCGGGTTTTCTCTCAACCGGGGTAGGGGGGGACAAGCCCCCCCGCAGCATCGCCTTTTCGTTTGGGGGTTTGTTACTTCATCCCTTCGAGTCCCGATGCGAAATCCTCTCCGAGCTCTCGCCGGACGCGGGGACAAATCCAGTGTTGACCATCGCTTGCCAGCCAGGGACCACCATCGGCTCTGCCCCGTTGAACTCCGGCTTTTCACTTTTCCTGCGTTTTTTTTCCTTTTATTTTTCTGTTCGTTTCTAGCCGGGTACTGAGGTTTTTTTCCCCCTTCCCCGGCCAGAGGGTCCCGAGGTGTCCTGGAGACCTTTGTCCCCGCAGCCACCGAAAAGTCACCTTCTCCCCAGCCTGGATGCATTTTGGTCTCAGCTTGTCTGACACCGTCCCAATGAGCTGCTATCTTGATTTTTTTTCTTTTTAACGGTAATAAATAATTTTTATTTCCCCTTTTAGCTTTTCCTTTTTGAGTTTTTAATTAAGAGAAAGGGAAAAAATGCACACAAAAACTAGAAGAAAACAAACACACACCTTTCCCTAAAGGAAAGATTTAGGGGTGGTATTTTTACAAATGTTTTTTGGGTTTGTTTTTTTTTGGTTTTTTTTCTGGGACTGTTTGCAGGGACGTATGTCCCCGGCAGCCCTGCTCAGCGCCACTGGGAAAAGCCCGAGTGTGGCCGCCCCGCTTGCGGCTTTCCCCGGCCACGCTGGGCTCAGCGGGGCAATTTGCGCTGCAGCCTTTGGTCCAACCATATTTTGGAGTATTTTATATATATTTTAATATATATATTTTTTTCCCCCCTCCTACATTTTCATGCAGGNACATTTCCCTGCAGGCTCAGCTGCAGCCAGGAGCTGCCCCGGCACGTTGACTGCGCCGCGTTTCCTCCTGCCGCCCTCCATAAATCACAGCCGTCCTGATGCCACCCCCCATCGGGACTGGCCGTCCCTGAGCTTTTTGGGGTGTGTGTCACCCCAGGACCCTCTGTTTTTGCCCCCCCTGCACTCTCCAGACTTCTCCTCTCTTTTCTTCACCTGCTTTGGGCTTCTTGACGGCTTTTTTTTTCTGTGTCCAGAGGGTTTTTTGAGCAGCCCGAGCTCTGCTCCACATCAGGCTCAGTTTTTGGGGTGGGGTGTGCATGGAGGGATCTATGCACCCGGGCTGGGCAGAAAGGGGGGGTTTGGGTTGGGGGGGTTCACCCCCTATTCTTATTTAGAGCTGGGAAAGCTTTGCAAACGTGGCTCTAAATAAAAAATAACCCATCCTGCTGCCCGCGCAGCGTCTCTCAGGACATCGCTTCCTCTCCCTGTTTTTATGTTTTCTGGGGGGAAATCTCAGCTCCCCAGTGGGTTATTCCCCAAATTTTTCTCCCAACATCCCCCTCCCCCCTTGGCACATTTTTTTTGGGGGGGAGAGTGCTTCCAGCTGCCCCCTCTGTGACTAAATAAGGAGAATTTGGGGAGGAGAAGGGGTTTGGGGTCAGTGCCTGCCCCAAACCCATCCCGGAGACAGCGGTCCCCCCCCGTTTATTTCTTCACCCCTGGATCTCGTCGTGGTCCACGCTCCCCATGGACATGTCCCGTGTGTCCCCGGGGGCTGGTGCCCCATTTCCCAGCTGCGGTGGGGCTGGCTGGAGGAGTGGAGCCAGCTTTGGGGCTGTGTGGGGTTTTGGGGGCGTGGGGGGGAGCTCTGTCCTGTGGGTGCTCACCCCGGGGTCCAGCGTGATGCTCTGCGATGCCCGTGGGGTGGCTGCCATCACCTCCCGCCCCATGGCCCCCTTCCCCACCACCTCAGCGGAGCGAAGGCAGCGCTGTGGGGCTGAGGACGCCTGATTTTCCCCCCCGCTGTGTCTCGGTGCTTTGCCCCTCTGTTCCCCCTCCTCTTTGATTTATATCCTTTATTTTTTTTCCATGGTGCAGCAAACTGGGGAAGACACAAGGTGGGTCTCACCGCGTTGCTGCCCCGGGAGCAGATTATTTCGGTGATCGCGGTGTTCCCCCTTCGTTCCCCCATCCTCTGAGGGCAGCTTTAAGCAGGGGAACAGGGATTTGAGCCTCCCAATTCTTTGCCCCGCTGTGATTTTTTATTATTATTAATTTTTTTTTATTGTTCCCTGCTGATTTATTTACTTTTTTTTCAGTGCCTCCCGGCAATGCCCCAAGCAGGGGAAGAGCTGCAGCGGGGTATGGGGTATTACTGCCACCCGTTACTGGTGGTCCTCCATGGGGCGGGAGGGGGGGGAACTGGTCCCACAGCAGCTCCCTGGGGAGATCTGGGGAGTCCGGGGCAGCGTCGCACCCTTCTGCTTTACTTATCCCCCTGGGGGTGGCTGTCCTGGATCCCACCACGCTCCGGTTTTGGGGTGAATAAATAAAAACTAAAGCGGTTTATGCCTGGATGGGGCTGAGTTACGATTTGGCTCCTTTTTGGGGGTGGGAAGGCTGAACCCCCCCCCCCCTACACTATGGGCTGGAGGTGGTGGTGGGGGGTGTCTGGGTGTCCCCTGCTTGGGGTTCGCAGCGTCTTTTTGGGGTGGCTGCGATATGTTGACCGTTGCTGGTGGGGGGTGTCCTGGGTTGGCGCAGCACCGTGGGGCTGCGTGAGTGTGTCGATACGTGTTTTTGGGAGCAGGGTCGGGGGGGAGATGTGTCTGTGGTGCGGGATGGGGTGGCACCTTTGGCGCGTGTCACCCGTGCCGCAGGGCTGCAGATGGCGACGGGGCTGCCACGTACGTGTGTTGCAGGAGGGTGTGTGGATTTTTTTGGGTGGCTCTGATCTCTGATTGTTTTGGGTTTTTTTTTAAAACCTTTTTTTTTTATTCCCCCATTTCCCCTGATCTCTCAGCAGGGCCGGAGCCCCCCCTACTTTCCCCAGTGGTTGCCGCTCTTCGGGGGTTGCAGGACCTCGGGGCACCGCACGCTCCCTCCTGTGAAGATCTGCACCCATCCTGGGTGTCTCCTGCACCCCAACTCCAGTCTCACCCTCTGCCCTCGGAGCGGGGGGCAAAAGCAGCACCCCTACCATCTCACCCCGACCCCCACGGGGTGGCTGACTCGGGGTGGGGGTGTAGGGATGTACCCCTCCATGCCACCCTCCTACAGAGCTTTTTAACCCCATTTTCAAGCTTTACTCCCACCTTGACACGCACTTGAAGGCACCACGGGCATCTCCGGGCTGGGAAAGAGCCGAAACTCCTCCGGCCGTCCCCGCTGATGGGTTTTATACCCCTCTCCCAGCGGGCTGAAGGATGAATTTTGGGGGGGGTACGCCGTCCCAAACACAACAGCACCCTGAGGCACCTCACCCAAGCACACGGGGGTGCCCAGCACCGCTTATGACCCCCCCCGGCAAAGCCACCCACCGACCGGTGCCACGCGCCCCACGTCGTCCCCGAGCAGCGATTTAGCCCGATGGTTACAGATAAGTGGTTTTTTGCAAACAGGCAAAAAAAACCCCCACAACAGACCAATCGATGCGGCATCTCCGAAGTACCCCTCAACTCCTTCCTCCTCAATTATTGATGCTGATACCCGGGGGCAGGTTTGCCACCGCAGCCTGTGCCGCGCCAGTCCCGACATCTCGGTAACGCGATAATTCCAACCCTGGGATATAAAATCCCGGTGAAGGAGCGGGGTGGGGTGCTGGCCGCGCGTGAAATTTGGGAGCTGCGGGCACTGGAAAAACACCAATTAATTAAATTCCCAGCAAAATAAATCCCCCGACGAAGCGAAACGCGCGGCGGTTTGTAGCGGCGGCTCCGAGAGGCCACCCCGGGGGGGTGACCCGCCGCGAGCCGTGCCCGGGCTCCGTTTGGAGCCGATATTTTTTGGCTCGAGCCGATCTTTATATTCTAGCTCGGCCAAAGTTTGCCTTTTGCACGTTCCCTCCCTCTGGCGCTGCGGGCACGGCTGCCTCCTCGATGCTCCTGCGTCTCCGGGAGCCGAATGCTGCTCTGCTCATCCTATATAAATAAAAATATATATAAAAATACATATATATACACATATCAACTTGGCAAAATTGAGCTCATTTGCTTCTGCCAGCTCATGGGTGCTTTGGCACTTGCACGGCTCATCCCTACGGCTGGGATTTATTCCTAGGGACGCGCAGAGCTCTCTGCCTTCTCCCAGTTGGCGCATCCCTGTTGGACCAGTATCGCCCCTCACCTCAGCGGGAGCTGAGGTCATTCCCGACAGCCGGCACGCAGGAAACCCACCCCGCATACAGTGAACAGGACCCCAGCTGAGTTTTGATCCCAAACTCCTTACGTTCGGGTGGGACTGCATCGCCCAGGGATGATGCTGCTGCGGAAGGTGGGATGTGGGGTGCAGGAGGTGGGGGTATAGGATGCAAGGATACAGGACGTTGGAGGTGGGATGCAGGTAGTGGGATGCAGGATATGGGTGTGGGATGCAGGACATGGGATGGAGGAGGTGGGATGCAGGAGATGGGGTGCAGGATGCAGGGATACAGGACATCGCATGTGGGATGCAGCTAGTGGGATGCAGGATATGGGGGTAGGAAATAGGATATGGATATGAGATTCAGGATATGGGTATGGGATGCAGGATATGGGTGTGGGATGCAGGAGGTGGGATATAGGATGCAGGAGATGGGATGCAGGATGCAAGGATACAGAATGTTGGCTGTGGGATGCAGGATATGGGTGTGGGATGTAGGATATGGGTATGGGATGCAGTATATGGGTATGGGATGCAGGAGGCAGGATGCAGGAGGTGGGATATAGGATGCAGAAGGTGGGATTCAGAATGCAAGGATACAGGACACTGGATGCGGGATGCAGAGGGTGGGATGCAGGGTATGGGATGTAGGATATGGATATGGGATGCAGGGTATGGGATGTAGGATATGGATATGGGATGCAGGATATGGTTATGAGATGCAGAAGGTAGGATGGAGGAAGTGGGATGCAGGATGCAAGGATACAGGACATTAGATGTGGGATGCAGAGGTGGGATATGGGATATAAGAGGTGGGATGGAGGAAGTGGGATGCAGGATGCAAGGATACAGGACATTGGATGTGGGATGCAGGTAGTGGGGTGTGGGATACGGCATGTGGGATGTCAGATGCAGCATGTGGGATGTGGGGTGCTGGGTGTGGGATGCAGGATATGCGTTATGACATGCGGGATAAGGGATGTGACAAATAGGATACGGGAACTGGGATGCAGGATATGGGGTATGGGATACGGGATACAGGATGCGGGATATGGGATGCTCCCCTGCAGAAGGTCCCTGTAGCTGTGTGAGCAGTGCTGTGGCACCGCATGTCGGCTGTCGCTGTGCTGGGATGAAGGGAAAGCGCTGCATCATGCATGAGGAGCAAGAAGGAGCCTGGCACGGCCCAGCCCACCCCTTCCCGACTGGACAACCTCCAGCAAGGATGCAACGCCAACAATTATGAATGATACCGATTCACACCAGCCACATTTGATAACAATTTATTGGGTGCTATCGCTCATTCCCACCCATCACCCTGTGGAGGTGCGTGCCCTGATAGCCACGTGTGCGTGTGTAAATCTACGTGTGACTGTGCAGGTAGTGGGATGCAGAAAGTGGGCTATGGGATGCAGAAGGTGGGCTGTGGGATGCAGGAGGTGGGCTATGGGATGCAGAAGGTGGGATATGGGATGCAGGAGGTGGGCTATGGGATGCAGAAAGTGGGCTATGGGATGCAGAAAGTGGGCTATGGGATGCGGGAGGTGGGCTGTGGGATGCAGAAGGTGGGATATGGGATGCAGAAAGTGGACTATGGGATGCAGGAGGTGGGCTATGGGATGCAGAAAGTGGGCTATGGGATGCAGGAGGTGGGCTATGGGATGCAGGAGGTGGGATGCAGGATGCACGTGTGCGCATAGGAAACCAGCTGCATTGCAAAGTGGGAAACGTGGAATGATAGTGTCAGTCCTCAGGTCTGGCGGTGATCGGGTCCCATCAGCCATGGCCCTTTGCTGTCCCAGCTGCCCATGCAACGTAGCTCACCTTGATGTCACCATCCCTGATGTCCAGGAGCCCCCTCATCCACTGTGCTGACCTTACAAACTCCTCATCCCAGCCGGCCACGCACTCCAATTAAGTCATCAGCTTACTGCCTAATTACCCACGCAGTAAAATCCAAAGGCTCCTCGGGGTTTTTCCCTGTCCCTTCCTCCCTTTCCGTGGATGAGAGCAGGGGGGAGGGCAGGGGGAGCAGGTAGAGCATCTTCCCCCGCCCCCTCCCTGCCCCGACACCAGGTTATTTATTCATGTAACAGGCCGAGGCTGGAGCGCAGCTCAGCGCAGCCCTGGCATCTGTCTGCTCCCTGGGAGCGCGAGCTGTAATTTGCACAAGCAAAAATAAACTAATTGTTATTTTCAATTTACATAAAGGGAAGGGAAGAGAGGTGGGGGAGGCGGCTGGGAGGGCGAAGGGGAGCCTCGAGCCGCCAACCGCTCCCAGGCGATGCGCGCCGTAGGACCAGCTCTTCCCCAGCTCCCGTCGTGGGTCTCATCCTGTCTGGGGGATGATGCTGGTACCTGGAGGAGTCAACAGCTACAGAGACGGAGGGACTGGACCATCATCTTCCTTGCCGTGGGGACGGGGCTGCTGGCCCACTTCCAGCCATGAGGTGCGAAGCCCATCTCAATGGAGGCACAACCCAAAGGGAGAGGACAAGTGTTTTCATCAGCTGGCTGAAAGGAGAGACCTGCCAGTGCCAGGCCACCTTCAGGGGCTGAGGTAAGTTTGTTTGGGGTTTTCATTTTGACCATGGTATGTGCAAGATCAACAAGCAGAGCCTGGTCAACACTAACCACAAGAGACAAAGCGGGAACTCGAGCTGAGTGGCCACCTCACACGGTCACCGCCCCTCTTACCTCTTAGGGCACGTCCTTTGCTTTCTGAGGCCTCTTTTGGGGGCTTTTTCATGCCCACACAACTTTCATTCCAGGAGGTTATTGCTCCTGCTTCTGCTTAGTTTGCTGATCTCTCCTTTGAACACCAGTGGTGAATCTCTAGCCCTTCCTCTTACTGCTCAACCAATGGGGTGGCTGGAAAGGCAATCTTGAAGGTCTTCCTACAGGAAGACCTTTGAGACCTTCAACCATTTTCTCAAGCGAGAGCTGTGGAAGGGCAGCTGATGGGGACGTGTTTGCTGAATCTGGGCTTGTGATGGACGTGACAGTGATGCTAAATAGCAGAGGGGGCTGTGAATGCTCCTCTGTCATCAACTTGGGGCAGCCCAACTCGGGCCAGGGAGGAAGAAGAGGAGGAAGAGGAACACATCCGTGGTCTCATGCATTGGAGGGGGTGGAGACTGGAGATTCTGGCACTCACTGTCTCCAGCAGCATCCCCACCATGTGGCACGGGAGACCCTTGCCATACCGGCACATCCCAGGAGCCTTTGTCATAACACTTTGAACGAGACGTCGCAGGCGTTTAATTTAGATTTACGCCGACAGGTTCTGTCCGTTAATTAAATATCAATTGATTGTTCGGAGAACACTTCCTTGGGTTTATCGCGTTTCTCAGAGACAAATCAAATTGCCATGTCATTAACTTGCAGCTATACAATCCATACATAATTACTGTCTTATTAATACCTTCGAGTTACGAGGAAGTTTTAGGCAATTAATATTTGTGGCATAGTTTGTATCAAGTTAATTCCGTCAGGGTTATGTTAATAATGCGGACATCTAATAAGCTGGATAATTAACGTCTTTCTTGTTAGCATCTTCTCAGATGCCAGTTAAATGTCAGGCCAGCCTTTGTGGCCAGGCTGCGTTTAATTAAACGTGTTATTACAGAGGGACTCATGTCTGTTACATGTGAATAGAGCCAGGTCGGGACAGTGCGTGGTTCCCGCCCTGCCTGGGCTGTGGATGCAAAGTGGTTTTGGGGATGGTTTGGAAATGGGATTTAGGGATTGTTCACAAGCCAGAGTGGAGGAAGAGGCATTTATTTTATTTTTTTTTACCTTTCAGGACATTCAGGGTACTTCCCTGACCAGTGTTGGGCCATCGTTGCTCAATTCAGAGCAGGGTTTGGGTTTAAGGGTTTTTCTTCCAAAAAACTGGCCAAAGCCGTGGGCTCCCTGACACGGACACAGGCACAGTGGAGTGGGAAAGGTACTGGCCAGTGTCTGTGACCACATTTCCCCAGCAAGCCCATCCACAAAATGATCACCATGAAAATTCAGGCAAATCTTAGGCTCAGCTTGAGCCAAAAGGTGGGGGTTTTGGTTGGGTTTCTTCCTGGGCTAGCAGAAGATTTGCCGGTGTGCCCCAGCTCTGGGATCATCTCACCCCACGTTGCTTCCCTGGGGCTTTCATGCTACCTCATCCCTTGTGCTGGTGCCACGGGGAGAATCAGCAGGGGAACGTGGCTGTGTGTCCCCATGGCAGGGACTGATGGGACGTCTCCATCTCCTGGCATGGATGCTGTTGGGATGCCCACAGGACAGGGATGTGCATCAGCCGTGCAAGAGGTCTTGGCCATAAGATCTTCACCGGGAGATGTCCACGACCCAGCTGAGCTTGGATGGCTCTGCCCACAGCCTTCCCTTCCCCGATGCTCATGAATAAAAGATTGACCCTATCTACCTGGCCTGTTTGTCTTTGTGAAATATTCATCAGCTGCTGATTAAGTTTTAAGGAAGGGACATGTTACCCAGGTGGGTTGCTGTGCTCCAGCTGCCCAGAGGCAGCGGGTTCGGGGTGGGAAGCCATGGGGTTGGGGTTTGCCCCCTCCAATTGCTCCGGGAGAGAGATGGGGAGAGTTTTGCTCCTTCCCTGCTCACGTCTGGGCTCCCTGCAAGAAATCCTCATGGGATTGTGGAAGGAGGAGGAGTGAGCTGGGCTCAGCTCCTGTTTGGGGAGGTGACTCGCTGCACAGCCAAGCCCAGCACCTCCAGAGCACACCAGAAAGAGCTGAATTCAGGAGAGGAGACTTAAGACTTGCGACCATGACCACAGAGGACAAAAAGGTCTCAGATGACCTGAATGAGGTCCTCCATCCCTGGTGAGTGTGGTGGCTGCAGAGGTACTGTCTTCTTTCAACAGCGAAGCCTTCCTGGGACAGCATTGTTATTGGGAAAACGAGGGAATAAACCAAAATTAAAATAATTTTCTTTTGTGGTTATCCATAGTCCCTAAGATGAGGGCTCTGCTGCCTATTTCTTCCCTCCCCTCTTCTTGTCTCATTGCACGGGCAGGCAGGAGGCACTCAGGAGCTCGTTTTTAATTGCAATTAGGAGCTCAGCTAATTCTCTCCCCCTTGCTGGGGGTAGGCTCTTCATGTGCCCTATTCTGGGAGAAGGTGGGGAAGGAGAGGAGGGAAGGATGATCCACCACCTGGTGTGCCGGGGGCCATACTCACACTCCCATTGCGGGCAAGGTTGCCCCATGCAGCCTGCCTGGCCAGAAGTTCCTGCCCCGTGAATATTTCAGGAACCAACGTGGGGGTCCTGAGGGTCTCCTGGGACGGGGCATTAGTGCAGGCTGAGGAAGCAATGGACAGACAGTAGAGAAGGAGTGAAGAAAATTGCAATGAAAACCAAGCAAAAGGCTGCCAAAGCCACAAGGTTGGGCATGAAATATTGATGGGGCTGTGTTGTGCTGGAAGGGAGGTGTGGAGGTCCTGGTGAGGCTGCAGTACCCCAGGTCTGGCTCCCTTCTTGCCCATCACAAATGCACAGCCGGCAAAGTTTGGGCGGCGGTTAAAGATGTATGAAACTGCTTTTGCAGCGACCGGACCCATCTGGTATCTCGTCTCCCTGGTGCTCCTCTCCTGTGTTCTGTAACAGTTGGGTGGTGGAACTGAAGGGGGAGATATCGTGGCCCCAGTGTGGGTGATACTGTATGGGTCAGGCCCTGTGGGAAGCACTAGGGGTGGTTTTGGTGGCAGGGTGGTTGCATGGGAAAGGTGGGCCATGGGACAGANACAGTACAGTGCGTGGTTCCCGCCCTGCCTGGGCTGTGGATGCAAAGTGGTTTTGGGGATGGTTTGGAAATGGGATTTAGGGATTGTTCACAAGCCAGAGTGGAGGAAGAGGCATTTATTTTATTTTTTTTTGCCTTTCAGGACATTCAGGGTACTTCCCTGACCAGTGTTGGGCCATCGTTGCTCGATTCAGAGCAGGGTTTGGGTTTAAGGGTTTTTCTTCCAAAAAACTGGCCAAAGCCGTGGGCTCCCTGACACGGACACAGGCACAGTGGAGTGGGAAAGGTACTGGCCAGTGTCTGTGACCACATTTCCCCAGCAAGCCCATCCACAAAATGATCACCATGAAAATTCAGGCAAATCTTAGGCTCAGCTTGAGCCAAAAGGTGGGGGTTTTGGTTGGGTTTCTTCCTGGGCTAGCAGAAGATTTGCCGGTGTGCCCCAGCTCTGGGATCATCTCACCCCACGTTGCTTCCCTGGGGCTTTCATGCTACTTCATCCCTTGTGCTGGTGCCACGGGGAGAATCAGCAGGGGAACGTGGCTGTGTGTCCCCATGGCAGGGACTGATGGGACGTCTCCATCTCCTGGCATGAATGCTGTTGGGATGCCCACAGGACAGGGATGTGCATCAGCCGTGCAAGAGGTCTTGGCCATAAGATCTTCACCGGGAGATGTCCACAACCCAGCTGAGCCTGGATGGCTCTGCCCACAGCCTTCCCTTCCCCGATGCTCATGAATAAAAGATTGACCCTATCTACCTGGCCTGTTTGTCTTTGTGAAATATTCATCAGCTGCTGATTAAGTTTTAAGGAAGGGACATGTTACCCAGGTGGGTTGCTGTGCTCCAGCTGCCCAGAGGCAGCGGGTTCGGGGTGGGAAGCCATGGGGTTGGGGTTTGCCCCCTCCAATTGCTCCGGGAGAGAGATGGGGAGAGTTTTGCTCCTTCCCTGCTCACGTCTGGTCTCCCTGCAAGAAATCCTCATGGGATTGTGGAAGGAGGAGGAGTGAGCTGGGCTCAGCTCCTGTTTGGGGAGGTGACTCGCTGCACAGCCAAGCCCAGCACCTCCAGAGCACACCAGAAAGAGCTGAATTCAGGAGAGGAGACTTAAGACTTGCGACCATGACCACAGAGGACAAAAAGGTCTCAGATGACCTGAATGAGGTCCTCCATCCCTGGTGAGTGTGGTGGCTGCAGAGGTACTGTCTTCTTTCAACAGCGAAGCCTTCCTGGGACAGCATTGTTATTGGGAAAACGAGGGAATAAACCAAAATTAAAATAATTTTCCTTTGTGGTTATCTATAGTCCCTAAGAAGAGGGCTCTGCTGCCTATTTCTTCCCTCTCCTCTTCTTGTCTCATAGCAAGGGCAGGCAGGAGGCACTCAGGAGCTCGTTTTTAATTGCAATTAGGAGCTCAGCTAATTCTCTCCCTCTTGCTGGGGGTAGGCTCTTCATGTGCCCTGTTCTGGGAGAAGGTGGGGAAGGAGAGGAGGGAAGGATGATCCACCACCTGGTGTGCCGGGGGCCATACTCACACTCCCATTGCGGGCAAGGTTGCCCCATGCAGCCTGCCTGGCCAGAAGTTCCTGCCCCGTGAATATTTCAGGAACCAACGTGGGGGTCCTGAGGGTCTCCTGGGACGGGGCATTAGTGCAGGCTGAGGAAGCAATGGACAGACAGTAGAGAAGGAGTGAAGAAAATTGCAATGAAAACCAAGCAAAAGGCTGCCAAAGCCACAAGGTTGGGCATGAAATATTGATGGGGCTGTGTTGTGCTGGAAGGGAGGTGTGGAGGTCCTGGTGAGGCTGCAGTACCCCAGGTCTGGCTCCCTTCTTGCCCATCACAAATGCACAGCCGGCAAAGTTTGGGCGGCGGTTAAAGATGTATGAAACTGCTTTTGCAGCGACCGGACCCATCTGGTATCTCGTCTCCCTGGTGCTCCTCTCCTGTGTTCTGTAACAGTTGGGTGGTGGAACTGAAGGGGGAGATATCGTGGCCCCAGTGTGGGTGATACTGTATGGGTCAGGCCCTGTGGGAAGCACTAGGGGTGGTTTTGGTGGCAGGGTGGTTGCATGGGAAAGGTGGGTCATGGGACAGAGTTGGTTGGGTGAGCAGGATGGATAATGGAAGGGAGGTGGTTGACCAGGAGGGATGGGCAACGGGCCAGAGGTGGTTGCGGTGGGAGGAATGGGCAATGGGATGGAGGTTGTTGCCCAGGAGGGATGAGCAACAGGATGGAGGTGGTTGACAGAAGGGATGGACAGCAGGATGGAAATGGTTCTGGTGGGAGAGATGGGTAACAGAATGGAGGTGGTTGGGTGGCAGGAATTGGCAATGGAGTGGAGGTGGCTGACCTGGAGGGATGGGCAATGGGCAAAGGTGGTTGATCAGGTGGGACAGGCAATGGGATGGAGGCGGTTGTGATGGGAAGGATGGAAGTGGTTGTAGTGGGAGGAATAGGCAATTTGATAGAGGTGGTTGGGTTGGAGGGATGGGCAATAGGAGGCAGGTTGAGTGTGGGAGGAATGGGCAATGGGATGGAGGTGGCTGAATGGGAGTGGTGGAACCTTCAGGCTTCAGATGGGGACTGCGTTTCCCTTTTTGGGGCAGTCGTGTATCCTGTTTGGCCCTGTCTGTGCGACCAGCTCAGAGGGCTCAGCAGAAGCTGCTGCCCATGAGGTCTACACCAGACGTCCTTCTCAAATCCATCACCACTTCCAGCAGAGAAATCAGCCCCATGCCCAAGCACCATCTCCTTCCTTCCCTGCTGCCGCATCTCCTCTGGGCAGTCCCCTGACCACCCTGAAGATAAAGTTCCTGAGCCGGTGTTGAATCAACTCTTCCTAGAAATAACACCCCATCAAGAGCTGTATTTTCTTACACAAATGATTACCTTTTGCCTCCGTCCAAGCTCATTAGCATTCCTAAACACGACCACGCGGATCGATGCGGTGCTGGGCCAACGCGCGGCAGTCAATTCCTGTTTGCTGGGAGACTTTACTTCCCCGTCTAATCAGGCAGGGCCCAGCTGATGGCAACGTCTTTCTCCCTGCTTTTTGCTCTGGTATTGGTCACCCGCTGATTAATTTCCAATGGGTTCATTCAACAGAGAAGGAGGCTCTCCGGTTTAATTAGAAATGGGTAATATGAGTGCATATTATCACGCGGCTGTCCAGCGGTGGGTTATTGCGGGAGCGTGCTGGGAGTTTCAGCTTTTCTTAAAGCAAAATTAAAAAAACCCAAACAACAACTTGGAATAAAAGGTCATGTGTCCAGCACGGGAGCTGATGTAAGTGGCTTCATTACCACCTGCCTGCAGGCAGCCTGTCCCAGCCCTCTCTGCAGGCAGCTGCCTGTCGCGGGCATCTTGTTGGGCTGCTGTTGCTGAGATGGTGAGTGCCACCAGATATTAAAGGACGGAGTGACTCTTTGCTATGGAGACCTTATGGGACGGGCGGGCAGCATCCGTGCTGCCCATCCCAGTGCCAGCCTTTCCCCTGTGCCATATTGTCCCCTGCCAGAAGCTTCGTGGCGCGTGGGTCTATGTACACGCGCTCGCTCCCGGCGGCTTTGCTGGCTCCGGGTCTCCTTGCGAGGAGCTGCCGAGTCAGCAGCCTGCACATCTGCAGCGCGGGATCCGCCGGAGGACGATATTAATCAGTGTTTTTCTCCCGGACTTTGGCAGCCTCCCTGCGCTCACAGCTGTGCCTGCGCCCTGGGAAATAAAGCTCCGGTGGCTCTCCCCCCTCTACTTGCCTGCTGGGGGTCGCACCCTGTCCCCAGGGGCTTTTGGGGCGGTGGGGACAGATGCGTCCCCCCCTCTGGCAGGTGATCTGGAGGGAGGGGAGATGCTGCTAATGGGGGGTACTGCCCTGGAACCCCTCCCCAGGCATAAAGCATTTTAGTCCCTAGTCCTTCTCAGACATGTTTGTGCTCCTTGGAGCATCTTTGGACGTCACCTCCACCAAGGAGACCATCCTACGCAGCACTTAGCGCTGGACCAAGCAGCATCATCAGGGTTCCAAACCCTCACCACGATGCTTGGAGGGGGGAAAATGAGGTGTTATGGGGCATGGAAGCATCATTGGAATGGGGGTAGCCATGCTGCTGGTTGCACCCACCTCCAAGCACAGGATCCCACATGGCACGTGCCACTCAGTTGTCATGCTGCAATCATCCGGAAGCTGGATGAGGCCATGTGGACAATTAGGATAATGCACAATTAGGATAAGGCAACGCTTCCACACCAAGGCAGTGCTGAGCTCTTTATGGGCACTAATGAATTTAGACACAGTGGGAACTGGTAAGAGGAGTGGAGAAGAATCATCTCCCAATAAGGACTTCAAACCCCATTTTTGGAGCATGACCTTTCCCAGTGCCTCAGTTTCCCTGGCTGGAAATGTGTGTGTGGGGGGCTGTGGCTTGGCCCATCTAGGTGACGGTTGTATTATGTTGCCCAAGGGACTTTTGGGGCAGGGACTACAGTGCACATGTGCTTTCAATCCTGTTTTCCATCGCTTGGATTTCCAACCTCCTTTCCCACACCTTCATCCCAGTGGTTATGGTTGGAGGGAGAGGCAGTGCTGGGAAATGGGATGTGGGAGTTGTGGGACTGCCACCCCATGGGCATGGGGACACTTCAGTGGCAGCCGGTGAGGACAGGGTGGGTTTGCTCAACCCTCGATGGCCCTACGCGTTTTGTTTTTGTGCTGTGCTCCCTTCCCCATGGGCACTGGCTCTCAGCGGGGGTTGGAAACAGGAGGGGTGCAAGTCGGAGGGGGGGTGGCTCGGTGCAGGCTGCCACTCGCTCAAGATCGCTTTGTGTTGTGGTGTAATCAGCACTCACTTATTCTCTTTGATTTTTTTCCCTTTTTTTTTTTTTTTTTGCTCCTTTTTGTTGTTGCTATTTTTCATGTTTCCACCGTGTCGGCAGTTTTCTCCCCCCATCCCTCTCCCCAGCTCTTCCTTCCCCTGTGATACACCAGAAACCTGAGACCGGGAATCATATGGGTTGCAAAGGACTGTTAGTGGGTCACCGGTTTCCTGCTGTGGCATCTTCCAGCCACCGCTTCCAAGCTGTTAACCCTACTCAAGCTGCAAGAGCAATCCTCCACGCATCCCCCATACAGATCCCCGTGCAAAAATCCCCAGCAAGCCTGAAATCCCCCAGCAGAAGGACCAGAAGAGACCAGTTTGGGGCTTTGGGCTGGAGAAAATGGCTTTGTGGCCTTTGAGTGGTCAGACTGGGGATGCTGGAGGCTCTGCAGGGACACGGCCAGGGGATTCATTGCCCTTTTAGGGATTTGGGGTAATGTGGCTGCAGTAGCTGGGGGGAGGGGGCGACAGGGGTGGGATGGGACACTGGAGATGCTAGAGTAAGTTTGTGGGCAGCATGGCATTATGGGGACAGACTATTTAGTAGTGCCTGTTGCGATAGGACAAGGGGTAATTCTTTTAAACTAAAGGAGGGTAGATTCAGACTAGATTTAAGGAAGACATTTTTTAAGCTGAGGGTGGTGAAACACTGGACCACATTGCCCACAGAGGTGGTAACATCCCTGGAAATATCCCTGGAGGTGTTCAAGGCCAGGCTGGATGGGGCTTTGAGCAACCTGGTCTAGTGGAAGGTGTCCCTGCCCATGGCAGGGGGGTCGGAACTAAATGGTCTTTACAGTCCCTTCCAACCTAAACCATTCTATGATTTTATGATTCCAGGTCAGGTTGGACGGGGATCTGAGCAACCTGATCTGGTTGAAGACGTCCCTGCTCATTGCAGGGGGGTTGACTAGATGACCTTTAAAGGTGTCTTCTAACCCAAACCATTCTATGATTCTATGGCAGAAGCCAGAGCAACCAGGCAACAAGGTATTCTGGGACTTTGGCTAGGGTTCTAAGCACTGAGATATTCTGGGATAGGGCATTGGGGCTTTCATGGCAACAGGGTGGGATTGTCTTATGGAGGCATGTATTATGGAGGCATAGAGATGGTGTGAGCAGCAGACACTCCTGGGATGCTGAGGACAGACTCATGGGGACCAAAACATTGGGTGCTATTGGAACAGGATTTGGGGCAGAAGTCTTCTCAGGGACAGGGGTGGAGGTATGAGCAGCTGGACAGCATAGTGGGCAGGGAGGTGTTTGGGGCTAGCAGGATTAGACCTGTTGGCCCATGGCTATAGAGGGACAGCAGGTGGGATTTGGGGCACCATGGCAATCTGGGACAAAGGGTGGGATGGTAGGTGTGGTGGTGTTACCAGATATTGGAGATGAAGGGCTGGGAAAGAGACCTACATTGTTTTCCAGATGGATCAAGTGACAATGGACTATAGAATACTAGAAAAAAAGCAAGGGAAAGAAAATACAGATTCTTGTTTCCTTGATGGCAAGTCCTAGAAAAGGGTCATATTTGACCATTCAGTAGAGGGCAGAAGGCTAAAGGACTCTTCCATGCCAGACCCTACATGTAGTGGTTGCACCATGCCTGATGCATGCTCAGAGGTAGCCTGGGCAGCACTGGGAGGCTCCTCTTCTCCCGGCTACACCATGCCTGAGCACCATTACGGGAGAACAAGGTGTTTTGCTGTTTCCTGGCTTCATCCACGTGCTGGTGGGGAAAGGAGAGGGTGGTCCGTTTGCTCCTCTCAGCCGATGATGAGATCTCGATTTCTGCATGGCAGCTTGGGTTTGCTCATCGGGGTTACTGGCTTTGCTCTCCTCTTCCTGCATTTCCTTTAGATACCATCTCATAAGGAGAGTCTGGACACTTCCACCACGTCCCTTAGTCCTTTTTGGTGTGGAGGAGCCCAATCATCATGCTGAGGGCTGTCCCAGATGCACAGAGCAGGTTTTTGGCCGAGCCCATGTAGGAGCACACTCTCCGGTTCCTGGATGTTGCTTTGGACTTGCCTGATCTGGCTGGTCCATGGGTCAGATATGGAGGGTTGAGAAATTGTGTCCAGCACAGAGAGAGAGCATCAGGATCCTACAGCATACAAGTTCAGCTGTGGATGGACAACAGTGAGCTGGGTTCACAGCAGCCTGGTGTGGGGCTGTTGGCCACCGTATCCACCAACTGTCCCCGCTGAGCTGCTCTTTTCCTACACTCAACATCTCCTCCAGCCCCTGGAGAAAAGCACTTGCCTTAGAGGTTTGCCACCACTCCCCAAAGCGAGGGGCTGCTAAGGAGAAAGAGCACCATGAGGATATGAAGGTGATACTGCAAATGCAAAAAAATAATTCATCGTGGGTAAAGACAGGCTGACTGTTCTTCCAGTATTGGGGAGGTGTGGGCTTCTCTCCCTACTTGTTTGTCACCTGAGGCTATCAGGAGCACTCAAGTTCAACCTTTTTGATCTTTTCCCAAAAATTCATCAGAGGATGCAGAAAAGTGGATCAGCTTCTAATTGCTGCATCAAGAAAGTTGCAGTTTAAATGGAATTTTTTTTTTTTGCTTCTGATGGTGAGTGGGGTGTTTGAGTTAAATAGGTGTTGACTAAAACCAACATGGAGCTGTTAGCTGTGTGAACATGAATCACCGGTCCTTGCTCTGTGCTCCTTGATGTTGTCTTTCCCTTTTGCGTGGTCCCTGGTCCCCCCAGTGCTTCTAGGAAATTAAAAAAAAATCCCCCAAAGTATAGAACAAAGCAGAATTACTGATGTGATAAAAAAATGGGGATAAAATGATATGAGATGAATCCCAAGGCCTCTTTAGCCACCACAGTTATGATACCCAATTTTCAGGCTTCTCTAGCCCAGGTCGTGAAGCAAGCAGAGGTGTGGGCACAGTTCTCATGGCTGAATATTTGCTGATGGTTTTAAAAACAGCCGCTGTTTAGGCAGAAGACTCCTCTGCACCTCATGGTGACACATGCATTATGTGGCTAAAAAGTCCCTGGTCGGTAGGATTGTCAGTCAGGCATCTTCTAATGGTGCTAAATTCACTTTAAAAAAAAAAAAAACAACCCACAAAAAAAACCCCAACCCACAAAGAAGAAATATTTAAGCAACCAAAACAAAACCTGGCCAGGATCCATAATGCAAAGAGCTGAGCAAATTGGGGCAATTGTCAAGGGAGGTCAAATCTGTTGCCTGTCAAGGCTGGCAGTTTCCTCTAGAAAGGACTTGATGTAAATCATCTCCCCGTAACATGTGCGGTATCCAGGGGCAGCTCTGGTTTCCTAATGCGCATCGTTTCCGTGGGGCGAGTTTTGCATACGCAGCCGAGGCTGATTTTACATCACACTGAGCATTTAGCACCGACTCGCGGCTGCTCCTCTCCTGCTCTCATTCCCGGTTGGGTTTTGATTTGGTTTGAGCGCCCTGGGTTTGCGGTGGGGGTGATCTTTCCCAGCAGCATGTGAGCTGGAGGCACAGGAGATGGGATCAACATCTTGCTCTGCACCGAAGGGCCAGAGCGAGAAGCGGCACGGTGATTAAAGGTGTCCACCTCAAAAAGGAGCCACGTAGCAATTAAAGGCACCAAAAACTTACCCAAGAGGCTGTGTGTTTTGGCTACAGCTCTGCTGCTAAGCTCAACAGGACCACAGACCTCTGGCTGTGGAAAGGCTGGCATGGAAAGACTCGTGTCCAACCATCCAAACTTAGCTGTGGCATAGAGTGGCCTCGTCCAATGTGCCTTTTAGTCCTGGTACCCAGGAATAGTCCGCGGCATGGTCTAATTTACTAGTCTTTGCGTGTGCAGCTCACAAAGCCTGCAGGAGGAGGTGGCCATGTTCCAGCATGACTCTGATAACTCTTCCCATTACGTCTGAGGGAAGCATAAGGAGGTCTTGGGTAGAGGAAGGGTGAGCTGGGGTTTCAAATGAGATTATCAGCAACGTCCATGTTGCTTTCTAACTCCGTTTCCATTGCGGTATTCCTCCTGCCCTGGTTCCCGCATGAGCCCTGAATGGTGGTGTGGAGAGTGGCAAAGCCCAGAGGTCCAACCCCGTGTGGGCCAAAGCAACTTCATCTCATGCCCCGAAAAGACTCTTCTAATGCTGTGTCAGCAGGGCTGAGCTGGAGGTGCTCAGCACCCCGGAGCAAGGATCCAGGTCTCCTCTCCACCATTGGTTTTCCGGGGCTAGTTTTTTGGGATGTGCTCACCAAAGTTTCATTCCTGTTGTGTCCATCATGTCTTTTGCTCCATGAAATAATTAACACTGCTTTTCATGTTGCTCCCAAGTCCCCTTCTTTCCCGCTTCTCATCCTCCCGCATCCTTGCCTATATGAAATGCTGTCAGGGCTCTCAACAGCTGCTCTGAGTGCGGCATTTAGAAATGAAAGTGCCTGAGTCGGTGCACTCCATTAAAATCCACTGAAAGCTGCTTATGGCACCAGGGACGCATCTTAAATACAGGTGATTTCAGGAAGCCAGTGCAAGAGGCGGTGTCTCCTATGGAGAGCGAGCAAGGCTTGAAAACAATCTGCCTGCATCAGCCTTCGCAGAAGTCTTCAGAGCTTCTGTCTCTCTGTTGGTGATGCACGCGTGGAGGCTGACTTTGCAGCAGCAAACAAGCCACACAGAAATCAAAGTGAGGAGTGCACAGGGAACAAATTCCACAGAATCCCAGAATCCCAGAATGGTCAGGATTGGAAGGGACCTCTGGAGATCACCCAGTCCCACCCCCTGCCAGAGCAGGGGCACCTACAGCAGTTGCACAGGACGGCATCCAGGCGGGTTTGGAATGGCTCCAGAGTGGGAGACTCCCCCACCTCTCTGGGCAGCCTGTGCCAGTGCTCTGCCACCCGCACAGGAGAGAAGGCCCTCCTCATCTTCAGATGGAACTTCCTATGGTCAATTTGTGCCCGTTCCCTCTTGTCCTGTCACTGGGCACCACTGAAAAAAGACTGTTCCCATCCCCCTGGCACTCTCCCTTGAAGGACTGATAAGCATTGATAAGATCCCCCCTCAGTCTTCTTTTCTCCAGACTAAAAAGCCCCAAGTCCCTCAGCCTTTCCTCATCAGAAAGATGCTCCAGTCCCCTCATCATCTCTGTAGCCCTTTGCTGGACCCTCTCCAGCAGTTCCCTGTCCTTCTTGACCCGGGGAGCCCAGAACTGGACACAGTGCTCCAGATGTGGCCTCACTGGGGCAGAGCAGAGGGGGAGGATGACCTCCCTCGACCTGCTGGCCACCCTCTTCTTGATGTCCCCCAGGATGCCATTGGCCTTCTTGGCCACCAGGGCACATTGCTGGCTCATGGTCATCCTGTTGTCCACCAGGACTGCCAGGTCCCTTTCCACAAATTTCTTCCTCTCCCAAGCTGACCTTTCTTTTCTGGCAGGAGGATTTAGTGTGGAGATGCTGGAGGTGGATTTGCTGGAGGTCTGGTTGCAATGTCTGCAAGCTGCTGCCTGGTGCTGTGGTTGGAGAGCTACGGGAGACGGTAGGGGTGAAGGACACATCCTGTTCTTCCTCCTTTGTGTGTGCAATCATGCCCATGAGGCTGTGTACTGCCTCTCATTTGTTTGTGCTTGTTTGGTGTGCAAGACCTGCTATTCCTGGGCGGTTTGGCAGAGGCTAAGCCATATGTGTCTGCTACTGTGAGCTACTGTGAGCCAGGGATGGAGATAAAAAAACAAATTCACTGTGCCATCAGTGGAATAAGAAGAAACATGCTTAGGGTGAAGAAAATCAAGACCAATGAAGCCTCAACTTAAATTTCCCCCTTTCTTTCCTGCTTGCAGAGCTGAAGGAGACCTAGGCTTGCGAGGTGGCTGCATTATGCTCGGACAATGCTGCCTGGTTGGCGGTCAGGTACCGTAGGTTTCGTCCACGAAACAAGAGCATCTTCCCTTGGGCCAGGCAGCCTGGGTCACTCTATCATCACCGGAGAGAGTCACCGGAGGTTCATTCAACCTAAAGTAAATGCCCACGTTTGTTTGGATGAATGCACTACAAAAAAGCTGGCTTTTCTCTCTGGACTATGAATGAAACCATGGGTACGCAGCTCAGATGGAGACACATACAACAGAGATATCTAAATTCAGGGGAGAAGCTAATGCTTTTTGCTGAGCTCTGGTTGTCAGTCCTGTCCAGCTTTGGTGGACGTAACATGGTCTCTGCAGCCCATGTTTCAATGACCTGCAGACGTTGTGTCTCAGAAAGGGTGAGCTGAGGGCCAAGCACAGTTCTGCAGGGCAGGAAAATTATTCCTTGCTCAGCTCAGCTGATTCGTTGCTCTAAACCATCTCTTTGGCTCTCTGATCCAGTGAGCACTGGAGTGTGCTACCTGTTGAATTAACCAGACTGCCATCCATATCACTCTTCCTCTGGTGGGCCTCAAGGTGGGCCTTGAGATGCTCCAATACTACAATAACAAGGTCCATGAATACCTAAGACGAGGGGTGGCTAATCACTGGTGTAGGTGTGGTGGGCCAACTGTGACTTCAAAGCTGTCCTGTGCAGGCAGCCTTATGGTCCTGAGATGGCTCCAAAGGTTTGGTACTTCACCAAGACTAGTGATGTGTGGGGTCTGTTTGAGGTAATATTGCCCTGTGATGGCTGCTGTGGGGAGAGTGATGTTATGGAAATGCTGTGACCCCCAGAAGTAGGTTTGCAGGGCCATCAGCCACATGTCATCCTTCAGAGCTTGGGACTGTTTCCTAGATGATGTCATCAGAGCACTTAGTGCCCTTGAGGTCTGCGCTGGAGAAGATTGGGGCTGTATGAGGTTAAATGGCAGGGGAGACATGGGCATCAACGTGGGTGAGAGGAAGAGAAAGAGAAGATGTTGGTACGGGAAGTGAGAAGGGCAGCACGATCCCTTTGCTGATGAAATGAAGGAGTGAAGTCTCTGAAAGCCCTTTGCAGGCCATTTCCTTCGTGCCTGTTTCAGAAACACAATACAAAGGCATGATGGTAGCAGCAACGGCCAGGGCTGAAGTGACCACACTGGCTGCCTCTCCATCGTAATTATTTCATAAAGCAAAGCAAACTACCAGGCATTTGAAATGCTCCAGTACAGTGGCTAAGGAGCTGTGAAGCATTAACACCGACGAGAGCTTTGTCTTGATTAATTCTTTATTATTTTCTTTCAGGCCAGCAGTGGGTTTGTCAAGCGGGAGCTGAGGTCATTTGAGTGCCAAGGAGTCTGATGTGCTGGGCAGTCCCTGGAGACCTTGTGCTGTTCATCTGGAGGAAATACCTCCAGCAGTGAGGGCATCGTTTGCTTTCTTCTCTTTTTGGCCTCTCTGCTGAGGTTCCCAACAGGGGCTGGTGTTCATCACCTGCTCCAGCACATCATGAAGGCATGTTGGTGAGTGTGGGGTCTCATGCTCCAGCTAAATTGTGATGATAGTGTTTAAAAGCAGCCATATCACATCCCTTCTGTCCTAGCTATGTGGTTCTGCCCTGTCCCTTGGACCAGCACTGACCATGCCCTGAGCCCATGGAGAGCTGGTACAGGGATGCTCCCCAATCTGGAGTGCACCATTTTTGTTGGAGGATGTTTTTCTGCTGGTATAGCTCCTTTAGTGGGACTGGATGAGCTCTGGAACTAGGCTACATAGGTGGGTTTGGGTGGAGGGCAGAGGGACTGCCCCTTTGAGTGGCAACTGGCTATCTGACTGGCTCCTCTCCATTGCAAAGCTGCCTTCAAGGAACTGGGACACTCTTGGCTCCTTCTCTGCCATCAGTTCCCATGAGGGCATTGAAACACCTCCCCAGGGCACCTACAGCTGGATGAATCATGTTCCCAGGTGGAGAAGTTAACCAAAGATCTTCTGCTTGTGCCCTGGGGCCATGCTACCATCTTGTGTCCATGCAACTGGCCTTGAGATCTGCCCAGAGCCTGTCCTTGGGGTGCTTTGCACTACAAAACAAACCTCTGAACTTTCTGGATGGTGGAAGGGGTCTTCCCAGCCTCATTCCCACAGTCCCTGGGTCTGACTTAGGAAGTGGTCAATGTTTTTTGTAAGGCGGAGACACGTGCCCTGAGGTCAGCAAAGCATGGCTGGATTAATGGTGCTGGTTCCAAACCGGCATCCTGGGTGCACAGGGGAGTGCAAGAAGGATGCTTCAGACATGGAACCACCTTAGTTCCTACCTCTCTAGGCATGCAGCAGGCTGATGGGATGCCTGTTAAAATCCCCATCCCTGGAGGTGTTCAAGGACAGGTTGGATGGGGCTTTGAGCAACCTGGTCTAGTAGAAGGTGTCCCTGGCCATGGCAGGGTGTTGGAACGAGACGATCTTTAAGGTCCCTCCCAACTCTAACCATTCTATGATTGTATATCCCAGCACCTTCTTCCTGCCTCCAGCCTGCCCTTAAAACCTCTTTTTCACCAGTTCTTTCCACATTATGATTTGCTTATTTTGTTTTTCTCCCTATGTTGCTCTGTATTTCGGACCTCTTGCCTCTCACCTATTGTCCAACTAATGAGCATATAATTATCTCCTTCCCCTCACTTATGTCAAGGTTGAATGTTGACCAGGGAGGGTTTCTCTGAAGCTTACCTCTGCAGCAATGGGCCTGAGGCTTCTCTGGGGGTGCTCTTGGCGTAGCAAAGGCCAGAGGTCAGCTCACTGGAGAGGGCCTGAGGGACTGATTTAGGGGAATGTGAATTAGATCGTTGGATTATGTCTCTTACAAGATGTAGGTAAGGAAACTGTCGCTGTGGAGCCAAGGGGTGCTAGCGAGGGTGAACACTAGACATGCGAGAAGGGTTTTTTTTTTAACTCCTTGATGGTTGTTGTCCAAGACCTCCAGCTTCTTTCAGAGGAGGTAATGCTGCTCCAAAAGGGGCAACAAGGTCATAGAATCCTAGAATCCTAGAATGGTTTAGGTTGGAAAGGACCTTGAAGATCATCGAGTTCCAACCCCCCTGCCATGGGCAGGGACACCTCCCACTAGACCAGGTTGCCCAAGGCCACGTCCAGCCTGGCCTTGAACACCTCCAGGGATGGGGCCTCAACAACCTCTCTGGGCAACCTATGCCAGTGCCTCACCACCCTCAAAGTGAAAAACTTCTTCCTAATGTTCAATCTAAACCTGCCCTCTTCCAGTTTGAAGCCATTCCCCCTTGTCCTATCACTACATGCCCTTGTGTAAAGTCCTTCCCCAGCTCTCCTGTAGGCCCCCTTTGCTCTCCTGTAGGCCCCCTTTAAGGTCCTTTGTGTTTTTCTGGCTGAAAAATCCCCTGGAGTTTTTCCCCCCTGGGCCATTTTAACCCTGATCAGTTCCCTGATGATGCTCACCACAAGTGCTTGCAGAGAGCTGGATGGGGGACAGTGTAAATGGATTGGGGTGGGGGTGGATTTCTTTCCATTAGGGATAGAAAGAAAGCAACAGCTTTGGGTTAAAGAGCTGTGTGGACTTGAAGAGCCCATGCTCTTACCCTGGATTGTCTTGATACTCATTGCTGTTCTTTAAGCCACTTGGAGGGCTGGTGTTTCAGAAAGCTCATCTATATTTCTCGGTTGCCTCAGCTGATCTAAAAGATGCCACCTCATCTTTGATACCCTGCAGGTTGCATATGTTCGGACTGCAGTTCCTGCAAAATTATCGTTGAAAAGACGGCACCTTGTAATGCCATTGTGTTGGCCCGTTTGGCCCAGGATCCCACTTCCAGCACTGGCCAGTGGTGGAACCTTAGGGATGGAGCAAGGCAAGGAGAAAGTGGTCCTGAGTTGAGTCGAGCTCCCTTTGCAGCCAGCTAATCATGATATCGCAAACCGCAGAGTAAAACCCAATGATCCAGAAGTGGAATAGCTGCCTCTCAGTCATCCAGGGCTATGTAGGGCCGAGAGGGAATGCGGACCGGGGCTAAGAAGGTGAGCAAGTCAAAACTGTGGGGCAAACCCATAAACGTTAGCTCCAGTGCAGCCACAGTTGGTTTCTCAACCTAGCACAGCAAAAGGGGGTCCAGGACCTTGCTTGTCCCCACAAGGGGCTCCAAGAATGATGATGGCTTTGAAGTGGGCTATATCCTCAGGAACGGCCGTGACCGCACATGTTTGGGGACCATTTAGTGCAGCAAGTGCTGGTGGCAACTGGCAGCACAAAGGAAGTTGCAAGTAACTCCATGGGACATTATGATACAAGTTGAGCTTGGGGAAATTTCTCAGTCCCCCTTCTCACTCAAAGGCTGGATTTTGCTTTCTCCATCACTCAGGAGAAAGAAGACCCGACTGCTGCTGGCTTGGGGTGGGACTTGGAGCCAGAGCCTGGTCTCTGAATGCAAGCTCAGCTTTGAAGGGGAGAAGCTGAGAGCCGGAAAATGCTAAACACCCATTAGATCATCTACTCCATCCCCAGGAGGGCTGGCAGGATTGTCCCCCCGAGGTGGCTGGGATGGAAACGCCTGCTGTTGTGAGGTTTTCATGGTGGTCCTCTGGGAACAGCAGCAGAGCCCAGCACGTCTCCCTGCCAGTGTATGAAACTCTGTGAAATTTCTACCTTTTGCTTCTAGTTAAAGCAGCCTAAGCATCCCCCTTCTCCCGGGGGACCTCTGCCCTCCAGGTACAGGAGACCCTTCTTCCATATGTCTACCCATCTGTCTGTCTACTGAGGTCTCTGCAGCATCGGTGCCTACCCGTGAGGGATGTTGCTGAGCCTTTGGGTCCTGCCAGCCCTCAGGGTAGGACAAGAGGCAGCACCAGCAGTCGAGCGATTGGGTAGGATGCAAACAAAGGGAAACGGTGTCCAAGGAGGATTGGTCTCACTTTGAAATTCCCCTGCTGAAACACATCAGGCAATTTCATGTCTCCACGCCTGCGAGTCTGCATCCTCCCGAGGATGGCACCAGCTTTCCCAAGCTGTGCATGAGCTGAAAGCCAACACTGTCCCTTTCCCTGTGGGACAGCTGAGGCATTTATGTATTTGCTTCCAAACGGACAACCCGTGCCACTAAGGGATGAGGATGCAAAGCCTGTGTCAAAGCGGAGGGCTGAGACCAGGGACCGGATCAGGCTGGGGATGGCTTGATCCAGCACCTTGGTGGGTTGGGAGTTGGGCGGCAGATTGGGATGAGGATTGTGGCTCCCCTGGCCAACAAGGAGAGATAAGCTCTTTGCAAGAGGAGAAGGAAAGAAATTTTGAGGCCCCAGGTGATACGCCCTTGGGTCTATGGCGGGTGCTTTGTCTGCCAAAGGGCTTGGAGAGCTGTGCAGAGCCAGAGGAATGGGAAGAGGGTTATCAGTGCAAGAGCTCTGCGCATGAGCTCACCACAGGTTGGTGGTTTTGCCCTATATTAGGGCTGTTTTTGCCCTATATTAGGGCTGGTTTTGCCCTATATTAGAGATAATTTAGTAGCCAGCCTATGTCTGGGTCTGCCCAGTCTGGGAAGGAATTTACTGCTAGACAGATCCAGAGACCACCAGAGCTGGCAGGGATCTCTCCACTGACGTGAAAGCTGGTCCCATCACCCTTCCTTCTACCTTGGCACCCCTGACAAAATGACCCACGTTCACATGAGCATTGTTTTGCTTTGACATAGAAACCGTCCCCCCCAGGTCCAGCACTTCCTGTGCTGAACGTAACCAAAGCAGCAAAAGCTTTGCTATTGGAGCACCGAGTCATTACAGCTGGGAAAAAAAAGCCACACTCCAGAAATAACCAAGGTGTATTTAGACTGTGAACGTGTGTAATCCAATTTAAATTGTAAAATGTTTAGAAACCAGCTGCTGGTGAAGAGGACTTGTCCTTTTCTATCTGTATGCTTCATAGAGCATGGTAAGGGCATGGACTACAGTGAGATAGTGTCACACCAAGTGTGACAAGGACAGCAATAACCCACCAAAGCACTCCTGAAGATCTTTGAGCAGTAGTCCTGAGGGTTCCAGAGGCTGCTGGTGTCCTGGAGAAGACATGAATCCAACATGGGGCAACCAATGCATCACTCAGATCCATCGGGATTTATTGTTCCCAGGTCAAAATGGAGTAAAATTAGCTAAATCTGTTTCAGTGCAGTTCGCTGCTGAAGCAGCTGAAGAACCTCCTAGGAAGAGGATCTTCTGAGGGCGGGAAGGGCAGAGATGGACCCTGCAGATGTGGATTTTCTGCAATGTTTGTCACCTAGCCCTGATGGGCCTGGGTGGGTGAGCCAGGTGCCTGCATAACCCATCGTGCCACCAAGATGGGGTCACGACCACCCTGTTAACTCCCCCAGACCATTGTTCTGGCTTCTCCATCTGAGGTCATTGTCATGGCCATACTTGAGCTTCTCCTTGCTTTTGCTGGACCTTCAGCCTCCAAAGCTGCAGGAGGCTGCAGACACAGGCTGTTGTGGTCCCAAAGCCCTAAAGCTGTCTTCCACCTTCCCAGTTTGGGTCCTGCTCCCATCACTTGCTGGCATTGCATTCACCCCTCCCCATCACTGTGCAGACCCATTGCGTGCAACGGGGTTAGATGAGTCCAGGACCAAGCAGTTGCAATTGCAGATGACTCTCCATATCTCAAAATCCCTTGATCCCAGGATGGAGGAGGTCTTGGGCCATATCTGTTAGCTTTGTGCCGTTGGCATCATGTTGCTGATGAAGCAGCAGGATGGGGCAGCCTGTGAGAGGGACAACAAGTGGTCTTCCTCCCCTACAAAGACATCTTATACCAAGCATCTTTGGGATGCTGGTGTTTCTCCCCAGCCCATAAGGCAAGGTCCCCCCAGGTTCCACCATCCCACCTCAGCATTTTCAGCCTTGCAGCCCTCCACCGTTAACCTGGTGGCATCCTCCTCCCTCCACTCCTCGCCCTCCCCTCCTCTCCCCGTCTCGGTGCTCGTCCCCGCCGGCAGCCGGTGAACCTCTTTCAGGTTACCTCCGAGCTTTAATTGAAAGCAGTCGACGCTGCGCGCAGGCGGTACACAAACACGCCGAGACCCGGGAGCCACTCTGAAGCCTGACTCAGGTTGGGGAACCTGCCGGCACGTCGCGGGGCCGACAGATAATTAAAGTGACAATCGATCACGCGGGAGGAAGGGAGGGGGGTGATGCAGCAGCGATGGAGGCAGCGATGCCTCTCCTGAGGAAGTCGCAGCAGCATCGGCAAGCGGTGCCGAGCAGATGGCCCAGACGAGACCCCTTTTTGGCCACCTCCAACCTGGCTGTGTGGCCACCCTCGCTCTCTCACCACCCGGCGCAGAGGGCTTTGAAGTCCCCTGGGTGCTGCTGGTGCGGTACAAAAAGGCAGGGCTTGATCGCTGGGGTATCGTGGCGTTTAAAAGCACGAGCAGGAACGAGACTTGTGTGTGCGCATAAAGACAGATGGGCTAAAATTTCCGAATGCTCATGAAAGATTCAGGGGCGTCACTTGTTAAATTTAATTGGGAGAAACCCGACTCGGTGCCTGACTGCACGGTTTGCTGGCTTTTGCTTAAGAAGTCAACTGACAAGGTTGTCGTATGTGGTTTTTTTTCTTCTCTCCTTCCTTCCCTCTCTCCCTCCCACCTCCTTTCACCAGCTCCTGCCATGGGCTGTGTCGTGAATAATTTGGGGAACGTTATCTCTTGCCTCCTGTTGGAGCAAGCACTGCTCCTGGAGCAGCAGGTACGTGAGGAGGAGAGAGGTGAGCTTTTGGTGATGCTGTCAGCTTGGGATCCACGAGATGACAGGAGTTCAAGTGTCGCTTCTGCTGCAGGTTCCTCACTTCCCCTCAAGCCAGGGATTTTGATCCAAATCCAGGAAGGGATGTAGGTGCTTCAATAAATGTCAGGTGCCAGCATAGATTTGGGCTGTAATCCCTCTGCTGTGGGGCTGGGACACTATTCTTTGCCATGTGAACATCTGGTGGGAGAGAGGGGAGGTGGTCCTCCTCTGGAGCTGAGCTTTCCAGAGGGTGGAGGAAATCTGTGTGCAAACAGAGGTGACAATGAAGTTTGATGGCTTCTTCTCATGAGGGATTTTGAAAGTGATGGGTGTTTTCAGTGAGAAAGTGCATGTGCTACTTGATTTTTTTTTTTAAAAAAAGAGATGCCAGGAGGGACTCATCCCTCCGAAAGCAGCTATCTGTGCTCATCGGGGCTGCCTGTGCCGCCACAGAGAAAAATAGGCCCTGCTGGAGGGGCAATTCATCTCATCTGAACTTTGATGTCTGCAGAAAGCCAGATGAATCACACCTGAAAATGCCTGCTTCTCCCTAATGACTCCAAGAGAAGCTGGTGTGACTCCCAGAGGTGTTCTTCTGCTCCATATGTATCCTTAAAGAGGTGATGTGGACCCTCTCCACTCATATTTAGGTCTGTGGTGCCAGGCGCTCACTCCAGCCCCACACCTGGACCTTGGACTAGATTTGTACAAGAGGACAGGCTGAGAGAGTTGGGGTTGTTCAGCCTGGAGAAGGGAAGGCTCCAGGGAGACCTTATTGTGGCCTTCCAGTACATAAAGGGGGGCTACAGAAGAGCTGGGGAAGGACTTTTTACAAGGGGATGTAGTGATAGGATGAGGGGGAATGGCTTCAAACTGGAAGAGGGGAGATTTAGATTAGATATCGGGAAGAAATTTTTCACTTTGAGGGTGGTGAGCCCCTGGCGCAGGTTGCCCAGAGAAGCTGTGGCTGCCCCATCCCTGGAGGTGTTCAAGGCCAGGTTGGACGGGGCTTGGAGCAACCTGGTCTAGTGGGAGGTGTCCCTGCCCATGGCAGGGGGGTTGGAACTCGATGATCTTCAAGGTCCCTTCCAACCTAAACCATTCTATGATCTCCACATCCTTAAGCACCTCCAGGCTGAGCTTGCATCCAGCCACATTGTGGTGGGAGCAGAGAGTTTTGGAAATTGTGCAGCTCCACACGGTCCTTTGCTGAAGGTGGGATTCTGCAGGCTGGCAGCTGTCACATTGCATTCAATACCTGAGTGCATCTCAGGCATAGCCTTAACTCTGAGGATTAGGGGCAGTGGCAGCGCTCACCAGGGCTGGTTGGTGGGCACAGGAGCTGCTAGGCACAGTGTAGGGGCAGTCTGCAACCTGCCAGATGACCTGGTCCATGAAGGATGTGGAACACGACCCCTTTCAATGGGCTAGTCATTGTCTGGTGGGATCTACAAGCCTAAGTGAAACTATTCGTGCCATCTCTGTCCATCTGTCCATCCACCCATTCATCCATCCATCCGTCCATCCTCTTCCAAGGCTGTCATTTAAGTATCTCAGTGTCAAATTCTCTTTCCCCTCCATGCCACATACCGGCTGGGAGGTGTGTTGTCCTCCCCAGCTAGGTTCACACTGCTTGGACGTGTCTTTTGAACCCTGTAGTGCTGCACGGGACTGCTCTTTTCCTGTAGATGAAGTGGATGAGTTGCTTCACTGGAGTAGGTTTATGAAATGAATATGGCCCCGTTGTTCTAGCTGATAAATCACTGGGGTGATTACCAGGGATCAGGAGCAGAGGGTACCAGTCACACCCATCTGCAGATCTGTAATATATTCTTTTATGTGTCTCAGTCCATGATCCTAGGGCCAAAAGGTGGTTTTGATGAATATCTGGGCATGTTGGAGTGCTCCTGCATAGACAAGCAGCACTAAGGTTAGGACACAGAGTTGTGCAAGGTAGATCCTCACTAGGTTTTAGGTGCCAAACTCTCACGGGTTTCACTGGGAGTGAGATGCCTTGATACCAACATCTACACAAGGTTGGTGGGATCCCTCAAACTAGTCATCGCTGCATTAAGCCCAACATGCTGGTGTCAGACACTTGATGGAGTTACTACAATTTAATGTTTTCTCATTCGTCAGTTGGTCTGTGGTAACCCCCTGTCCTTGGGGATGTCAGCCACCAAAATCCTCTAGCGTAAATGATGTCGATTAGGGCTTAAGTGAAACCACACAGTTGTAGGCAAAAAGTACACACAGCTCAGCTGATGGTTGATAGCTCACTAAGATGCTCTAACTCTAATTTTTTTGGTCATCTGCCCTTGAACCCATAACTGCAGGCTGGACAGGACCATCTCATGTGCAGCATTATCCTCAAAGGTTGAAGGGACAGTAATTAAAGTGCTGCTTGATTCTTACCATGGTTAATTGCCCTCTTCATTAACAACTTGCTGTGCATCTCCAGCACGCATTGGTCAAGCTTTGCCTTTGGCTGTCAGATCTTCCAGACTTTCTCTGCTCTAAGATAAGTTGTACTTGAAAAAAAAAAAAACCAAACAGATGACAGTGCATAGCCAGGTTCCCACAGCTCCATGATGACTCAATTGCAGTTTCACACCGATTTGGGTTCTGGCTTTGAATTTCTCAGGACAGATATACACATTTAAAAAAAAAAAAGGTGAAATTTATTAATCACCACAGCTACCCCAGGGGGGAATTTATTGCCTATAACTACAAAACTTTTGCCAAACTTACATTGCACTTGCTGTGTCCACAGGCCGCATTCCCTGGCTGATTACCTGGAATCACATTAAACGTAAATGAGACACGCGGCTGGTGACAGAGCAGCAGGAGATAGAGTCTCTGCGGGTGCCACAGTCACAGGTGACTTCTGGTGATTTCAGTGACAGAGCATGAGACTCCAGCGGGGGAGAGAAAAGCGGCTCTGAAACCACAAGAGAGCCCTGCCTGCCCTGCCACAGCCCTCCTCTCTCCCGTGGGACCTCCAGGGAGACCTCTGCTAAATTCCAAAGCGTCTGACTCACTACTCAGCCTGGAAAACACATTATTGGGCAAAAATAAAGGGCTGGTGCAGTCCAGAGCAGGTCAACCAGCATCCTTCTTTCGGAGACAGTCTCCGCAGCAGCCAGAGATGCTCCGACGTTCGGGGTCTGCTGCAGAAAATGAAGGATTTCTGTGCAAAAACTCAAAAGAAAAAGCAACTGTGTCTTTTGACCACACTTCCTGCTGGAGATTGCCTTTATATTTGTCCTTTGGTTTCTTTCTTTTTTTTTTTTCCTCCTTAAAAAAAAA
>VUYV01000187.1:1425645-1572624 GCA_008711295.1 Anarhynchus alexandrinus | reverse complement strand
CCCCCCCCCTTTTCATCCACTAGCAAAGGAGGAGGAAAGGGAGGAAAAATAATTACTATGAAAGGGGAGAAAAGATCTCTGCAATAGAAAAATGCTCCCTGTAATTTTTTGTGTCGAAAATGAAATCTCAAAAAATCTCCTACTTTGCTTTGATGCAGAATAAAAGAAATTTGAATGACACGGACATTTTTGTATTGTTCTGTACTCCGTTTTTCATTTAAAAAATGCAGCAGAGTGAACAGGCTTTTGATTACTGAGTCTCAAACAGGGTCTATCAATTTGATATTCAGACCCGTCTGACCACAAGTGGTCCCAGAGAAGTCGCAGGAGAACGATGACAATACCTTGCTGTCAGCAGCTGCCCTTTCCCAGCCCAGCGAGCCCCCGGCATCCCGTGCTGCATCCCCAGCAGCGTGGCCAGCAGGGTGAGGGGGGGCATTGTGCCCCTCTGCTGTGCTCTGCTCTGCTCTGCTCTGGGGAGACCCCCCTGCAGTGCTGCCTCCAGCTCGGGGGCCTCAGCACAGCAGAGACATGGACCTGGTGGAGTGGGGCCAGAGGAGGCCCCCGAGATGCTGCGAGGGCTGGAGCCCCTCTGCTGGGAGGACAGGCTGGGAGAGTTGGGAGGGTTCAGCATGGAGAAGAGAAGGCTCTGGGGAGACCTCCGAGCCCCTTCCAGTGCCTAAAGGGGCTCCAGGAGTGCTGGGGAGGGACTCTGGATCAGGGAGGGGAGCCATGGGATGAGGGGGAACAGTTTGACACTGAAAGAGGGGAGATTTGGATCAGATATTCGGAAAATATTCTTGGCTGTGGGGATGGTGGGACAGTGGCTGAGGTTGCCCAGAGAAGCTGTGGCTGCCCCATCCCTGGAGGTGTTCAAGGCCAGGTTGGACGCGGCTTGGAGGAACCTGGTCTAGTGGGAAGTGTCCCTGCCCAGGGCAGGGGGGCGTGGACCGGATAATCTTTAAGGTCCCTTCCAGCTCTAACCATTCTGTGATTCTCTGATTCTATGCATTAGATTCCTACACTGTAAGGATCTGGTGGGGGGAACATGCCCTGCAGATCGCTTGTGTCAGCAACGTTGTAGGTCCAGGTTTCAGACCTTGTCATGGAGGCTACTGCGAAGCAGCTGATGGGTGAGCTCTGGAGGATGATGGAAACCTCCCATGGAGGTCTTTTGCAATGTTTGATACAGCTCATGAGACCCTGGTGAGCACCTCATGGGGCCTGGGTTTCCACAGCTCTTCTGTCATGAACTTTTTGGCAATGTACTCCAGACTCACTGAACAGGTTTCTCAGCACTGTGTCTCCCACCCAGTGTATAGAGCTCTGTGGCAGAAGACATGGACTCAACATGGAGCTCAACCTCTGGTTGTTAAAGAGTCATTGATTTAGGAGCTTCTTCCAACAGAGATGGTGCTATTCAGAGCTTGGTTTTCCTGCTTGTCTTCCAGGGCCAACTGCATCCTTTAACTCAAAGGGTGTTTGGTAATTCAGCCATATTGTCTACCAGAGTGAGTTCGTACCTACAGAGGGATGCTCTAGAGATCTCTTCAGATCAATGGAGTCCAAGTCCCCCCTCTGCACCACTCTGTTTTCTCAAAGCACTTGAGAAACAAAGTGTCCTGCCAAGCTGCACTACTTGGTGCGTAGGACAGGCAGGAGTCCTGCGCCAGGATATGTCTGTCTTTGCTTAACTCTCAGCTGAAACTGATGGCCTTGGTGACAGACAGGCAAGGGGGTGTCTGGTTACCCATGGAGCATTTGTGACTGTGGGCCCTCACTCCGTGTATTAAGTGCTGTGTGATGCTGAGAAAAAGGAGCAACATTTGCCCGATAGTTGAGAAGACTTACTTTCATTCCTTGCAGCCACGTTTCCTCAAGACTACTTCTATGGTTGGGGATTGGGGCCTACCCTAGGACAGCCCTCCCATATCCCTGTGAAGGGACCTCAGGTGTGCTCAGGACTTAGAGCTTCTTCCAGGGTGTCCTTACCCACTTTGCTGAAGGACAGTGTGCCAAGTAGCCTCCTGATAACTCATCAGCAATTTAGCAGGACAGATGCATTTGGATCCATCTTCCTCCAAAGATTAGTGGGTTTTGTTCTCGGTGTACTCAGGGAGAAAAAAAATTTCCTCATACTTGGGGTATTTTATGGGCTCAACTGAATCATCCACTCATGTGTCTCTCTCCTGTTCCATGGCAGATCTGGCTGAGTTGGCAGAGGCAGGTCCCAGGACTCCAGTGAGGGTGTTTCTGGACCCAACTGAGCCATTCACTGCAGTATACAGCCTGGTTTACCTCCCCATCGTGACAGAAGCCATTTCCCATGGGGAACCCCATCAGCCAGCAAAGGCTTCGCTCCCACTTGGGGGTCATTGCCTTAGGCTGCCAGTGAGAATTCCTCAAATGATCATACTGTAGAAAATATTTCATTAAATTAAAATCTGGTAAATAAACAAGTCCTCCCGCTGAGTTTTCTAGACATTGCTGTTATGAAACCTCTACGGAATCCAGAGCTTTAACAAGGCAACAAGCTCAGTGGAAAGATGCTGACCTGCTGGTGTCATTGTGGTTGCCCTGGGTGGGAGGTTCAAGGCTTGAGGGATCAGTTTGGGCACCAAGTGCCCTGTCTGGGTGAAGCACTTTGCTTGCCTATGACCATGGAGGAGGGTAGCAATGTTGCCTTCATGGGTCTGTGTCCCCTTGCAGAAGAAGTTTGGGGGATCCCTACGTGTCTGGGTGGAGTTGGGCCATGGGATCGTGTTGGGACCGATCATAACGTGAGTAAGAAGGACCCTGCCTGTGCAACCACCCTTGGACAGAAAAGACAGCTTGGCCAGAGCAGTCCTGTGCACCAGGAACGTTACTGATGCAATGGAAACCCTGCTCATTTGTGCTGTTGGGATGTTAAACCCCCAACATTGAAGTGCTGAGCTGCCCAGGCCTTTCTTGAGGGGGTGGGGGCCTCTTCCCTGCACTGTGGTAGGTGTTTCTCTTCCTTGGTTGGACTACATAACGTGTCTTGAGTACTAGCCCCTGTTGCTACTTGCTTTACAGCAGTCCTCACAGAGGTTATGGACCACAGTCTAGAGTTTGTGCTGCTAAAACTGCAAAAAGTTCACAGCAGAGAAGGCAACTGGAAGGTAGATGAGATGACTCCAGTGTAATCAGCATCAGCAAGGCTGGGACTTGAACCCTTTTCCTGGGAGCGCTCATCGAGCGCAATGTCTTGAAGGTTGGGAGCAGAAGCAGGCAGAGAGCAGTGTGTGGGCAAGCCAGGGGTGTAATTAGTGTTACCGCTGCTTAGGGGCAGAAATAGCTGCTATTAGGTTGCATTTATCGATTTGGAGCCAAAAGGTTGAGGTCACGGCCACAGAGCGTGATGGGGTGTTTTGTATCTGCTGCGATTCCAAGATCTCTCCCCAAGAGCCGTCCAGGGAATTGCATCTCCCTCCTCCCGCTCTGGGGTTGTTAGGACCTTCCTCTTTCAGGGGGGATTTTGCTGTCTTTAATTTCATGTGGCATGAAAGCGTGTGTGTGTGTGCATAGAGGAAATGAGCAGAGGAACCAATTTAGGTCTGAGCTACAAAACACGGGGTTTTGCTCAAAGCACCCTGGTCTGTCCACTCATGTTTGCTTCCTGCAATGGAGATAAGGGTGCAGCCAGGCTGGACGTGACATGCCAGTGTTCCACCTGAAGAAGGTGGGAGAGCACAGGGTGTGAGTCTGGGACTCTCAGACCTCTCCTGTTGGACTGTTACAGAGGGATTCAGCTCAGCAGAAGCAAGACAGCGTGTGTGGGACGACCTGGTCAGCCCCAAGTCCTGTTATGGGGAGATATGATCTGCTGCAGGGTGTGAGCTCTCTGACCCATTTCCAAACCTTTAGGGTGAGGTGATGGCATGCAAAACCTGTGTCTCTCCCATGGGAAGACCCCAAATGGAGATACTTATATTAGGTGAGCTTACTTACCTCCTGCCTTAGTTTTTCTGTTTCTAAATGGAGACGGGGAACCATTGCCTGATCTCATAAGGGTTGGTCCATGCTATTAGAGAGCTGGTGCTTCGAGAGCGATAGCAGAGCTACGTCAGTAAATACCAGCGCTGAGCTGCCCTTTGAAATCACCCTGCAGGGAAGGAGAATTCCCCTCTATGGAGAGGGGCCAGGCAACCCTGGAAAGGGGCAGGTTTAAAGGGCAGGGCTATGGGCTGGATCCAGATCAATATCCTTTTTCCTCAAACACCTGCTCTTGCTAGAATGCCATAAAGATATCAGAAAGTCATCTTCCTGCCTCTCTGGCTCCCGTCCAGCCTCAGCCTCAGACCAGAGCAAAGGAGGATGGAGCAAAACAAGTGCAGTGGTAAGAGATCCGACCCCACGAGCCCCGTGGCCTGCTTTGAGCAGTGATGAACGTGGTGGCATCCGTGGGACGCCCCCACATCTCTGCAGTTTGTGGGGAGGGAGGGTAACTTGCCCCTGGGGTAGGTTTATTTCTGGTTTCACGTCTGACTCAGGAAAAATTGGGAAAACCCACAAACATCTGAGCACCCTTCATATAACAAAGCAGGAAAGCGGTGAAGAAGTGATCTATTCTGAGTTTAGCTTTGGTGTTACCATAGGCTTGAGGAGGTGGGTTTGAGAACCTTCCCACTGCAGGGTAGAGCCCAAGCTAACCCCACCACCTTGGACACTCTGGGATACTTGCAACATCTGGCCAGGACCTTCTTGCTCTAAAGAAAAACAGACTTTAGGCTAGAACTGATCGTTTTCCCAGGAAAGGGAAGTCCCAGGTACTTCTTGATCAATTTTTCATGGAAAGCTTTGAAACCGTCAAAATATCCCTTGTTCACACAAACTCTGCTTTCAGCCTTTTGTCTTCATCTCAAGGAAGGCGAAAGCTCTGCTGTTGAAATACCTACAAAAATGAAAAAAGTCATAATTGCGATGTGTTTGCAAAAGGAGGAGAGAGAACATTTTGCTTCTGCCCCAAGTGAGTTGTGACTGGGGAGAGGAGGGTGGTTTTCAATTTCTTTATAAATTTTCTTCCTGGCTACTGACTGGAGGAGAAGAAAATAAGAGTAAAAAAAAAAAAATATTTCAAAACTTCCCAAAATAGGAAAATCATCCAACTCCTACATGCTGATTCCTACATGCCAGAATCATGCTGCAAAAGCCTCTTCTGGATGTGCTTATCCCACCTTCACAGCCAGAAACAATGACAGGAAAAATTTCACACAATCACAGAATGATCAGGTTTGGAATCACAGAATCACAGAATGGTCAGGGTCACAAAGGGACCTCTGGAGATCATCCAGTCTCACCCCCTGCCAGAGCAGGGTCACCTACAGCAGTTGCACAGGATGGTGTCCAGGTAGATTTGGGATGTCTCCAGAGAGTGAGACTCCCCCACCTCTCTGGGCAGCCTGTGCCAGTGCTCTGCCATCCTCACAGGAAAGAAGTCCCTCTTCATGTTTAGATGGAATTTCCCATGTTCCAATTTTGTGCCTGTTGTCCCTCATCCTGTCGCTGGGCACCACTGGAAGGAGTCTGGACCCACCCTTTAGATATTGATAAGCATTGATGAGATCCCCTCTCAGCCTTCTCTTCTCCAGGCTGAACAGACCCAGATGTCTCAGCCTTTTGCTCATCAGAAAGATGCTCCAGTCCCCTCATCAACTCTGTAGCCCTTTGCTGGACCCTCTCCAGTAGTTCCTTGTCTTGAACTGGGGNGTGCTTATCCCACCTTCCCAGCCAGAAACAATGATAGGCAAAATTTCACACAATCACAGAATGATCAGGTTTGGAAGGGACCTCTGGAGATCATCTCGTCCAACCCCCCTGCCAGAGCAGGGGCACCTCCAGCAGGTTGCACAGGATGGTGTCCAGGTAGATTTGGGATGTCTCCAGAGAGTGAGACTCCCCCACCTCTCTGGGCAGCCTGTGCCAGTGCTCTGCCATCCTCACAGGAAAGAAGTCCCTCTTCATGTTTAGATGGAATTTCCCATGTTCCAATTTTGTGCCTGTTGTCCCTCATCCTGTCGCTGGGCACCACTGGAAGGAGTCTGGACCCACCCTTTAGATATTGATAAGCATTGATGAGATCCCCTCTCAGCCTTCTCTTCTCCAGGCTGAACAGACCCAGATGTCTCAGCCTTTTGCTCATCAGAAAGATGCTCCAGTCCCCTCATCAACTCTGTAGCCCTTTGCTGGACCCTCTCCAGTAGTTCCTTGTCTTGAACTGGGGAGCCCAGAACTGGACACAATACTCCAGATGTGGCCTCACCAGGGCAGAGTAGAGGGGTAGGATGACCTCCCTCGACCTGCCGGTCATGCTCTTTTGAATGCACCCCAGGAGACCATTGGCCTTCTTGGCCACAAGTGCACATTGGTGGCTCATAGGCAACTTGTCCACCAGGACTCCCAGGTCCCTCTCTGCAGAGCTACTTTCCAGTAGGTCAATCCCTAACCTGTACTGGTGTATGGGGTTATTCCTCCCTAGGTGCAGGACCCTACACTTGCTCTTGTTGAACTTCATTAGGTTCCCCTCCGCCCAACAATTTCAAGGGTTTCAAGGTTTTCAGGAAAGTCTGATGGCCCTCAGACTTTCACATTCACCTCCACGCAGCATTATTTCCATGCAGGGATAGAAAGACCTTTGCCTGTTGCTGAGAAATGTAGCAAAAGGGGATACCTTCTTGATTCCCGTCTGTGCCTTGGTGCTTGTGGGCTGATGGGACTGTCACAGCAACGCTTTCCTCACCCAGGCATGTGCTGTGGGATCACTCTTCCTCTTCCTCACTGCTCCTGGAGAGATCCTGACTTTGCAGAATTGCATTGCTGTCATTCATCTGGCCAGATTTCTTCTCCTTGCTCCCCTTGTGAGACATGAAGGGTAGTGAGAGTCGCTTGGGGATGGTGTCTGTGCAGCTCTGTGCCAGGCACGTGGACTTGATGGCAGGAAAAATGGGTTATTTCGGTTATTTCTCTGCCAGGCATCCTGCATGCTAGTGCACGCCATCCGTGCTAGCACTCCATGCTCATGCATGCCATCCGCGCATGCCATCCGTGCATGCCTGCCCCTTCCTTGGCTTTCTGAACCACTCCTGCAGGGATGGGGAAAGCCCACAGCTCTATTGCCTCCTCCAGCTGGCCCTGCTGGCTTCCATCCCAGCTCTGCTGCAGGATCTGTCCCATCTCCCGTGGCAGCGAACTCCACGGGTGAATGTGCCTGGGCACCCGTGACATCCCTGGGTGCCCTCGGTCCTGGCCAAATTGCCTTCCCTCTTCCCCTCCTGGCGTCCTCCAGGCCCTGCTGTTGTCTCGGGGCGCGGCGGAGGCAATCGTTAGCGTTAAACCAGCCGCTTGAATTTCCCCCCTTCCCTCAAAGTAATTTTTTCTCACTTCCGCACAGCGTGTGGAGTGAATTTTAGCACCCGTAAACACTTTGCGCTGCTGGCTCCCGGCTAATTGACTCTGACAGTTAGTGTAGTCAGCAGCTGAATGGTGTCACTGGGAATTAGACTGCCGTGATAGACTGCCAGGAGCAAATTACTTTGTCACTTCTCAGCTGACTCTAAAATATGGGGCTTTTTTTTTTTTTAATTCTTCTTTTTTACTTTTGATTTTTTCCCTCAGTTTTTGTTTTGTTTTTGAGATTTTCTTCATACGTGCATGTGAGCGCACACGGGCGTTTGAAGCCCCGATAAACTGAGCCTGATTTGTTTAAGGATCATTTTCTGCTGAAGACAACCTGGCGAGTTGGGAACAAACTCCTCTATCCCCACCCCGCCTCCTGCGCCCCCCTGTAATGTTTATGATGCAGGTTCTGGAAATGCTTTTTTAAAGAGGACCCGCGGGGGCGGCAGGCAAGTGACTCGCACACGGGGAAAGAGATTACACACGGCTCCTGCGGCGCACACATCCCTCTGCCTGTCTACCATGTCCCCCCCACCCTGGTATCCATCACCCGTCTAGCAGTGCCATGGATCTATCACTCATCCATCCACCTACACCAGGCATCTTCGATTTGCTTGTTCGTCTCCCTGACACATTTCTTTTGCCGTACGGCATTTCAGGATTGCATCCATTTGCCAGCTGAACCTCTCTGGCTATCCGTCATCTGGCTGTGGGGTCTCTCTGGTCCTTCCTTTGACCGGTCTCTTGCTGCCGTTATCCCCTTACCCCCTCCTAAATGCTTCCCATGGTGCCGGACTGCTCCAAGCCAGCATCAGCGCCGGGATGGTTGCTGTCAAGCTGTCCATCCTCAAAGCCCTTTCAAGGTCCTGTTGGCCACTTGCATGATGCTTGTTGGAAAGGTGGTGGGAAAAGTTGCTGCTTGGGTGTTCGGCATGTGCTGGTGTCAATGCAGCCCCTCTGAAAAATAGGACGAGTGGGATTTTAACCAGACAAAGGGAGGCAATTCATAAGGTGATGGACCCAAGCCCTGTTTCAATGTCACATGGGTGCTAACCCTCCATGGCTGTCCTTACCTGGGAGGACCTGGGCTCTCCCAAATGATGTCGTGCTGACACCCGTGTGCATTAGGGTGAGGAGAGGTTTATTTCTCTGACAACATCCTTCTGCCTCCATGCAGCACCTTGGGATGTTACCCAGACCACCTCAAGGCCAGAGGATAAAGGTACAGGGCAACTGCCTGGCTCTGTGCTCAGTGGTTTGGGACTGGAAGTGAAGAAAAGCCCTGAACCGCTTTCATCCAGATGGACCACTCCTCTGGGGATGATCCAGGGCTTTGGTGCTATTAAATTAATCCTGCACTGGAAGGGCTTTTCATACACGTGGGAACGAGAGGAAAAGGCCGGTGCACCTGAGCACTGGGCTGGGATTTTTTTTGGTAATGTCACTTGCTTTAGTGAAAGCCATTTCCACTCCCTGCTGTGCCTGCCTCCTTAGACCAGCGCCACTTGTGCAATGCTGCTACTATCACACTTTGCATCTCTCCAAGTGTGATTCCACCCCATAAAAATAGTGACTTCAGGATTTACGCTGACAAAACCACACCTTTTTTTTACAATTTACCACCAGTGCAACCTCTCCCCCCGACTCTCATCACCCTGGTGCTGAGGGATGAAGGGCAACACTGGCCCAACGGAAAGTCCCTGGCCAGTCCCTATGACTGGACTCGTTTGTTCTCCTCAACACTGGTCCTGGCATCCCGGACAACCTTTGTCAGAGAGAGGAGAAGGTTGCTACCTCCTCTGGTCTAGGAGCTGTAGGGATCTCACAGGGTTGACTCCAAGACCATGTATGGGCAGTTTGGCCTCAGTAATGGGGGGTTATAGCTGGGGTATGAGCAGACTTTTGACCCTGTCTTGAAGGGTTTTGTTCTTCTGCCTTGAGACTGGAGTCCTGACATTCAGGGGAGAGGATCATCTGAACATGAAGCCCATGAACACATCTTTTTGCTGCAGAAAAAGAGATGAAGAAGCATAGATGGCAGTTCAGAAACTGGAGGACAAAGTATGTCCTCCAAATGCATCTACGTTATCCTGGATTTATACCGGAGAGCACCCGGCTGACCCGGGTGTGAACCAGGACTCGCTGGGTTGTGGTGCCAGAGACATTCATTCCTCATTGAACTCCTCCATCGGGTGATTTCCTAACACTCAGTTTTGGCAAGGCTGCTAACCTCCCAGCCTCTCCAAAGCCTAAAGCACCTGGGCACCAACTGTCCTCACCAGAGAGGAAACCAGTGGCCAGGACCATGCAGCCATGTCCTGCTGCAAGACCAGCAGCAATGGGACAATCCCACCTGGAAGAGTCTTTGCACAGCCAGGCTCACTCCATGCTCCCTGGACACGCAGCAGAGATGTCCCAACAGGTAACCCCCATGAAAATACCAACTCTGGCTCTGCTTCCCACCAATAAACCCAAGCGTGTTTAATCCTCAAATTGCCTAGGTTTCCCTCTTGTCAACCTCTGGCTCTGACACAAGATGTGCAGTAGCTCTTTGTTGGCCATGCAAATAAAGAGGCACCACAGGTGAGGTGAAGAAGCCATGGTGGGGAGATAAGCACAGGGCTGGGGGCTCGCTGGAGGAGGTGGCAGGGATGGGATGGCAGGATGGGGCTGCTGGGGTCCCCTCTGCATGTCTTTGGCCAGGTCCCTTCTCGTGGATGGCTCAGGTGCTTGGTTGTGTGCTGGGCAGGAGGTGATGCTCTGTGCACGCATCTCAGTGCTCAGCCTGCCTGGATGCACCCCTCTCATCACATTTAGCCAGAGCTGGGAGATGCTGTCCCTATTTTGAAGAAGAAACTGCAATTTATGCCCATTCCCAGTGGCCTATGGGCTCCTGGAAAGCTGGCTGGTTAGCTGGGTGCCTCAAAGTCTGAATATGTCTCCTGGACCAGANGGTTTGGGACTGGAAGTGAAGAAAAGCCCTGAACCGCTTTCATCCAGATGGACCACTCCTCTGGGGATGATCCAGGGCTTTGGTGCTATTAAATTAATCCTGCACTGGAAGGGCTTTTCATACACGTGGGAACGAGAGGAAAAGGCCGGTGCACCTGAGCACTGGGCTGGGATTTTTTTTGGTAATGTCACTTGCTTTAATGAAAGCCATTTCCACTCCCTGCTGTGCCTGCCTCCTTAGACCAGCGCCACTTGTGCAATGCTGCTACTATCACACTTTGCATCTCTCCAAGTGTGATTCCACCCCATAAAAATAGTGACTTCAGGATTTACGCTGACAAAACCACACCTTTTTTTTACAATTTACCACCAGTGCAACCTCTCCCCCCGACTCTCATCACCCTGGTGCTGAGGGATGAAGGGCAACACTGGCCCAACGGAAAGTCCCTGGCCAGTCCCTATGACTGGACTCGTTTGTTCTCCTCAACACTGGTCCTGGCATCCCGGACAACCTTTGTCAGAGAGAGGAGAAGGTTGCTACCTCCTCTGGTCTAGGAGCTGTAGGGATCTCACAGGGTTGACTCCAAGACCATGTATGGGCAGTTTGGCCTCAGTAATGGGGGGTTATAGCTGGGGTATGAGCAGACTTTTGACCCTGTCTTGAAGGGTTTTGTTCTTCTGCCTTGAGACTGGAGTCCTGACATTCAGGGGAGAGGATCATCTGAACATGAAGCCCATGAACACATCTTTTTGCTGCAGAAAAAGAGATGAAGAAGCATAGATGGCAGTTCAGAAACTGGAGGACAAAGTATGTCCTCCAAATGCATCTACGTTATCCTGGATTTATACCGGAGAGCACCCGGCTGACCCGGGTGTGAACCAGGACTCGCTGGGTTGTGGTGCCAGAGACATTCATTCCTCATTGAACTCCTCCATCGGGTGATTTCCTAACACTCAATTTTGGCAAGGCTGCTAACCTCCCAGCCTCTCCAAAGCCTAAAGCACCTGGGCACCAACTGTCCTCACCAGAGAGGAAACCAGTGGCCAGGACCATGCAGCCATGTCCTGCTGCAAGACCAGCAGCAATGGGACAATCCCACCTGGAAGAGTCTTTGCACAGCCAGGCTCACTCCATGCTCCCTGGACACGCAGCAGAGATGTCCCAACAGGTAACCCCCATGAAAATACCAACTCTGGCTCTGCTTCCCACCAATAAACCCAAGCGTGTTTAATCCTCAAATTGCCTAGGCCTCTCTCTTGTCAACCTCTGGCTCTGACACAAGATGTGCAGTAGCTCTTTGTTGGCCATGCAAATAAAGAGGCACCACAGGTGAGGTGAAGAAGCCATGGTGGGGAGATAAGCACAGGGCTGGGGGCTCGCTGGAGGAGGTGGCAGGGATGGGATGGCAGGATGGGGCTGCTGGGGTCCCCTCTGCATGTCTTTGGCCAGGTCCCTTCTCGTGGATGGCTCAGGTGCTTGGTTGTGTGCTGGGCAGGAGGTGATGCTCTGTGCACGCATCTCAGTGCTCAGCCTGCCTGGATGCACCCCTCTCATCACATTTAGCCAGAGCTGGGAGATGCTGTCCCTATTTTGAAGAAGAAACTGCAATTTATGCCCATTCCCAGTGGCCTATGGGCTCCTGGAAAGCTGGCTGGTTAGCTGGGTGCCTCAAAGTCTGAATATGTCTCCTGGACCAGACAGTTTCATTGCAGGCTCTAAGGGGGAGACAGTTCCCCATGCTCCACCGAGCTCTCCCACTGGTCCTTCAGGTGCACAGTGTCTTTTCTGGATTGCCAGGAGCAGGTAAACTCCTAGAACTTCTCCCTCTCCAAAACAGGGACTTTGGTTCTGCCCAGTGCCTGCCCAGGCAGCAAGATCATGGTGACCTGGTGCTTGGGCTTTTGGCAAGGTGGATGGTGCTCCTGACACCACTCCTCCGATATACCCGGTGAAAGTGTTGGCGTCAGGCATCGGGCTTTGAGTGAACGATGAGTGGTGTGATGAGCGGCGGTGATGTGATGAATGGCAGTGATGCGATGAGCGGCGGTGATGCGATGAGCAGCGGTGATGCGATGAGCAGCGGTGATGCCAACACGTGTCTCCTTGTCGCTCTCAGAGCTCCTGCCTCTCCTCGGAGGAAAGTTTGAAAGCAAGGAGGAGCCTGATGGCTCTGATAAGGAGATGATACCTCTGCAAAATGGTGTCCAGAGGGTTTTGTGGGCACTGTCCTGGTGCATGGAGCAAAATCAGAATAATGATTAACTTTGGTGGCATTGCTCTAATTCCTCTAGGCAGGGGTAGAGGGAGATGGGGAGAGCAGAGGACATTTCACATTAGCATGAGTCTGCTAAGATCTGAGGTGTGCCCCAGCTCCTCCAGCACAGCAGAAGCTTCCATGTTTCAAAGACAGCTTATTTTGGTGGCCCCTTTTTCCCTTCAGATGCTCAGGGCTGAAGGTGCCTGTGGCTCCAGGGGACGTTGATGTGAGTGGTGGGTGCTCAGAGCTCACTGCACGTGTCCTCGAGGTGACCCATGGCAGGGATGGTTTGGAGGGGGGATGACCTTTGGAGGGGAAGAAGAACACCTCCAGCCTGTCAAGAGCAGGGCTGTTTCTACTGGGGAAGAGCCAAAGGAAAACTGACCAACGGAGCATGGGAGAGAAAATGAGATGCCCAGAATAGCTCAGTGTCTGGACCTGTGCCTCGTGGTGAAAGCTTGTCCATCCACAAGACCTGCCCTCCTGCCTGGCTGCTGCCCCATCCCACTGAGGGGCTCTCCCCATGTGCCAGGGTCCTGCAGAAGCTCAGGGACCCTGTGGCACAGCCGTGGTGGCTCCATGGCTCTGCAGTTACCCCCAGCATGGTCCCTGGAAGACGCAGAGACTAGGAGAGCAGTCCCGCAGGGAGAACTGAGCTCAGGCCAAGGGGTGTTTTTTAAATGGGATTTGACTTATCAGGAGGATTAATCCTAGTGAATTTGGGTAGACTGCAGTGTGGGAACTGCATCCGGCTATGCTTGGGGTTTAAATGTGCCCATTGTTATGGCCTCCTGTCCCCCAGAGCACCTGCCAAGGGCTGTTTTGCACTCTTCAGGGCAGTAACCTCTCCAAATTGAGCTTTCTCTTCCCTTTTTGGTCCACTTTCCCCATTTCTCCTGAACTTCTTCCAGTCCCCTGTACCCCATGCTGCATAGGACACTGCAGGGATTTTTTGAGGTCCACCTTCTGGTAGACTCAGAGGCACTTTTTTTCAAAAAAATCTGGTTTCTTCTATCAGGGAATAGAAACAATCCCCTGTGCACCAGGAAGCCAAACGAATCATAGGGGGAACGGGGACGTTGTGGAACAGAGCAGTGCCAAAATCAACCGCAGATGAAGAGTCTTGCCCAGAAAGGAACAGGATGTTTTGATGAATGGTTAGAGGAGAAAAAGAAGAGCAAACTCACCCCAAAGCAGGAATGCAAAGCACCCCATCGCTGCCTGGGCTACTTGGCTTTGCCCATTCCTGGGACTCTCCTGGCTGTGGCCTCCAGGTGATGAGTTTCTCACTTCACAGTTTCGGGAGCACATGTCCCTCTGGCCTGTGAGCTGTCATGGTTCAAGCTCATTAATCTTCCCCCGCCAACGTCCTGTGATGAGCGATTTTAATTTTACTGGCTCTCGGGTTACACTGAGCCGTGAGGACATTTAAAAACATCCCTGGGTTGGGGCATTTTGACTTTCCCCTTCTAGGATTGAAGAGCAATGTCTCTGAGGGCCAGATCCTGCTCCTTCACTACGCAGTTGTGATGATCATAGAATCACAGAATCATAGAATGGTTTAGGTTGGAAGGGACCTTGAAGATCATCGAGTTCCAACCCCCCCTGCCATGGGCAGGGACACCTCCCACTAGACCAGATTGCTCAAAGCCCCATCCAGCCTGGCCTTGAACACCTCCATGATAGCACCAGGAAGATTCCAGATGACCACCAAGCATCAGCATTTTGCCCGGAGACCGCACAGCACCATAATGGCACCAATTTCCTCTCAGAGACATGCAAGGGCTTGAACTGTCGCCATCCCATGCCAACCCGAGGTGGGCTGTGTGGTGCCGTTACAGGGCGTCTGGATCTGACCCTGGGAGACTCTGTGCGTGTGGGGATGTACATGGCACTGCGCGCGTGAGGCCATGCGTGCAAAGCCATGCATTTCAACAGGTGATGTTGAGAAAGGGTGTGAATGTTCATGTGCACATCGCAAGCACGGGAACGGCCTTGCAGGTGCCTTAAATGTTGCATCTGGCTGAACGCTGCCCCGTTTGCCATCGCTGCCCTGTTTGCCACAGCTGCCCCATTTGCCACTACTGATGGCTCTGAATGTCCCATTCAGGGTGAGGAAAAGGCTTCTGACACGCCAGGAGAAGCAGCATCCTCTAAAAACGCATCTGAGCCTGCCCTGTCCCAGCAAACTTCATTCTCGTCCTGCAGACACACTCACGGGCATCACTGTGCATCCCGTGCAGGCACATGCATGCACACGAATGCGCTATCCCTCTATGGTGACAGTCATGTACCCAAACCAGGACCCTTCTTCCCTCTCCTCCCTCTGCTCATGCAGCCTCTCCTTTTCTTAAGAAAATCCCTCTCTTTGGGTTTCTTCAGCTTCGCAGCCTTTAGGGGTCACTCCTAGCAAGATTTCCATCATTTCCCTGCAGCCTCACAAGGTGGAAATGTCCTGTAAGAGCCGGCTCCGCCGGCAGGATGCCTGGTTTCTCAGCGTGTTCCATGCTGAGTGTCCCCAGTTGCTAGTAGGGCCGGTGATACCTGATGGTGGCTTTACGTGGGCATGATCTTTCCTTTCTCTTTGGTGCTGGGTCTCTCCCCCCCTGTCATGACGATGCGCTTTCATGACACGGGTGGGAATGCCGTCTCAGCAGACGCAGGGAGGAAGGAGCAGACAGTGCCGTGCTGGAAGCTGCATCTTCCCCTGACTCAGAAGCTGGGTCTGAAAGACGAACAACTCAAGGTATGCCACACAGCTATCAATTTGGGCTGAAAACCCTTGCAGTGCCTCTCTGAGAACATCTCTCAGCCTCCATCTCTGTGCTTTGCTGCCTGTCCAGCTCGAGATGGGNAGAATCATAGAATGGTTTAGGTTGGAAGGGACCTTGAAGATCATCGAGTTCCAACCCCCCCTGCCATGGGCAGGGACACCTCCCACTAGACCAGATTGCTCAAAGCCCCATCCAGCCTGGCCTTGAACACCTCCATGATAGCACCAGGAAGATTCCAGATGACCACCAAGCATCAGCATTTTGCCCGGAGACCGCACAGCACCATAATGGCACCAATTTCCTCTCAGAGACATGCAAGGGCTTGAACTGTCGCCATCCCATGCCAACCCGAGGTGGGCTGTGTGGTGCCGTTACAGGGCGTCTGGATCTAGCCCTGGGAGACTCTGTGCGTGTGGGGATGTACATGGCACTGCGCGCGTGAGGCCATGCGTGCAAAGCCATGCATTTCAACAGGTGATGTTGAGAAAGGGTGTGAATGTTCATGTGCACATCGCAAGCACGGGAACGGCCTTGCAGGTGCCTTAAATGTTGCATCTGGCTGAACGCTGCCCCGTTTGCCATCGCTGCCCTGTTTGCCACCGCTGCCCCATTTGCCACTACTGATGGCTCTGAATGTCCCATTCAGGGTGAGGAAAGGGCTTCTGACACGCCAGGAGAAGCAGCATCCTCTAAAAACGCATCTGAGCCTGCCCTGTCCCAGCAAACTTCATTCTCGTCCTGCAGACACACTCACGGGCATCACTGTGCATCCCGTGCAGGCACATGCATGCACACGAATGCGCTATCCCTCTATGGTGACAGTCATGTACCCAAACCAGGACCCTTCTTCCCTCTCCTCCCTCTGCTCATGCAGCCTCTCCTTTTCTTAAGAAAATCCCTCTCTTTGGGTTTCTTCAGCTTCGCAGCCTTTAGGGGTCACTCCTAGCAAGATTTCCATCATTTCCCTGCAGCCTCACAAGGTGGAAATGTCCTGTAAGAGCCGGCTCCGCCGGCAGGATGCCTGGTTTCTCAGCGTGTTCCATGCTGAGTGTCCCCAGTTGCTAGTAGGGCCGGTGATACCTGATGGTGGCTTTACCTGGATATGATCTTTCCTTTCTCTTTGGCACTGGGTCTCTCCCCCTCTGCCATGACGATGCGCTTTCATGACACGGGTGGGAATGCCGTCTCAGCAGACGCCGGGGGTGAAGGAGCAGACAGTGTTGTGCTGGAAGCTGCATCATCCCCTGACTCAGAAGCTGGGTCTGAAAGACGAACAACTCAAGGTATGCCACACAGCTATCAATTTGGGCTGAAAACCCTTGCAGTGCCTCTCTGAGAACGTCTCTCCCAGTCTTCATCTCTGCACTCTGCTGCCTGTTCAGCTCGAGATGGGCCCAGTAAAATGGGATGCACTGGTTGGGAAGGGGAATAGCAGCACGGAGCATGCACCGCTAACTCTTATGCCTTTCCCCCTGCGCCACGAGGGCAGGGATTCATCTGCTCTCTCCCCTTGGTGGCTGTCATCGGCTGCATCGATAGCGACAATTTAAACAACATGAGGGGATGTTCCTGGGCCATGGAACTCCATCATCTGCTCTGGTACATTGGGCCCAGGCCAGAGGATGCTGTCCCCAGTGATTTGTGAGTGTGATTCAGGTATTAGGGTGGGCTGAGGACTATTTTCAGTGTGCAACATGGAGAAAACCACATAGTGCTGGAAGGTAAGAGAGCTGCAGGGTGGCTACAAGATACTCCATGCCACACAGTCCTAGGTCTGTTTAACTGGGAATTGTGGATGTGTCTCTTGTGCGCACGCGGCAGTGCCCAGATCAGCATCGCTGGGGCTTTTTGGGGCTGTGTGGATGTGCTGCCACCTGTGGTTTCCTCCCTGTGGGGTATAGCAGTCCCTCTACACTACAAGGTGATGCACATTGCTGTGTGCTTGGGTTGCAAAGCCCCCGGGTCACCTCCAAAAGCAGGCGAGCAGGGGTTTGGTGTGAAAACCACGCTGTGGTACTCAAAGAAGTGGAGCTGGCAGCTCTGTCTGGGACCGTTTCAGCAGAGCGCTCACACTCCAGCCAGCACCAGCATACTCCATCCCTTCCCTCCTGAATCAGCAGCCCCCCAAATCCCTCAGGGGGTGGTTATCACCCCCTGAGGAAGCAGCTGGCATTACCTTCCCACCTTGGGAAGGCACCATCCCCACCGGCATGACACTCAGTGGTGGCCAGAGATCCCCCCCATCCAGGCTCCCAAACCTTTGACCCCAGCGATGCCAACGGGGCGGTCGGGTGCAGAGGGGCAGCAGATCCCTTTGTGAGAGGAAGAGGACGCAAAGCCAACGTTTGCCTCAGGAAGCATATTGATTGGGTTTCCTGGACAAGCCAAAAAGCCCAATAAAGGGAATTGTTCGATAATGAAAAATAGACAATTGGACTCTATTAAGTGACTGAGCCAGCAGCCAGCCTGAGTGCATTAAAGGCCCTGGCGTGGGGCCCCTGCTAGCTCGCAGAGGAGAAGTGGCTGTAGAGCAAGGGATGGCCAGGAGACCTGGTGCGGGTACCAGTTTGCCAAGGACATTTTGGGCTGTCCCGTGCCCTGGGAGTGAGGCAATGGCTCCTGGCAGAGCTCCACGGCTGGCACAACAGGGCTGGGGTGCGAAGGGTCCGGCAGGAGGGTCGAGTCTTGTGGGATGCCCCAGGGCAGACCCAAGGGGTGGCTGTGAAGTGTCGATGTGCTATGGATCATAGAATCATAGAATCCTAGAATGGTTTAGGTTGGAAAGGACCTTGAAGATCATCCAGTTCCAACCCCCCTGCCATAGGCAGGGACACCTCCCACCAGACCAGGTTGCCCAAGGCCACATCCATCCTGGCCTTGAACACCTCCAGGGATGGGGCCTCAACAGCCTCTCTGGGCAACCTGTTCCAGTGCCTCACCACCCTTAAAGTGAAAAACTTCTTCCTAATGTTTAATCTAAACCTGCCCTCTTCCAGTTTGAAGCCATTCCCCCTCGTCCTATCACTACATGCCCTAGTAAAAAGTCCTTCCCCAGCTCTCCTGTAGGCCCCCTTTAGGTACTGGAAAACCACAATAAGATCTCTCCTCTGGACACCCTCCAGCAGGTCCATGTCTTTCTTATGTTGGGGACTCCAGAGCTGAAGGGGATGTGCTACGGGGATGGTGCAACCACGCCGTAGTGTGTGTCGAGACAGAGAGAGACGGGGTGCAAGGTCTAACAACTTGAGAAAGGCAGTATGCGGACAGGCAGCGTGTAAAGATGGACAGACAGAGGGATGGGAAGGGGGACGTGGTGATGGCTGGCTTGCTTGCTCTCACTCTTTATGTTGTGGGTGGAGTGACCAACCCCTCTAGATGGGCGACTGCCCGGAGCTTGAGGCTGTGCTGTGTTGCTCCAGCCCTGCCTGCAGCACTGAATGGTTGAGCTGCAGTCTCTGACCCACCTGTCCCTCCAGGGTGAAACCTTAGCTTGGTGCTGGGACCTCTGGCTGTGCCAATTTGGAGTCTGATATATTTTGTCCCCCTGCATGAGAAGATATCTTCTGCTGGAGCCTCGCACATCCCGCTGCCAGGTTCCCGGCCCCGGTGGTGTAAGCGGATCCCCGCAGCTCGTGGCTTGTTACGTTTCCCAGTACAGTCTGTGCCGGTTAGCATGCACCTCCAGGAATTTGGAGATGCTCCTTCTAACAGGGAGGCCCCTGGGTAAGAGATAGCATCTTCTCTCCATGACGTAAGCCCTTGCCGAGCCAAATATCTCCATGCCTGCGTGCTCTGCAAAGGGTTCACCCCAGCATGTATCCCTACTGTAAAATTGGTTGCACCATGCAGTCTTCATCCTTCTCCACCTGGGACCTCCTGGGGTTGCAAGACTTCATTATGATTGGGTGTGCATATGGTGGGGCTGATGGGACCGCCGTGCACCTCGTGGTCGGGGTGCTGCCTTTGGGGTAGTTCTGTGCATCGTCGAGTCTCCTGCTGCAGGGCTGATGGTAACCCTGGGGGAAGCCCGTGGGTGGGGGCTGAGCTCCGTGTCTTCCCAGCGGGAGGTGGTGATGCATCGGGTGTCAGCCCTGGGTGCCAGCCAGGGTGTCTTCTAACAGCAACCAGGGACCTGGCACTGGTCTCAGGGCGAGGAAGCCAAGTGGCCCCCATGGCAGGTGCCCGGCAGGAGGGGAGGGCTAGGGGACAGAGAGGGGGATATTCGAGAACCAGGCACGGCTTGCACCCAGCTGCCTGCACCCCAGTGGTGGAGCGCAGCCCTGGGGTGGGAATGCTTGACTGAGATGTACCTGCCAACCAGGCCAGAATGGATGTGCACCTTCCCTCCCCAACACCAGAAAATGGCCGAGAGCGCTTTTGTATGGCTTGGATGCACGGCCCACTTGGCTCTGGAGGATGCCCAGGAGCAGCTTTCCCTCTTGGGTCAGCCACATGTCAGGGTTGGAGCTGGGTTCCCCTGCAAATAACCCCTGCTCTCGTTGCTGGACCCCACAAGCTCCCAAAAATGCTGTTCTTCCTGGGGCTGCCCTGCTCTCTATGACAATCCTGGTTCCCTGGCACAGGTAGACCTGCAGGATGTCTGGAGATGCCTGAGTAGCTGTAGGTTGTGAAGTCCTTACAGGACACATGGAGTGTGCAAGCTTCTGTGTGCGTGCGTGTCCCTGTGCACAGCTTGTGGCCATGCACGCTTTGGGTCTGTGCTGGGCAGTGTAGCCATACGGGTGGCTGCCCCATGCACACCCATCGTTTTGGGTACTATTTCCATGTGTCGGGGAGCGAGTAAACTCTTCCTACAGCATCTCCAAGCCACTCTGCCCAGGCTTGTGTCTGGCACATCCATGCAGCATTCACTGGGGTCATATGCTTTTTCAATTTTCTTGTGTCCAGGCAGACACAATCCCAGTTGAAACTATGTCCTAATATCAGGTACAGACCTCTGTGGTTTCTTTGTTTTAAAAAACAGACATTTCCCTATAACTTTAGCAATGTTTAAGCCAACTCAGAAAAGCTGAGATGCCCTAAAGCTGTCTCTGTATTGGAAATAGGATCAGAAGTTTCTTTCTTTCACTCTTTTCTTCTTCCCAGCATCCCTGACTTGTCTGTGTTCAACATGGTCCAGCTGAGATGCTGATGGTTCTCTGCAAAGATCTTATTTGTCACTAAGAACTTTTTTATGTTCATCCCATACTTTGCTTTATTCCCCTTGCAATTCTTTTTCGATGTTCCAGAAGAGGTCCCTCCTCCATGAGATAAGTCTAAGGTCTTCATAGAATCATAGAATAGTTTGGGTTAGAAAGGATCTTTAAAGGTCATCTAGTCCAACCCCCAGCCCCCCTGGTTTTAGCTAAATTGTTCTTTAAGGAAAAGCTCTTCATGACTCCATCTTTCTTATGTTCATTTCCAGGAACTCCATACACAGATTAGTAGGAGGGATGTAACAGGACCATTTCGGCGTCACCCCTATGCCCATGTGGTGCCTTTATGGCTTTTCCTGGACTTTACCTCGAAAGAAATAGGACTTTGCCTTATTACAGCAGATGAACCCATTTCTGCACCTTTTTGGAGAAAAGTGGCTTTCTTGGTTACACATCACCAGGGGCCTGGCTCTGCTCTCCTTTTTGGGGTTCTGTTTGCCATTAGCAACCAAAAAGATCTCCTTGGGTCAGCCATGAGCAGGACCCTGTCTGCGCATAGGTCTATGCCACAGTGAAATTACAGCCATGTGCTTGGTGAAACCTCTTGGCACCTTGGCCCTCCTCCTGCCTGGTTAAAGAAATGTCTTTGGGATGCATGGGGTTGTCCAGATGCTCACATTCAAGGGTTTCATCAGGGTTAAACTGAGCACCAAATGAGTCACTCTTGGCTCCTTCTACAGTCAAGAGAAGAGAGATGAGTGCCCCCATCCTCCCATCCTCAGACCTGAATTCACAGGTCTGAGGAGACTGTTAATTACAGCTGTGAGCAGCGTAGCCTTTTCCCTCGGGAGTAACGACTTTTTGCAGTAATGGCCTGTCCCCTCACCAGTCCTTTGTGTTCCCACATAACCCTCCCCCAAGCAGCAAGTCCAAGCATCTCTATCCGGCACACGGGGAAATATAAAATCCAGGTCCCCTAAAGTAAGTGTAATCGCAAGGGTCATTTTCAACTCTGCAGATGCTAAATCGTGCTCTGCTGACTGCTGGAAAACCTTTCCCTCTCCCTCCCAATCCATGCAGAAGTTTTGCAACAGCAGCAAATCCCCTGATAACCCTCCTATGCTGGAAGCAAAGCCCTCCCCAACTCAGCGCACCACTAAGGGTGCGCCGCCAGCTCTGCAGAACAGCAGCTTTGGTGATATCCCTCTGTTCCCCTCTCTGCTTGGGAGCTCCGGGCAAGTGCCATACTCCTCAGCCAGTCTCTTTCTTTAGGTTCTAATTCAGGGCAGTTTGCAAAAGGATTAGTTTCTGTTTGAAGGTTTTTCTCATGCTCCAGGATAGTATTTAGGCAGAAAAAGCAGGCAAAGGGAAAGAAGAGCCTTGCAGGGTCCCTTCCCATATCCAGTCAAACTGGCAGCCTGTGATGGTGTCAGTGGGATCGGGCTTGCGTTGGACCAGGTCTAGTGGGCTCGACAGCCACAGAGTCACTGCTGGGTAAGGCACAACCCAAGTCCAGCTTTCTATGGGAACACTTTAAGTCACTTGCCATGCCAGGGGTTTGAGCTAATGCTGGTACAGCTCACGATGAACATCATGCCACACAGAGGTCTCTTTTCTGACCTGGGAGTGCTGATTGGCAAGAAGCTCAACGTGACCAGCAGTGTATGATCGCAGCCCAGAAGGACAACCGTATCCTGGGCTGGATCAGAAGAAGTGTGGCCAGCAGGTCAAGGGAGTGGATTCTGCCCCTCTACTCTGCTGTGGTGAGACCCCACCTAGAGTACTGCATCCAGCTCTGGAGTCCCCAACATAGGAAAGACATGGACCTGGTGAAGANCGGGGCCAGAGGAGGGCCACAAGGATGATCTGAGTGCTGTAGCACCTCTGCTGTGAGGACAGGATGGGACAGTTGGGGTTGTTCAGCCTGGAGAAGAGAAGGCTCCGGGGAGATCTTATTGCAGCCTTCCAGTACCTATAGGATGCTTACAGGAGAGCTGAGGAGGGACTTTTTACAAGGATGAGGGGGAGTGGCTTCAAACTGGAAGAGGGGAGATATAGGTTAGATATTAGGAAGAAATTTTTCACTTTGAAGGTGGTGAGACACTAGAACAGGTTGCCCAGAGAAGTTGTGGAAGCTCCATCCCTGGAGGTGTTCAAGGCCAGGTTGGATGGGGCTTTGAGCAACCTGGTCTGGTGGGAGGTGTCCCTGCCCATGGCAGGGGGGTTGGAACTAGGTGATCTTTAAGGTCCCTTCCAACCTAAACCATTCTATGATTCTATTGTTCTCTCTACTTGTCCTTGTCTGAGCATTGGCTTGGAGCAGGCATGAAGATGCTTGGAGACTCGCTGTCTCCTGCACCTCATCCACAGGTACAACTGGGGCTTCCAGGCCCTTCATATCCTCTCACTCTTTGCCTGACTGAGAGATATCTACCCCCACTGTTGCTTTTCTACTTCCAGCCCCCAGCAACTCTTTGCTGGCCCTGGAGGCAAGTGCATGGTACAACTCATTTTGGTACTGCCAAATTCTTTGCCTCACATCCTAAATCCCAGTGGCTCCATCCATGTGGCCTCTTGAGGCAGGTCCAAACTGCTTCTTGGGAGCAGCCCCATCCACACTGCCCTCCAGCAATGGTGCTGGAGATTTTTTTCACAGTCCCAGCTCTCCGAGCATCTTCCATGCTTTGCAAGCCATGCTGCTCACTTTTTGCAGCAGTCCTTCCTGAAGCACAAGGAGAAACCCATGCTCTCAGGCAGATCTCATGACATCTTACTGTATCATGAGCCTCTCCGCTGATCTCCATCGACAAGTTTAAACCCATCAGCGAGTCCATAAGTTGGTCCATGACTTGTTTGCCCAGTTGTTGACTTCTGGTGTAGGCCAGCTTGGTTCCTGGCTTGAAGCCTTACATCAAGACCTTGCACTAGTTCAGGATAAAGGATTGCATTTCAAGGACAGCTTCACTAAGTTGACCATGAGAAAGTCCTCTTCCATATCCTTCCAGGGGGCTCTTCATCTGGGCTCTGATGTTTAGTGCAGGGCCTGTTCATGCTATGAAATGGAAAGTCATGCAGAGGGGTCTGATGGGGACCAGGAGCAAGGCAGGAGCATCAGCCTGGGGCTGAGCCTGGAGGAGTAGGAGGAGAGAGGCAGGTAAGCACTGTGATGCATCAGTTTGGGTACCAACTCATGTGCATATTTGTGCTCCAGTGGGTTGGGCAGATGGAGGAGAGTCTATCTTTGCAGCAACTGTCCTGCCAGGGCAAATAGGGTTTGCTTCCAGCAGGGATCAGATACACTAGGTTGTACCTGTCTGACCAGAGGTTCCCCAAACACCACTGGCTCTGCAGACCATGACTGAAGAGGGACCCCAGGGCTAGTGGCTCCGGTGGAGACCCTGACGCTGAGTCCAAGCAAATCCATCCCCATGCCAGGGGCAACACCGCTCACAATGTGCTGAGGGACTCCACAGTAAGTATCTGCCCTGCTTGTGCCTGTGTTTTCTTGCCGTCTTCTTCCAACCCCTCTGCTCCTTCTGCATTGCCCCAATGAACTCAGGTGTTCCTGATCCCAAGGAGACCTCCCAAGGAGGGACCCTTGGGCTGGGCTCTCTGGCTGCTTTTCTGGCCTTGACACTGATTTCTGTGGTGATTCCTGTTTCATCTCCCTTCTTCTGCCCAGGTCTGCAGTGATTTAGTGCTGGTGGGAAGCAATCCTTACAACCCACTGTCTTCCCCAGGCCCACCACCAGCCTTGTGTTGATCCTCCCAGGTCCACAGAAGCATCCTGAATTCGTATGCTCCCTAACTGCTGTGAGTTTGCCTAAACTGCCTAAAAAGTGCTGCTTTTGGCCAAAACTGCCTTTAAGCCCTCCACTCAAACCCCCGCAGCAGCAACTGAGTGGCTCCATCGGGTGAGCATTTTCCCTCCTTCATCCTACCCAAAGGAAAGGGCCCTGCAGCTTTTATCTGCTCATCTTTAAATAACCCCCCCCAGCACCCTGTCTCCTCCTCTGTGGTCTCTCTCTCCCTCCGCAGCTCGTGCCTGGTTGGGCGGCCTCTTCCTCCTCTCCAGCTCAGATACTGAAGCGAGTGCAGCCTTGGGTCAAGTGTAATCATTTTTATAGAGCTGAGGATCAATAGCCGCTTGAGATAAATGCTGTGTGTCAGAGTCCCCCCTCGGATCCTGGAAAGCCAAAGCAAGACGACACGAAAGAGCACTTACTATATTACTGCTGCAGGTGGGTGGAGTGGCCAGAGATCTGTGCCAGATGCTTGGCAGAGCTTCGGGAGCGGTGGCAGGATTCGTGCAAGGCCTCTCTGAGAACAGGGGAGAGCATTCCTGCTGCTGCATAGCCCTTCCCTCTGCACATCATTCCCTGGCCTGCAGGTACGTCCCTGTATTACGGAGCACAAACCTCATCTGCAAGGACACCTGAGGGTCTGTGGCCTCATCCCAAGCAAGGAAAGTCAAGGAAAGCATCATATAGATACATATAGATTCAACACCATTCTGCTCCAAAACCTCTCTTTGGCAGGTTCTTTTATGGTATATAGTCTTTACCGCCTGTTTGGCTCTGCTGTGTTCCTGTGGGTTGGTAGAAGAGCTATAGTCCCCCCTCAGCTGAGATTGCCAGGGACAGACACCAAGATCCATGCCCCGCAAAGCACTTTGGGACAAGGCATTGGATAAGTGTCAACAGGAAAACTTCGGGAGTACTCTAAGCGGGCTAATAATTCTCCTGGGGTGGAACCAAATTTAATTCAGGCAACTGATGGTTTGAAGATGTGGAGATGTGATGGAGGTGGCTGGATGGGCACATCTTGTGACAGCCATCCTTTTATTCTCGCATGGTGCTTTCTGTGGTGCAGCGTCATTGGTCTGTGGCTTGTTCTGGATGCATGGCATTTGCCTAAGTGGACCAAGAGTCTTGTCATCTGAGCCTTTTGCCCCTCCTCTCCCTTTCCCATCTCTGCCTCTGGCCCCTCCGTAGCTATTGCGATGGAGTTGTGCTCAGGAGCTCACTGCGGGGGATTCCTAAGTGCTCAGAGGTGTCTCTTCTGCACGGAGAGCAAGAACTCATATCATCATCCCCACCACAGAATCATAGAATGGTTTAAGTTGGAAGGGACCTTAAAGGTCATCTAGTTCCAACCCCCCTGCCATGGGCAGGGACACCTCCCACCAGATCTGGTTGCTCAAAGCCCCATCCAGCCTGGCCTTGAACACCTCCAGGGATGGAGCTTCCACAGCTTCTCTGAGCAACCTGGGCCAGTGCCTCACCACCCTCAGAGCGAAAAATTTCTTCCTGATATCTGATCTTCCAGTTTGAAGCCATTCCCCTTCGTCCTATCACTACATGCCCTTGTAAAAAGTCCTTCCCCAGCTCTCCTGTAGGTCCCCTTTTGCTACTGGAAGGGCGCAATAAGTTCTCCCTGGAGCCTTCTCTTCTCCAGGCTGCACAACCCCAACTCTTTCAGCCTCTCCTCATAGGAGAGGTGCTCCAGCCCTCTGATCTTCTTCGTGGCCCTCCTCTGGCCCCACTCCACCAGGTCCATGTCTTTCCTATGTTGGGGACCCCAGAGCTGGATGCAGTACTCAAGGTGGGGTCTCACAAGAGTGGAGTAGATGGGCAGAATCACCTCCCATGTTCATGGGTGTCCTGTCCAGACCATGCTGAGAAAGAGTTCAGCCTTAGCCCTCCATAGCCTGGTCCAGCTTGGCTTGGGAAATGAGAATTGATACTTGGCCTGGTAAGATGCAGCATTATAATGTTGGTGTAGGACCAAGAAATGGACAAGCAGTGGATCTCATGACTACCACCCATCCCTGGGTAAGTTCCTTCATCTCTCTTACTGGTTTCCTATGGTGATTGTGTCATTGCAGTAGGAGTGGAGAAACTGGAGAAGCAGAGATCTTCTCCATGGACGTTTAGTCTCTTTGGGTGGGACACCGTACGGAGAAAGTTAAGGTCTGCAAAAGAGGCATTTTATAGCAGCATCCTTTTGAAAGAGAAATTGTTCCCCATTTGAAGAGAGATCAGTTCTCAGTGGGGCTTTGTCTGCACCAATCCCATTGCTCCCCAATGGCAATCAGCATCGGGAGAGGCATGTGGGGCAGCAAGTCTGGGTGCATGTAACAAAGCAAGGAAAAGGGGTGAGCATAGTTTAAGGTGGCTTAGATCGCCCTGAGCAACTACTCGTACAGCTGCCTTTCAAAGCAGCACAGCTTTAGGCAGCCTAAATGTTTTAGGTCAGTACAATTGAGAACCGAAATGCACTGACAATAGTCAGGATGTGTGGGGAGCCCATCCATCTCACCCCCATCCATTTCTGGTTAGTTTATCCGGTGACCCATCCATACATCAAACCATTTCTAATCCATCCTCTCGCTGCTGCAGAGGAAGGTTTGACAGGCGGAGAGGGAAAGTGCCAGGTCATCACTTCTATTATTGTTGCAAATGAATTTTGTGCATGTTTATTTAGATACGTATATATGATTCACTGTTGTTTACTAAAGAAAGGCACTTAAATCCATAGGAGGTATCACTGGGGCCAAGATCTTATCAAACAGAAAAAGTAATGCAGAGCAGAGCAGCTCTTCAAGCCCAGAGTCCCATTCACTCTCTGCGTCCTTCCACCGCCACCATGCAGCGACTTTGGAGGCATTTCCATGCGGATTCCTCGTGGCAGGGGCTAAACTTCATCAGCCTGCATAGACCACAACTGAGAAGATGCCTCCTTGCCCCCTTTGCCCTGATGAGAGCCTGGTGGGACATCTGAACCAAATACTTGCTCTGACCAAGGCTGATGGCTTTGCATTTCCCAGAGCGTTGCAGATGTTACTGTACAAGAGTTGTGGTGGTCTGGTGTCAGCCCTGTCAGACGCGGATTTGATCCCAGGGGATGTTTTGGGAGTGAAACACTCTCTCCCAACTTCTTTGTCTCCTGCTGGGGTTGGGCAGGTCGAGCTGGTTCTGCTCCTCCCTGTGTCTCCCTAAGCTCCTCCTCTGTCTCTGATGGTGGGTTTCTGTGTCTGGGTCCTTGTCCTAAACACAGTGGCCGTTTTCCTCCTCTCATTGCTGATTTGGTCCTGACTCCTCCTGTCTTTCTCCTGAACCTGGCCCCGCGCACAGAGCACAGGCAACCAGTTCATAAAAGATCAGTCTTTGCAGAGGGGCTGCTCTTCCTTGCTTTGTCTAAATTGCCTCGTGGTGCCTCAGTTTCCCCACTACGGGTTGTGGGTGATGTTTTTGCCCCCCCCCAAGTATCAGCGCCTTAGTGCTGGCAAAGACCATACCCCATCTCACAGCTGCCTGGGAGAGTTTGGTCCCTGCATGATCTTTCATGCCTCAGCAAGACTGACTAAACTTTAATGCCTTCCCTTCTCTTCCTCCTTGTTGATGCACAGCTGATGGACACCCATCTCCTGGCCCTAAGCCAGCTGGGTGTTGGTTGCCCTGCATTACAGATGAGGAAGACCCAGGCTGTGTCCACACTGTGAAGTGTAAAACAGGCTCTGGAGTGGGAGGAGCACCATCCCAGGGCATTCCATCCACACAGCTGCCCCCTCGCTTGGAGACCTGGTGTTTTTTGATGGCCCTGAGCCACAGTGGCGTTGAACAGCTCACACCATCCACCTATGCCCCCTCATCATCCCCAACTGGGGTGATCCATCCACACTGCCCATGGGCACAACCCTGGTTGCACACCCACCCCAGGCATTGCAGCCCCTGACCTTGACTAAAACCATGCCAGGAACCCTCAGAGCAATGCCACTGCACGGAAAATGTTCCCAAATGAGCTTCAAATTGCTGAGCACATAACTGCTCGGTCCCATTGGGGCACCCTGTGCAATGGTCTACGTGATGTGTGTGATACCCACCAGGCTCACAGGACCCAGAAACATTTGGTTTTGCTGGGGTGGAAGATGACCCAAGCGGGTTATCTGCATGGCGGATGGAGCTCCAGCATATGGCATGAGCCGGCGGTCATGGGTGGTTGGTGGGGGAGATCCCAATGAGGCTGGAAAGCCAGGGCTGGGACAAGGCTGTGCAAACCCCCAGGCAAGCTGCTCAGCGGCCATTGGAAGCAGCAGGAAGCTGGGCATGGCCTCTCCCCCTCCGGCAGCCTGCAGTTAAATATCGACAAGGGAGGACTGTTTTTAAGGGATGGCTAATTTTATGAGCAATCATCAAGGAATGCGGGGATGCCACTATCTCATCCAATATCCTGTCTCTGAGAGCATCCCCTCCCATCTGCTTCAGAGGAAGGAGTCAGCCCCTGTAATGGACACTTATCCAATAATATGCCAATGGGGGCAGTTTCTTGCTAACCTCAAGTGGTTAGTGTTTGGCGTGTGTCCTGAAACACAACACTGACATCCCTCATAAATATTTATCCCAGCTGCTGGGGCGGCGTAGGAGATGTTTGACTATCTACAGCCTTTGTGGGAGTTTTCAAAGCACTTGTTTCAAAGAGACCCGGTGCCTCGGTGCGCTCAGGGCAAAGTGCAGCTCCTGAGTCAGCTCCGATCTGCTGCCATGAAAGTCTCCGGGGAGGAAACACACCCGGGAACATCTTGGGGTACAGCCACTGTCATCTGGATTTGCATACTAACCGGGACCATGGCACGGACCTTCAGTCACCGTCCCTAATTGTCAGCACAGGACTTAACACCGTTTCCACCCGGGCTGGCTGCCATGGTCCTGGGTGGTTTGTGGACATGGTCGGGGGCTGGCAGAGACCAGCGTGGCTTCCTGGGCAGGCACTACGGATGAGGCTACCGTGCTGGTCTGTCAGCAGAGACAGTCAAATGTCACACTCCAGGGCTCGACCCGCATGTCTCCAGGGCTCAGGAAGGGATCGCCCACCGGGACTGGGAGGTCAGGGAGCAGGGATGAGGTCAGGGCTCCAGAGGTCTTGTTTCTTCCTGTGTTACAGGCTCTTTTGGCACCATGTGTGAACGCGCCGGGCGCCGTGATGATGCTCTGTGTTGTCCCAGGGGACCTTACTGCATGTTGCTATACCCAGACTGTGGACTGCAGTGTTCAGGGACAGGAGGCAATCCTTCCGCTCCCCTCTGCTGATGCTTTGGGAGAATATCGCTTTGATTTCTGTTAGTGGAAAGACTCTCCTTCCCCTGCTTTTCTCCCCGGGTTGCTTTGAGCCTCCCCCAAGGGACACACTGTGGAGAGTCACAACAGAGCCTGAGGGGACACCGGACAGACACCAGACTTGCCCATGCCCCAAGGCTGGACCCTCTCCCTTCCTGATTTTGGACACAAGCAGGCTCATTTGCGGTGTGGGGATGCAAGGGTTAAGCCACCCCGGTTGCCCTTGTCCTCTCAGAGCAATGAATTACTCTCATCACTCAGTCCAGGTCCTCCGCTCCCAGGAGCAGCACCCAACACAACCCTCCCTCCCCCAGCTCCTGGGGGCAGCCAAGCCTGAAGCCCCTCTCACTTCCCACCAGCGCGAACAATGTTATTCCGCACCGAGGCAATTACCTCCATCTAATTAAAACCAAGGCGCGTGCCATCCCTCAATGACACAGGGGTGGAGGTGGCGGGGAGCAGGGAAGGCTGCTGCTGGATGCTTTATGCCCCCTCCACCTCCTTCCCTGGCCCCCCTAGTTCCTTGTGGGACTTTGCTATGGGGCTGCTCCCCAGAAAGCCCCCGAAAGATCAGCAAAGTGGGCAGGGGGGAGGGGGAATGGGAGGAGAGACAGAAAATAGATTGATGCTAATGACTTTGCAGAAGATGCCTCTGTGTGTGTGTGTGTTTGTGCGTGTGCACATCAGCTCTTGGGGTCTTTGTCCCATCCTTTCCTCCCACCCCTCCCCTCCAACCCTTTAACAGCCACTCAGCTCCAGAAGCTCTTGATTGACTTTAAATGTAATTAAATTGTAAGCATGCCGAGCAGCATAATTCAGGGAGGTTTCATTGCCCATCAGAGAGCGTGAGGGAACGGAGACAGAGGGGTGTTAATAATGCACTTTTTATTGGCATGCAGTTGGAAGAGGTTCAGGGGATTTGCGGGGAGGGAGGTGTTTGGGGAGGAGCTTTGGACCAGGCAGGGGGTGTGAGGTCAGGGAGGGTGAGTCTGAGTTTTTCAGCTTCAATCCCAAAGGGCCTGGGAGGAATGTGGGGTGTCCCATGGTAAGTCAGGTGGGGTGTCCCTGAGGCACTACCCCATGGGAGCACTGGGTCTTTGGGTCAGTCCCCAAGGGATCATAGAATCACAGAATAGATACAGTGGGGAGGGACCTCAAAGATCATCTAGTTCCAACCCCCCTGCCATGGGCAGGGACACCTCCCACCAGACCAGGTTGCTCAAAACCCCATCCAACCTGGCCTTGAACACCTCCAGGGATGGGGCAGCCACAGCTTCTCTGGGCAACCTGTTCCAGTGTCTCACCACCCTCAGAGTGAAGGTTTTCTTCCTAATATCTAATCTAAATCACCCCTCTTTCAGTGTAATACCGTTCCCCCTTGTCCTATGGCTCTGCTCCCTAAAAAAGAGTCCCCCCCCCAGCTTTCCTGTAGGCCCCCTTTAAGTACTGGAAGGGGTCTAAGGTCTCCGCAGACCCTTCTCTTCTCCAGGCTGAACAACCCCAACTCTCTCAGCTTGTCTTCATAAGTGAGGTGCTCCGGCCCTCTGATCATCTTTGTGGTCCTCCTTTGGACCTGCTCCAACAAATCCATGTCCTTCTTACGTTATAGAATAATAGAATCACAGAATCATAGAATTGTTATGGTTGGAAGATACCTTTAAGATCATCAAGTCCAACTACCAACATAACACTGCCAAGTTATTGCTAAACAATGCCCCTCAGCACTACATCTACACATCTTTTAAATACCTCCAGGGATGCCGACTCAACCACTTCCCTGGGCAGCCTCTTCCAATGCTTGACAACCCTTTTTGTGAATAAGTTTTTCCTAAGATCCAAGCTAAACCTCTCCTGGTGCAACTTGAGACCATTTCTTCTTGTCCTATTGCTTGTTACTTGGGAGAAGAGGCTGATCCCCACCTCCCTACAACCTCCTTTCAAGTAGTTGAAGAGAGCGATAAGATCTCCCCTCAGCCTCCTTTTCTCCAGGCTGAACAACCCCAGTTCCACCAGCCTCTCCTCATAAGACTTGTACTCCAAACCCCTCACCAGTTTCCTTGCCCTTCTCTGGACACGCTCCAGCACCTCAATGTCTTTCTTGTTGTGAGGGGCCCAAAACTGAACACAGAACCTGAGTAGGTTGAAGGTGACTTCAAGGTTCATAAATGTTGATGTTTTTGGAGGCTTTGCTTTCACTGCCTTGTTTGCAGATGCTGTTTGTTGCAAAGAAGGATTCAGTGGTGTGATAGTAACCTCCTGTCTCTAACCTGTTGTACATAAGCCTAGATGACTTTTACTGAGCTGTGCTTAAGACTGGATTTGGAGGCACTACAAGCAGAGAAAGAGTGAGAGCTGGGGAAGGTACTGTTGGTCCATGCTAGTGTGTGCGGGCATGTCTGGATGCGTCAGCTGGCATGCGCTACCAGTGGAGAGGACAAAGCATAAGCACTGGTTATACAGACAAATATTTGTGTAAAGTCTACAACAGGTTTTGGAAATTGTGACTGTTAAAATTTATAGAATCACAGAATCATAGAATTGTTGAGGTTGGAAGGGATGTTTAAGATCATCAAGTCATGCTTGGGCATGGCCTTGAAAGTTCAGAGCCAAAACACTTGGGTTTTTCTCTGTGTTCAGCCCCTTCACTTCTGCTCGAGTTTCAGAGTTTGCCAGGACTCATTTGTGTGACCCATGGCAAGCCAGAGCCTCTTCTTCCACCTCGTTTTTTGTTATTTGTTATGTCAGGCCATGATGCCTCAGTTCTTAGACTGCTTTGATATCCATGGGTGAAAACGTGGGATGGGGGCTGTGGATCAGTATTTCCTTGGGAACGAAAGCATGGCTGAAAGGTTTGGGAGTGCAGAAGATCTGGTTTTCAGAAGGGACATATCTCAAGCAGCATTTCTTGTGATGGAAGCTGGTTTAGGGACTGTGTTTCCAGAGGATGGAAGACATCTCACAGTTTCTTGCATGTGCTCTGAGAAGAAGATATCGCCCGGAAGGGGAGCTCTGATCTCCCTGCAGAATTACAGCTATCTTTCAAAGGAGAGCCACAGGGTGATGAGACCTGGACACCACATCCTCTGTCACCTGCTGGTTTGTCCTCTTCATAAATACCCAGGTTTGGAGGTCTGTCTGGGCCAATGGCTGTCCCTGTGACACCTTGCATGGTACTTCTCTGTTTGCTGCAGAGACACCACCTCTCCACTGCCATCTTTCTTAACTTGGAAGAAGACCCTTAGAACAACCTGGCTCACATGCCAACATAGTCAGTTGAAGCCCCTCAAGATGTGTTTACCCTTGATGATCTTGGTGTTTCCTTCCTGTGGCCACCCAGGAGCTTGAGGTTGCATGGGACCATCGACCAGTTCAGCCAGCCCATGGAGCAGAGGGTGGGAGCTGCTGCTGAGAAGCCACTTCTCCCAGCTACCAGAGAGCTGGTCAATGGGACCAGGGAAAGCAGTGCCAGGCCTGGAGTGGGTCCCCATGCCTGGTTAGGCCAGGCAGAGCCCGCTGGAGCAGCTGATGGGGCGGGGGGGGGGTGGGGAGCGGATTAAAATTCTCGTTTCTTCACGCTGGGTGAGAATGATACAGTGGATTAGGCTGGGAGCTGCTCCTGGCTGCGGTGCTCTGCTGAATTAGCAACATGTTTGAATGAGATAAAAGGGGCAGCTTACCCCATCGCCCTCGTTCCACTAATCCCACTACAGCTGTGAAATGAATAGCAGCAGATCCGCTTTACTCCCTTCACTGACTATTTTCTACACTTGAGACCGATGCAGCTCCGTGCCGCTTTACCAAACCTGGCCCCGCAGGCGTATTTCTGCTCTGGCCAGATGCTCACTCTTCTGTGAAGGCCACCTATCCCAGGCCCTCCTGGGACAGGGAACTCTTGGCAGAGCATGAAGAATGAGAGAGTGGGGCTGGTTGCCCTGGGTAGAGCCTTGTCTACCTCACCATGGCCTTACCAGGGTTCTTGTCACCCTGGTGGCTGGCCACCGACGTGCTGGAGGAGGGAAAAGGCAGCCCTGTTATAGCAGGTCACCTCAGCAGCGTGTAAGCGGTGAGTGTTTCTACTGCTTCTCACTGTGTGTTGGGCAACTAAAAGGATGCTCCTTGGTCCTGCAGCTGGGGCTGACTCGGGCTGGCTCTGCTGCCACCCCACCTCAACTTCGCTGATGGCACTTTACTTTGTAGTGGCATCTCTTACTTGTTCATGGTCATCCCAGTCTGGAACTGATCACATAGAGATGTGGGTAATGTCTCTCAGTGCTGGAAGTGGTCCCACCAGCTTGTTACTGGGCAGACTATGGGGCATACAGCAGCCTCAAAGGGTCAAGAGTGTTCTAGCGCGCTTTCTTCTCTTTCAAGTAGGTCTCAGTATGGTTCAGACCACCCTTTCACACAAGGATGTGCATGTCGCAGTGTAGATCTTATGATAATTTAGGACCACAATGCCCCATCTCCCTTCATGCAAAGAAAGATTTCTGGACGAAGATGAGCGAAGGAGACCCAGGTAAAGATGCTGTGTGCTAGAGCTTGGAGCAAGGGGTTGCAACCAGTTTCTGGGTCTGTTGACCTGCTTCTAGCACTGAAATGGGTTATCCCATTTTTATCACAGTGAGACCAGAAGTCACAATAACTGGATGTCACTGCGCTGGAGCTGGGGAGTGCATGGGTGTTCTTCTCCCAGTCACTTAAAGGCTAGGATTCATCCCTTCTGGTTTGGAAGTCTTCACATAGCTGTCTCCATCTGAGTAGGGTGTTCAGGGTTCCTGTTACAGCCAGAAGTTTAGATCTGTGCCATCCACAAAGCTGAGAGAGTAAAATGTCCACTCAGATGGAGTTTTCTGCTTTAGGAAGAGTGGAAAAGTTCCCTCAGCTCATTCACCATCAACAGCCTGCGATGGTGGTGTCTCCACTGCAGACACACTGTTTAGCTAGATGAATCCCATCAAAAAGTCTTTTATCCAGATCTTCATGACATGGGTAAAACACACCTACTGGAGGATTGCACCTTTCTGATTGCACAAGATGTCTCCCAGATTTGGAAGCAGGAAGGCTGGAAAAAGTTTGGTGTGTTTTCCTCTAAATTCTGTGTATGCAGATTCAGGAATAAATTCAGCTGGAAACAGCTCTTCCAGAGGAAGGTTCAAGACAGCCCACAAGGAACCGAGATGGTGTAATGCATCCCATGGAGCTCCATCCTCACTCCTGCCAGGGAAATGGTTTACTGCAGCAGGATTTGTTTGAATTTGTGGCCCTTAAATTATTCTAGTGGAGGTTCAGACCTCTACTGTTGTAAATGTAAACCCCTGGTTAAGAGACTCGTTTTGCTTAGTTACTCTTCAAAAGTTAGTTACTCTTCTTCTCCGGGGAGATCTTATTGGGGCCTTCCAGTCCCTAAAGGGGGCCTACAGGAGAGCTGGGGAAGGACTTTTTACTAGGGCATGTAGTGATAGGACGAGGGGGAATGGCTTCAAACTGGAATAAGGCAGGTTTAGATTGAACATTAGGAAGAAGTTTTTCACTTTGAGGGTGGTGAGGCACTGGCACAGGTTGCCCAGAGAGGTTGTTGAGTCCCCATCCCTGGAGGTGTTCAAGGCCAGGCTGGATGTGGCCTTGGGCAACCTGGTCTGGTGGGAGGTGTCCCTGCCCATGGCAGGGGGGTTGGAACTCGATGATCTTCAAGGTCCTTTCCAACCTAAACCATTCTATGATTCTAAATAGCTCAGAACTAACCGTTGGCTGTGTCTGCTGCAGTTAATTAGCCAGTATTAAATAGCAGAACTTTACTGGCTGCTGGAACTCTACTGGTGAGGGTGAACGGTTTTGGCATCACTGCTGGAAAACAGTTTGGCACCCATGTAATTTCCTTAGCTTTTGCGGCCTGAGGGCCCCAGGTGGAAAAGCACTTTCTTAATGTACGAAACAAGAGATTTGACCTTTCTTGCATTATTCCTCTGCTGCAGTAATTATTCGAAGCCCAAATACGTTTGCTGTGCATCCTATGCTCTCTGCTCTGGAAGGACCCCTGCTGCCTTTCCCTGCATGGCTCTGGGTCTTTTGATCACCGTTTTGAAGGTCTGAAGAGACTATCGCAACCATAACACTGGGTGTTACACCCCCCTGCCCTGCCTTAAACCTTGGGATTTCCCACCAAGATAATTGGGCCGTGTCTTGCAGAGAGACTTTAATCAGGTAGTCTGAGCATCCAGGACATCTCTTGGTGACCCATGGGAGGCAGATCTCATCTATTTGTCTCCTTATTATTCTCCTCCTCAGGACACCTCATGCCATTCTGGGCGTGGGTCATTCATTGCTCCAGCACAATTCTCCCCAACCCTCTGCCTCCAAAACACCAGTTCCCAGCTGCGAAGGTGGAGGTTGAGCTTCCTACACTCAGAGCCCATCGGTGCTCTAAAGCATCACCTTCGCTGATCCAGAGCTGCAATTCGTTGATGCTTTTTCTGCAGTTATGGCCTTATTTCAGCATGATGAGTTCAAAAGCATTTGCTGGATGAGCAACTCTGATCCCCTCATCTCCAGGTGCGGCTGGTCCCAGATGCAGCTATTGAAGAAAAGCTTCCTAACAGCAAGGTGAGGTTGATGATCTGGCCCTGGTCTGGGTTTGCACATTGAGTTGGGTTCAGCTCCTTTAAAGTTTGTTGGCACTGAGTTTAAAGCGCCATAATCGTTGCCCAGAGAGGCTGTTGAGGCCCCATCCCTGGAGGTGTTCAAGGCCAGGCTGGACGTGGCCTTGGGCAACCTGGTCTAGTGGGAGGTGTCCCTGCCTATGGCAGGGGGGTTGGAACTCAATGATCTTCAAGGTCCTTTCCAACCTAAACCATTCTATGATTCTATGATTTGCAGAAGGCAGCACTGGATCCCTTGGGCAGAAGGGATGGTGGTCTGCGGGTGTCATAGAATGCAGCCCAGGGTGTGGTTGGCTTTCTGGGCTGCCAGCACACATTGCCAGCTCATGTTGAGCTTCTCATCCACCAACATCCCCAAGTCCTTCTCCTCAGGGCTGCTCTCCATTCATTCTCCACCCAGCCTGGATTTGTGCTTGGGATAGCCAGGACCCAGGTGCAGGACCTTGCATTTGACCTGGTTGAACCTCATGAGGTTTGCACGAGTCCACCTCTCAAGCCTGTCTGTCCTGAACAGAGATGACACCTTGCCCAAAAGTCCCAGTCTCTTCTCCTTGTCCACTGCTTGGACAATCAGATGAAGGTGCACATCTGCATTTGCACCTCCACCTCAAAAGGTGGGTCCCATTTGTGTGTCATCACCCACAGTTCCTCTCCGCATCCCGCTGGCCCACAGTCCCCAGTGAGGTGGCATCCTTCACATTATCAATTTCAAAGACGTCTTTATTAACAGGACAATGGAAGAATAAGCACTTTCCTTTATTCATTTACCCGCTGTCTGATAATATCATATTGATGATAATTTTCCTTTAATGGACCATTTGCAGTAATTATGATGCAGCGGGTGAGTAATTGTATCTGACGCCCGATGCCTCCTACGTAACTCTGCAAACTTAATTCACTTGATTGTCTGAGAGGGAGGGAGGGAGCGAAGGAGTGAGACAGAGGACTGTCTCACAGGCCTCTCTCCCCTCCCAAATGGTCAGTAGAGCAAGTTATTGCTTCTTGTGCCTCTGCAGCCCACAGACCTCTGAAGAATTTGCTTCAGTGACTCTTGTTCAGTAACGTGATATGTCCCTTTCCCTTTTCTTCCCTTTCCTACCGGTTCTCAAATTGTATCACCTCCTTTGCAAACTCATGTTCTCCGTTTTCACCCTCTACCATAACTTTCTGCCTTGCCTGTTGGTTGATCCACCAGGCTCTCCACTTGGTTGAAGCAGATGGTGAAGGTTGTCTCTTCTCCACTCTTTGTATTACGTATCTTGTTTCTAGAGGGACCGTGGTCTGTGCCCTTCATGGGAGCTACCCTCCAGGGACCCCAGGCAGGGGAATTGCTGCATTTAATGATGTGTGTGATAGTAACGCCTAGAAGAGAGGCTCTTTCATGCTCTGAGCCTTGCAAAGTCAGAGGAGAAACAGATTCCTTGTCCCAGCTGCTCATCTTCCTGCCTACAGCAGTGTGGTGTGGTCTCCATCAGTCATTGCTATGCGGGATTCACTCCAGCCAGTCCTGTCTTGGTGTCTGGGATAAGTCCATGCCCAGACTCTGCACCGTTCCCTCCTTTTCTATGGCTTGCTGGCATGGATGCACTCTGTGGGGAGCAAAAAGCAGACCTCCAAAGTGGCTTGCAGTGCTCTCTGACTCACGGCAAGGACCACTGCTCAACGCCAGCTTTCTGTACATGGGACCTGTGGGGCCTGGACAACCCATCAAAGGTGGCATGGTGCTGTGAGAGGGGATGAGCTCTGTTCCAGGCTGCACTTTGTTACCTGGATCAGCTTCAGGAGCAGCAGGCAGTGGCACCTCTGTGATGGTTTCTGTGTCAGCCGGGGTGTTACTACACAGATGTGCTCAGCCGTTAACACCTTTGGGTGCAGAGTGTGGAGACATTCCAGAAAACAAGCTGCTGGAAGAGGTGAATGGCCACAGATGAGCTACCACAGGCTGCAGACTGTGTTCACAAGAGTGGTGGGAGTGTGGACCAGACCCTCATGTTACCTCACCACCGTGTTGCCCTCCCCTGCCCACAGCTGGCCTGGATGCAGCGCTGCATCAAGTGGTGCTCAGACAATCCACCCGTTATTGCCTTCTGGACTTTCCTGCTGCTTGCATAGGGTAACATCTGGAGCTGGTGAGGTGGAGTGACTTTGGCAGATAGCAGTAGTTGGAGAGGTGGTATGGGGCCTCCAGGCGAAAAAAAATCAAACAAATGAAATCTGTACCCTTCCAATTTCCCAGGCTGCCCAAGTTCCCTCCACTTTCCGGGCAGTCAATAGCACTTCTGTTGAACACCTTGGGTAGGGCAGGAGGATAGGCTTGCAGCGGATAGCTGCTCATGCCCCTGTTGGTGCTGGGTAGATGTAGCTGGGAGAAATCCTTGACTCCTGTCCTTCTCCTGTCCACACCTTTCCAGGGAAATGGTCCAGTAGATAGAGCCTGTGTGCTGCATCACGCACTGACCCAGCCCAGTCTTGGTCAGATGATGGTCATTCCGTCTGGGTCCTTCTCTGCAGGCAAGAGGGACCTAAGGGAATGAGTCTCTGAAAGGTTCCATGTTCAAAAGCACCTCTGTGAAAAAACACGTTCCCCTGCTGTGGTCCAACCCTAAAGTCCATGGGAAAGCTCTGCCTGTGGCTGAACTCAGTGCTAGAACCAGGAGCTGTGCTCGAGGGAAAAATAAACCACAGCATGATCTGATTATCTGTGAGTAGGGTGCAGCCAGCAATATATCCTTGCTTGGGAGAAAGGAACTGGGAAACAGTCCATCCCAGATTTGAAGCTGTTGGCCCAAGTTTCTTTGGAAGTCATGCCAGGGCTGTCACCACATGAGTACAAGGCATTGGCGAGGGGTTGAAGTTGATCAGATGAAGCTGGGGATGGGCTGAAGCTGGGGTGGGGGGAGGGGATGAACATGGATGCTGGTGCACGGAGCTCTAGGTAGCGATGTAACCAGACCGCTCAAATCTGTGGGTTCATCCAGTGGGAGATGGGGCTGCAAGGAGAGCAGCAGAAACCCAGAAGGGAAATTTGGACAGGCAGAGAATCTGGGTATGTTCTTAAAGCAGGGCAGATATAAAAACATCAGGTTCATCCATATTCTTGAAATTGGATTGGAATGGAAATGAATATTTCTTTATGCACTTCAGCAGATTGACTATTTGGAAAAAACTGACTTTGGCCAATTGAGATGTTTGGTTGTGAGCAGGCTGCAATATTTTGTTTCAATTAGGAACGCTCCAAGTTGGCTGCAAGTTTTGCCTTTTTTTTTCAAGATGAATTTGAATAGTTGTTCCCAGCTGCAAAATGAAAATGTCTCTTTTAATGCATTTCATTCTATTTTTAATTTCTTGGAATTAGGAAGGGAACTTAAGCACCAAAAATTCAATGAAATTGAAATGTATCTGAGAAATGTTTCGATATCGTTAAAACTCAATTTTTTGGCTGTAAGAGATCTGCAGTAGAAAACTTTTCCCCAAGCTCTGCTCTCTGGGAGATTAGTGAGTGATAAACTCTATAGCTATGTGTAGACCAACTGATGTCTTTGTACCATTGGCAGCAGAGATCTGGGGAGAAGAGCAACCTTCCTCCTATCTCCTGATTTGTGTCGCATCCTCACAGAGGGATTGCCTCTGAGTTCAGCATTTTCTCCTGGGCTTCATTTCTGCAAATTAGCTGTTAAGAGAAATGAAGGTCTTAGATTTTTCTCATGTGCGCGGCTCTGTCTATCTGCCCATCCATCTCCCTCCATTTCACGGAGCTAAAGCAGCTCTCCGTTTGGTCCAGCTTTCCTTACCCATGGCACATTGTTCACGGGAAAATGAAATGTGGGACAATGTGGTTGAGTTTTGCCTCTGTTTCCTGGTGATAGAACAAGGGGTTCTGGGACTTGTTGCGAGGTCTCCACGGTTCAGATAACTCCTGGAAGTACTGAACAGAGATTAGCCTGAGCAAACGTCCTCTTCATTTGGGACAAGCGTTTGCAATGCTGCTTCTGCCAAGCCTGGATGGCTTGAGGCTCAACTTTTCACGGTGAGCTGTGATAAGCAGAGCCATCATGCGAATCCTGGTTGGGACACTACATGGAGGCCACGCTGCAGGCTGCACGTGTCGAACACTTGGCTAATTTAGTAGCCCAGGTGAGGGCTGCACTCCCATCTCAAGTGCCTGCTTTCCTCATGCCTGAGACCACGCTGCAGCAAATCATGTTACATGAGATGGAGTTAGAGAGAGGCTTAGGAAGGCTACACATGGAGAAGGGTATGGAGTTTCTCTTTGGCAGAGCACAGGCCAGGTCCTCATGCACCTGCATGTGATGTTACACCAGGGTGTGGATCTACCTCTGGATGCGGTCCTACCTGCGTGCTATGTTAAGTGCCTGCCTGCGTGGGATGCTGCTGTGGGAAGCACAGTCTGGGTGTGTGAGGTGCCAGCCCTGGGACCAGGCTGTCCCAGACCCCAGGGGTCAGCAATGGTTGGAGACCATGAGCCAGACAAACGTTAAGGCAGTGCAGCCCACGCATGCAGAGCATATGCATACACACCTCATGACAGAGGCAGCGGCTGACGTTTGCTTTAGAAACAGATATGTGGCTTCCCCACTCCATGTACAGAATACGGCCAGTCCTTCCCAAACCACAGTCTGTGGGAACCAGAGATGTTTTACGAGAATTAACGGGAAACCTGTTCATTAGCCCAGGAATGTAACAGTAATTTAGATTGGCATTGGGTGCCTATTACTTTTTTCTTTGCCCTTCATGATCTTCATAGCAGAATAAGGTAGATCTGCACCCTGTGTGTTGCTGAAGCTCCATTCAGAACTGGGCATGCATTGTATTCGAATAAGCTTTCTTTAGGATTAATGGTTATTCCTCCTCTTCTCCATTACTCTTTATAACTGAAAGATTCTCCTTCAGCGAAGGCTGAAGGATACAGCCATTTGCTAGGAAGAAGATCTCCTCTTTAAAGTGTTGGTCCCCTTGCTGTTGCTGATACGACTGAAGTCGGTACTGCCCTTAGTCTGGAGTAATTTTGAGAAAATTATGGGTGCCCTTTATTTTTCTGAATGGGACCGAGCCATTCACAACATAAGGGATCACCACCTTCTCTCACGGGACTGTGGCATCAGTCCTAAAACACAGTTAAAGTTGGCAGTGCATATCAGTAATTATGGCAAAATAAATTACAGGGATGTTACAATTATCCTGGAGCCAAGGGCAATAAACCCAGACATGTAGAGTTAATGTTGAACTTAAAAGAAATCCAATATGTTAAGATGGAGAGTTTCCCAGTATCCAAAGAGCCTTAACTCTGCCCTTGGCCGGCCCCTCTAGACTTCCAATCACATTTCAAGTAACTGGAAATTGGTAGAGAATCTATATTTTCTTTTTGAGGATGAATATGAATATTTTACCCCTATACACTTTCACACAGGAAAGCCCTTTAAAAATAACTAAGTTTATTTTCTTCTCTGACTCTGAAGTTCCTGATGAGGGAGAAGTATGTTTCTACAGGACAGGAAAATATTTATGTCAAAAAATGGCAAAAAAACTTGCCAAGAAGCTTAAAATAATAATACCCCCTTCTTCATCAAATCAAATACAATCAATTATTTTAAACTTTTGCACAATTTGGGAGGAAGAACCAGCTGGGAGGAAACTGTGCAGTAGGTACAGTCTTTTGGGAAACTCTCCTCAGATATGGCTAATTCCTTGTCCTGTGGAAAGCTTCCACCTTGCACGTGCCGGCCCAAGAGATCTCGTTGATGAACATCTGCTGGTGAACCTGGGAAGGAAATGGGAATAGGAGGGAAAGGACTAAGAGTGGCTGGGGACAGCCTGGGACTGTGGTGAGATACCCAGGTGTGGCCTGGGATGGATTACGTCCCTAACGGTGAATAAAATAGAGCTGACCCCCTTCCTTGGTCCTGAGGGCAACCCACATCTGTGTAGCTGAACTTGTTGCCTCCAGGAGCAGGATGGTCCCATGCAAACTGCCATGAAAGTGGTATTTTGGTGTGTCTTCTTCAGTTGGGAAAGAACATCTATGTGAAAACTTTAATCTACAGAGCTTTGAGGGAGATGCAGGAGGTCCAGAAATGTAGGCTCCTTCCACCTTTATGGCCACCACAGCCAGGAGATACTGGGAGCACAAAGCTGTGATGGAAATGGCAAGAGCTGGATCAGATTTCCTGGTGAATCTCTTCTTTCCCCTTCCCCTCACTGAGGAACCATCTTTCTCTGGTTTTGTTTTTAGGTTTATTTTGGTTTTTTTTCATGGGGATTCTCCCTTGACTTGTTGATTATGTGTGTATCACTCAGTTTAGGTGTGTTCCAGCTCTCCCTATTTTGACCATTTCACTGGTTTCTTTCCACAGAAGAGTCTTGAATCAGGAAACTGACTTGGGGCTAATACCGGGGTAGCAAATACATCCTCTGAATTCAAAGAAAAGTGCCTTATTCCCTGCATTTCTTGATTCTGAGGACAAAAAGAACAAGAATCCCCTCTCCTTCTTCAATACTGCAACGTATATGCTGCATTTCCAATGGGCCAACAGTGGTTCTCTCACCCCTCATCCACATGTACAGGGATTCTCAAAGCTCTTCACCTCAATAAAAGTACTTTTGATGTCTTGGTGCCATCCAGGGAGCAGTTCAAGGACTCCCAGTAGGACTATCTTGCTCACGGTGAAGCACACAGCCTTTGGGGATGCAGGCAGCTCCCACATTCTGCATGGTCTTGATGGCAACATCAGGCTGTCTGCTGGACCTATCCTTGGCTGTTCAGCTGAGGAAGAGCAACCACAGCTGACTGACATGACCTGGAGGTTGCCATATCTCCCTCCTGGGGACATCATCAGTGCTGACTGAGAAGGGTGAGGTTGGGCAAGTCAGGCTTGTAGGTCAGGAACTACTTTTCAGAACCCACAGAACCCATCATCTGCATTGGTATTAAACCTGCAAGGAAGAGTTCATTCCTGCTTCTGACTGAATTGCTTGCAATCAACTCTTGAAACAACAGGCAGTATCCAAAAAGAAAAGCAGAATAGCAGTTTTGCTGCTCAGCTGAGCTGGGGAGAAAAGGGGAAGGTTTAGTACTGAAGGACTCTGAACCCCCCCAAGATTTTGTGCTTGTGTTGACCTGAGTTCCTCAGTTCAGACTGCCCATCAATGCCATCAACCCGTGCAACACAAGACTTTTGCATGTCACCTTCCATCTTCTTACATGGGATGCTCTCAAGACAGATGGGATGAACGGAGAGCTGGGCCCCATCCCCGTGCTGGTCCGTGCACTCCGTGTACTCTGTGCATGCTGTGATGATCAGCAGCGCTGGGCACTCACGCTTGCATATGAGCGGGATGGACAGGCAGCAGAGATCAGCCTGGCTTGCACCAACACCACTGTGTAGGTGCACCCTGGTTGGGTTAGATCAGCCCTATGGCAACAAATGTGACTCCCACTGGGGCGCTGGCAGGTCAATGCTATCTATTCAGAAAGAGTGACAGATAGTTTTTGGAGGAAATGCCTTCCCAAGGGACATTTGTATACAGGCAAGCCTTGTTCCACTGCTCCCTGGGAGCAGTAAAGTCTCTGTGTTCCTCTTCTATCTTTGGCAAAGAGCAGCGTCGTGACCAAGAGAAAGAAGCAGCCAAGCCAAACCCACCGTCCTGCATCTTCTTTGAGACCCCCTTGTAGCTTGGCTGCCTCTCCCTTTCCCCTCTGCCAATATCTTTCCATTTATGCAGTGGCTCTTAATGAGAATGAAGCGGCTAATTTGGCCATCCTCGATGTCTTTATAACCCAAGCCCACAGCTACGACAAGCCAATAGCACTGAGCTAGTTCTACTGATTATTTTAATCTCATCATATGTCTTTTCTGGTCAATAAACTCCCTCTCAAATCAAATTGTTACTGAACATAACCTGACGCTAATGTCCATTGGACTCTGGGCTATAGCGAATAATGTAGTTTGTCATAATTAAGTGTACTGCCTAATTAATTGAGTGGTCAGGATGCTAATTAGCCAGGTTTATTGAGACTGGAGGAGTATGAAGGGCAATACTGCGGCTCATCAAAAGCACTGGGACTAGAAATAAAGTACCTCTCCCTTCCCTCTCCCCTGACAGGCAGACAAATCTGTGTCTACGTAGATTTATAGACTCTGAGCAACACCCAGAGATGGAGATGAACGGGGTCGTGCTGGTCTTGCTGACTTCTTTTCAGCGTGGCTAAGGTTTCTTCACCTTTACTCCTATTTTCCACCCAGTCCTCTGGCTCATACATCACTGCAGCCTAACTCGGCTGTCTCCTCAGTCCTCATCCATCCCCTGCGCAGACGAGGGACAGCAGGGCTGTCATATTTCCCTCCAGGACTGCCAATAGATATCTGGGACTTGTGATGGGTCGTACATATGCAGTAAGTTTCCTGAGAGCAGCAGTTCATGACTTTTCCTGTCCAACTTGTTTTTCAGTCCACTAATGATGAAGTGTCAAATCCCCAATGCTCAAATCCTCTTTCTTAGAAACCATTTGACTGACCTGAAGCCTCCTTTTGTGGTTCAAAACTAAGAACTTCTTGGTCTCTCCCCATGACCCACAGAGAAAATATTTTTCCCTTTCTGTTTTTATGAGCCTTTCACAAGAAGTCAAGAAAAGAATAGAAATTGTGCAGCTGAAGGAGAGCCTTCAGCTGAGATTTAGGCTCAAGTCCTGGCTCTGCCACTGGTGGCCTTAGGGAAGTTGCAGGTTGCATCTCAGTTCCTCAACCAACTAATGCCCAAGAGATCCTTCAGGACCTCTCAAGTGTGTTTACATGTGCAATATAGTGGCAGGATTGGCAAGAGAGGGGGTGCACTTAGGAAATGATGGAATATTTAATATGGATTTGCAATTTCTTTTTTGTAACAAGGGGGATCTGAGCATGCCCAGGGGCAGTCAAGTATTGGAGACAACCAGACAGACCCAATCCAAGCCCAGTACCTGGGTAGAGAGAGATGAGTCTTTATTTCAACTTGGTTCTGTTTGGAGGTCTTGGAGACCAGAAAGCTACCAATGGAGCTGGTGTCCGTGGAGAGCAAACGTGGGCTGTTTGAACTGGAGGTGGTAATTTAGAAATAATCCTGGAGTCCCATGTTGTTGAGGATGCAAGCGTGCCTCAGGATTACAGCCTCCCACGTGATGGAGGTGGACTTTGGCATTCCCCTTGGGAGGACTGCTCTGGTATTTCCCCAAATTGATGGGCTGAGGACCATAGAATCATAGAGTCATAGAATGGTTTAGGTTGGAAGAAACCTTGAAGATCATCGAGTTCCAGCCCTCTGCCATGGGCAGGGACACCTCCCACCAGACCAGGTTGCTCAAAGCCCCATCCAACCTGGCCTTGAACACTTCCAGGGATGGGTCATCCACAACTTCCCTGGGTAACTTGTCTCAGTGCCTCAATGCCCTCAGAGTGAAAAATGTCTTCCTAATATCTATTATATAAGGATATCTGTATGGTGGAATAATGTTCGTGCCCAAAAGGCCCTCATCCCCTGTCTGCTCTCTCATCCCTTGGACACTTACAGACACTGAACATGCAAAACCTAAAAAAAAAGTTTTATATCACATTTCTACCCAAGGTGATGAGACTGTCGCTATTTTGGCCAGTTAAGTGTGTTGCCAGGAAAGATGCATCCAACCCACCAGCTATAAACGGTGCCTTGATTTTGTGGGCAGCACCCACCAACTCTTTCCTCCAGTATTTATTTTAGCACTTGAGTTTCATAAATGCTATAGCCGATTCCCTTCTCTCCTAAATCCACTACAGGCAGCCAAAGCTTTTGACCTTGCAACTGCCTACTGCTTTCAATGGTCTGTGGCCAGATAGCTTGTTTTCCTTCCGATTGCTTTCGGTTTCAAACAAATAGCACTGCTGTGGGTAAAGCTCAGCCCACATTCCAATATCTCACCACATAATTGCACTGAATTTGACCACAAGTTAATAAGTAAAACTGCTCTGCAGTCAGGTGCTTAAATTCTGCTCTCACTTACATCTGTGAAAAGACACGGCGATTAGTTGCATTTTGTAGCCCTGGCAAATGGGTCCTCCTGGGCCAGGGTCTCTAAGTCCCTAAAGGACACGGTGGCTTCTGCAGCAGAGTCATCCTCCTCTGTAGGGAGAGCAGGCAGGGACAAAAACCTTACAAGAAAACTTCATGTGCCTGCACTCACACCTCATTTTTAGCTGTTTCTCTTTTGAGAATCTCCAGCTAGAGTTGCCCATGCAAGACTGAGCCTTTCAATCTACGCTTATGCCAAATTTGCAGAATATTCCTTGAAAAAAAAAACCCTAATTCCTAATAGTCAAAATTCTCACTTTTCAGTAGTACAGCAGAGATTTGACTTGATGTTCCTGAAAACTGAGAGATCAGAGCAACCCACAACTCTGGTCATCTCTAACCCACCACTAGGATGATCTGTCTGGAGAAGGATTGCTCTGCACTCGCCCTCTTTCACATATTCTTTCCCCAAATATCCACAACAAGCACTTTTGGGGAGCAAACATAAGATCAGATTTGTATATTCTGCCTACATACTTATCCAACCTCGCTGTATAATCAGAATCAGTAAAAAGCATCTTCTTAACAATTCCATTGCAACAGAAAATTCTCTTCAGTAATTAATGAATAAAGATTTGCAGGAGATCAAAAATACTTCGGTAAACCTTGATCTTTATCGGTACAAGTGGCAGATCAAAAATTGAGGAAGAATTTATCGTGTAAACTAGCAGTTGGAAGGTTTTCCTGCTAATGTACCTTCTTGCTAATGGGTTAGGCAAAGTGAGGATGTAAATCCTGGTCTCAGACATATTCATGATATTTGCTGTTTGGGCTTAATAATGGCAAAACTCGACCAAATTAGGCTGAAACAGGTTTGTGGGGGAAAAGGATCTGCCTGAAAAACATCTGAACATGCATCCTCTTTCTAGTTTCCCCTTGTTAAAAAAACAGCGTTAAAAAGCTAAATGAAATAACATCTTTTTATATCATTTGAGTTAAGAGAACAGAGCTTGTCAAACACGCTCAGATGGGAGATTTCAGTTGGGAAACACCAACTCAAGAGAAATTGGGAAAGAAAGAAAACATTTGCAAGGGTACATAGATTTCAGCCCTGTATTTGTATGGAATTATGGCAGCATTTCAATTAAGTCAGAAAGGTTTGGTTTGATTTTATGATTTCCAATACATTTCAATGTGCAGAAAAATCAAAACATGGATGGCTTAAGAAATATCTGTAGAATTTTTCCTTTCATAAAAATTCTTATGTATATATATGTACACACACACAAATAAAAATAAAATTATAAATACATATATATGTATCTATCCATGTCTATTATATGTATAAATAAATGTATATATATCTTGATTTGGGATGAAGCAGGATAAGAAATTTGAAACTGCGACCCAGCCTAATACCGGCAGTATCACTCAGTTGATATATTTTCAGTCATAGATTTAGTAAAACAGCTTATTCCCTGTCAATTTCCTGATGTGGTACATTTTTGGATTTTCTTTTATTTGCTCTGCAATGGGGACTAAAATTCATCTCCTGACAAATAGGTTATACCTGTATGCAGAAGGCTGTTAGAAGTGCGATTTTGTCACTGTCTCAAAACTAAAATATCCTCTTCCTGCAATCCTAGAGCCTGTTTTAATTGTCAATAACCAAATTCCAGCTTTATATGTGTGTGATTGTATATATAGTAGTGCAAAATTTCTTTCCCCTCCTCCCCAAATTCGTGCCTTTTGGGGGGATAAGAAATAAGACTGAGTCTAGCAGAGGATTTCTGATGTCCTTCAGTTCCCATGGCAGATGGTGGAACTAGGTCCTAGTACCAAGGCTCTGGTCCATTTCGGGGATAACTTATGGATGTTTTTTCTTCTGGACAAACAGATGATCAACAGCTGATGGCAATGCCTCTCCCCACCCCGGACATCTCCTCTGGATGGTTTGGTTTAAAAATAAATCCCGGGATGGCCAGGGGATCCCGGGAGGGGGAAGGGAGGGTGGTATGAAGTCCTCAAGAGATGAATTGAGGGAGGAATGCCCACCACCATGCTCCTTCCCTGGTGAGATGGGAAGAACTACCCGCCTCGCTTGCAAAGGCATCTTTTTGGGAACATAGCTGACGTTCCCCGCATGCACTGGCTGGTGGGGAGGAATGTCCCCGAGGAATTCCCCTCCATCCGTGCCAGCATCCGGGCTGAGGTCCTGACCTGTTCCTCCCCATGCAGGGGGACATTTCTCGAGCATAGTGCTTTGCCTCTGCTGCCGCCGCCACCTAGCACCCCCAGCCAAAACGCATTAAACAGCTGTGAGGGACCTGCCATCTCCCGAATCCATCTTCCCTCGAATCGCTGTATTACAACCAAACAGGATTTGTTCCACTACAATTTGTCAAGATTGGACAAGGCCTCAAAGTTGGCGGAGACGTATATTAAAGGTTTCTCAGGGATTGGAGCGAGAGAGGCAATTACCTTCCCGGGCTCAGAGACGAGGGAGCGTGGCTCCCGTCCCTGTTGCATAGCGCAGGAGGGCTGAGGGGGTTTCTCTTCTTTCCCTGCCAATAAATGAAAATAAGATAAAGACCCCCTCCTCCCTCCCCAAACCGCCACATGCTGCGAGTGGAAACCTAAAACGACGGCGAGCTGGCTCAGCGGGGAGGACAGCTGCGTATGCGCCGGCATCGTGCCCGCCTGCATCCAGCCGTGGTGGCCGTCCCCGACTGTGGCAGCACCTGGGGACAGACCCCAGGACCTGCCCTGACCTGAAGAACCTGTCTCCAGAAGGGGCCATCATCTGCCATCCTCCTTCTCTGGTTGTACCTGGTCCCTCCATGGCGCCTGGGAGGGCTGGAGAGGCACCTTGCAGGGTGCTGGGGGATGAAATGGGGATGCACTGGGGATGAGTGCCCCACATATGCCACCACAACACCACAACATGTTCAGTTGCAACCACCAACCCTTTTTAAACCTTAAATTTCAGGGAAGACGGCTGGCTTACAGGGAGGGTGATGTCTGCCTTGCAGGGACCCTGGCAGGGGAAGGGGTGGAAGAAGCAAACAGTCACGATTGGGGCATCAGATAGGGCACTTCTGGGAAGGTGGGAGGAATGAGATCACGGCTCTGGAAGGATGCCAGCCCACACGGGATGGGGAGATGGCATTTCGTGCCAGCCAAACCACTCTGCTGCACTTGATGCAAATAGCGCAACATCTTTGGGGGACCTGTGCTGCCCCAGAACTCACCTCCCTCCCCATTATTTGCACCCAAAAGTAATTTCCAGGACTCTCCCGCCCTGGGAAGAGTGAGGAGTGGGGGAAGATTACTCCGAGAAAGAGATTGTCTCTGGGGGAGGGTGTCTTTGAAAATATCTCCTCTGCACAGTCAGGTGCGTGTTCCCGGGGCTGGCTCGTGTTAGCCTTCATTTTGGATAATCTGGAATAACTCCAGTGAAACCACCGGGGACTGCAGTGGAGTAGACCCAGCGTGAGCTGAAACAGAAATTAACCCTTGGCACATGCCCATGGATTTATCTGAAGGCCCTTTGTAGGCAAAAGATTTTATTACAGTGGCTTAAGTGGGCTTTGGATGGAGCCTCTAGAAAATGCAGTGGAGGGTTGCTAGAAACCTACCCAGCTAATTAATCAAATAAATCACCCACATTCGCATTCAGTCATCTGAAATGGAGGTGGCACGGTTTTAAGTACTGCTCCAGGATCCCTGGCTTTGTATCTTCTGGATTATTATTATTTAATTATATTGAAGCTGCATTTGGAAGCCGGTAGGCACCAGTTACCAGGTGAGAGCTCCCTGCTTTATTATGAGTCGTGGAAAGATTTGATCTTTCTGTTCTGATGATGAATTTTCACTGATGATATTAAGCTTATTTCAAATTAGTTAAAATAAAATAAAAAAAAAAAGTGTTTTCTATTTTGAGCTGAAAGGGAAGCGAAGAAATAACTCCCTACTGAGATTAATTCTTATCGTTTCAAGATATGATGACAGATGAAAAGGAACTTCAGAGCTGATATAAAATGAGATTCCTAGCTTTGCGGGGGAAAAAGGGCCAATATTTTGTGGGAATTTTCATGGCAAATACATTCATTTATTTTTGTTGACAAAACATTGATTTGAAATGCTTTGATTGCCCTGCTCACATCTGACAATAATTGTATATCTCGTGGTGTTAATTTCTTATGGATTGTCAAAGAGAATTGAAAGCCAGACACATCACAAGTACAACAGGGAGAAGGAGGGTTTTAACTTTCCCTTTCATTTTGTTTATTAGCACAGAATATTTCCCTACTTTGGTTTCTGGCTGAAGATTGCAGTTTCTTTCTTTCTTAAAGGCTCAGCCCTGCCGGCGCGGCACTCCTGCTGACTTCCATGCTGAACCTTTTCTAGCCTCATTTTAGCACCGTTGGGCGCTGGGGAGTGAGGATTACGGCACCAGCCACCGCAAGGATTTTGCTTTTTGGGGTGTTGGAGTCTGTGTGCTTCCCCTGATGACGTACCCCCTCTGCCCTCGGTCTCTGAGCATCCTCTTCCTCATGCGAGTGATTTACAGGGTGTTATGGGTCAAGGCTCTCTGCCCAGGCCTGATGAAACCCCCTGATGTTTAGCAATAATTAAATTACATTCAGGACAGGATCCTCTCTCCGGCAGGGCGGGAGGGGCTGCATAGCTGACCACATTGCTTGGTGGTCGGTTGGTTTTTTCCTAGTAGTTTAACTTCCCAGAAGCTGCTGGGCCACCTGCTAATGGAGGAGGGCTTGTCCCATGCTTAGGGCATCAGCGTGGGGCTTAGGAGATTGGGTTTGACACCCAGCCCTGGCTGGGCAGCTGGGAAAGTCACTTAATCTCCGTGTGACAATGCAAAATGGAGTTCAGGTTATTTTCAGCAGCTCTGCCGGACTAGGGCTCTTTGTGGCAGAGTTTCCCTTGTGCCTGAACTTGTCTCTTACCTGTGCAGTCAAAGGAGGGTAAGAATCTCTCCCTATTTACAGCAATCCAATTAGCAGTCTTGCTTCATTACCTGAGAGAAAGGTGTGACATTTGCATCATGAGCCCCCTGAGCAAAGCCACATGCCTCACATAGGTGATGTCTAAAGCCTCTCCATCACCCCCCACTACTGAAGTGAAGACACGGTGTCACATTGACTCTCCCTTCCCTGGCTCTGAATCAGCCTGCAGGGGGAATGCAGCGTGAGATATTTTAGGGTGGAATCACAACTAATGGGGAAACTCAACACCCCAAGGTGAAAACTGGGCTCCAAGCCCTGCCAGTGACATAGTCCATCATGGGGCATTTTGCCTCCTCCTGCCCATCTCCAGGAGCAACCAACAGCAGACGCGAGGGACCTGTGTAAGAACAGGGCACATGCATTGTGGTGTCCCTGAAATTCCATACCTTCCTGGCCTGGATTTGGGATGGGGGCAGAGGTGTCCTTTGCTGCAGTGGCTTTGATATCCATCTGGGAAAGCTTGCTAGGCCATTTTCCCCCTCCCCACCTCACGAATTCTCCCCCACTGACTCATTGTTATGATACTTTGCGTTAACACTCGCCTCTTCGTGGTTGGTTCTTCACTATGCAACTATTTGAGCATGGGGCTAATGTGGACATGACTACATCAGCAATTATGTGCACCCAAAAGGGGTACAATTAGGGACCTGCTGGCCTAAGAGGCCTAATCTATTTGTAAACCATAGGAAGGATCAAGTGGACGTTTGCAGGGTTGACGTGGTCCTTGGGACCTACATGCCCTTGTGCTGTGGCCCCGGAGGAGACAGGAGCAGCGTGTGTGTGCAACAGCCCCTCTGTTCCCAGAAGGCAAATCCTCTAACCGACAGCCAGGAAGGGGAAGGTTGGTCAAGCCTCATGCAAGGTTGGATCTCCTTTTCCACCTCTGCTCCCTGCTCTTGGTGCACGGAGGGCTGCAGGACGTGGTCAGAGGTAGAATCATAGAATCGTTTTGGTTGGAAGAGACGTTTAAGATCATCAAGACCAACTGTTAACCCAACACTGCCAAGTTACCACTAAACCACGTCCCTCAGCACAACATCTACATGTCTTTTAAATACCTTCAGGGATGGTGACCCCACTACTTCCCTGGGTGATGGGCAGAGGGCCCACAAGAAGAACACACTGGCATGACTGAGGCTGAGACATGCTTCCAGAGAAGATGCCACTTAGTCTCACTGTCTGCCTGTCTTTCTTGCCTCCTCTCATTCTTAATTGCTGCTGCTTTCACCCTCTCTCCCTCCCTTGAGCTCCTTGCAGCCCTCCTGGCTGCCTTTCCCTGCTGGTGGGGCAGACCTGGCTGGATTAGGTCAGGGGGCTGCAGAGACAACAAGAAGGGTGGGGAACCAGGCCAATTTGTCCCGCTCGTCCCCGTCTCCCTATCTGTCATCCCCAGTCCAGATCCGCTTCCCCTCCTTAAACAAGATCTCAACTGACCGTAAGGCTTCTGTCACTCCGACTACCAAAATCAAACCCCTTCCCTCATCAAATCCCTAATCAGCCGGAACAGCACTGTAAGCCGTGCTAAATTGACTCCTCTTCGCTCCTTCTGCTGACCGCTGCCCTTCAACGAGCTGGCCCCGTCTCTGACTCCGAGGGCAACATCACGTCTAATTATATTTCCCCTGCCTTTCCAAATCCTCTCAGGCACCCGGACAAGCACAGGTATTGAGGAAGGGTGGGAGGATTAGCGGAGAACCCAGTCACGTATTGCAGCGGGAAACATCTTGCAGCTGTGTACGCTTGCATGCTTGGGAGGGATGTCTGTGGAGGCAGGCATGGGAGGGCTCCTGCTCGTAGGGACCGTGCAGCAGGCGAGGGGTCCTGGTGGAGATGGTGGCATGGTGAGACCTTGCGGGATAATGTGGCAAAACTGTGCAGCCACATTCACCCCTTCCCAGGAGAAACCAGTTCCCTTCTGGAAGCCCAAGAGGGAGGAGAAAGGGAGGAGGGGGAAAGTTGTGCACTCTGGTGGCACTCACACATCCTCCAGGGTTGTCCCATAGCTTGTTTTCCAGGGGAAAAGAAATATCCCTGTGTCCACAGCCAGGCACTGAAAACATGCTTGCAAATCGCTTTTTGCTAATTACCCCAGAAGTCTGAAAACATATTCAGAAGGAGGGAACGAGTTTTCCTAACTGTGATGCAAGAGAAGAAACAACCATGAGCAGTGATTTAAAAATATCTTCCCTGGAGAACAAACTTGGTGGAGTCTCCTCTGCTGCTGGGCCAGACTGGCCAAAGGAAGCCAGAGCTTCTGGGACCATGGAAAGACATAGAAGCACGGGCAACCATCCCAATCGGAAGCTGGGATGATATTCAAATTTGGACTGATGCCCTCAGCCATGTTAGCAGTGCAGGGACTAAAGCACCCTCAAAACAGGGTGAGGAGGTCGGTGGAGGTGGTAGTAATGTGAGGGGGTAACATTCATCTAAGCCAGCGGTGAAAACTTACCTCCAAGGTATGGGGAGTCAGGATAATGTGATTTATTCCATTTTCCCCACTCCTCAGGATTTTCCCTGAGATGCCGTGTTCCTGCCAGAAACATCTCGGTGTCAAATCTTGGGGCTGCATTTTCATCCAGGAGATGTGAATGGATTAATGGGTGAGGGAGTGCAATTAATTTGATTATGCGTAAATAAACTTGGGCTTTGGAAATGGAATTAGCACCGGATGTTTTAATCAAAGGAGAAGATGAATAGGCAGCCAGATAATGCCCAGGCACTGGTCACAATATCCACAATTTATAGCCTGTGTTGCCACATAGTCAATTTGGGTTTAATTTCATTCCATTGCTTAAGCTCTCTTTTATGGCACCTCTCTCTGATGGAAATTGTGTGATGAGAGATGCCCGTTTTTTTGGTGTCTAGAAGTTGAAGGTTGTGTTTCTCTGGGATATTCAATATCATGGTCCTTTTTTTGCTGCTTTTGGAGTGACCTTTCGTAGTGCCCAGAGGTGAACTTCTCCCCTGGCTCCTCAGCATCTCCTGGGACCAGGGAGCTGCTCCTTCAGGTGATTTTAGATCTGGGGAGTGCAAAGCATGGGTTAGCAGAGCTCACAGTGATGGAGAGACAGAGTGGCCTTCACTCCCTCTGTTCCAGGTAAATGGATATGCCATCATAACCATAAACATGAACTGAACGGGGATGGTGCATCCAATTCAGCTGGGGATTTGGATCCCTGCCTGGGGATTATGCACCTCCCAAGTGTATTTCTACTGGTCCTTCCAGTTCCAGCAGTGACATGTGATGTGGATCACACATCATGTGTGACTTGTGTGATCAGCATAGCCCAAGGCAGCTGATTCTGGGTCCCACCCTCCTGCTCAACCCAGTTAGCCTTTCCTGAATCCTAGGATCAATTGATAATTCAGGTTGGAAGAGAGCAAGAGGTCTTCTACTCCAACCTCTTGCTCCAATGAGCTTCACCACCACCTCTCTGGGCAACCTGTACCAAGTCATGACCACCCTCGTCATGAAATCACTTCTCCTTCTATCAAATTGGACCCTCTTTCATTTTGTCATAGTTGTCGCTCTTGAGAACGATGATGCTGCTCCCATCAGGGGAGCAAGTCAGTGGGAACAGAGTCTGCCCCAATTTCTGCTGTGGAACCAGCCTTGGCTGGTGATGGATTTCAGCCCTGGCTTTGACATCTTTCCCTGGGCAACACCAGAAGATATGGCCTCTCTCTTTTCCAGTCAGGGGCACATATCTCCAGGTGGCTGCAGAGATCAAACCCTACGAAGGTGATGCCCAGTGCTTGGGCTTGTGGTGGGAGGCAGCTGGTCCCACCAACACAGATCTGGAGATGACTGCTCTGCCTGGGACACCTCATGCATGTGAGCTGCGTGCTGGACTTACCTGTCCACGGGCTCTGGATTTTGGTGTGTGGGTCAGGCTGGGATGAGACTCATCGCTGGAGAAAACGTGTGTGTGGCTGTGACCAAGCAGCACTTGTGGTATTGCAATGGCAGTCTGTCATACGCGATGGCCGGGCTGCTAGAGGGGAAGAGGGATGGAGATGATCTACAAGCCAAGAATATGAAGGCAGTGCCTGACAGGGGATGCCAGTTCTTGACTTCTCTCCCACTCCCTATGCACTGTTGTACACACATTTTGCCCTCCCAGACTTTGTGTGTCACATCACGCTTATGGACCCACAATTTCTGAGTGTGCATTGACGCTGACCCTCTGGGCACAGTCCTTCCGCAGGCACAACCGACCCTTCTCCATCCCCACAAGCTCACATGGGCAGCTCCATGCCCCTGAGCCAGCAAATGAGTCTAACAAATAAGTCCAGCCCCGGGTGCAGAGGGTGCCCTACCTGCTGTGGGTGATTGGGAAGGTCTGGGTGTATTGGGCAGCTTGTGGGAAAGAGCATGGCAGGTTGGAGAGCTGCTTCAACCTCTCAAGATGGTCTTTATGCACCGTATAACGACGTCCTCCCTCCCTAGCTCGCAGGGGCACCTGCATGCACACACACACACAGACCCACGAGGTTGAATTTGGTCCTATGTCTTCTCCGGGAGCTTGGCAACTCACTTGTTCAAGGGATGAATATGTCTTCTTAGTCTTTCTTTCCCTTCTGACCTTTCCTGCCCTGGTGCCCAGCTGCCTGCAGAGAGAGGAAGTCAGGCTCGTTCATTTATGAGCTGTTCCATTCGTGACTGCAGATTTGCAAAAACAATAATAATAGAGAAAGACCACTTCCCTTCATGCCGCGGAACAAAAATAGCAAGTTCCAACCCATAAAATTTTATGAACAACAATAAAATGGAAATGTTGTCTCCTCTATTGAGTTGTTTAAGAGGCTGCTATGGGATTTGCTCCCCTTGTCATTCCTACTCTCCGCAACGGGGGCATAAATTACGCGAAACAAGTGTAAGACTCGGGCTCACACGTACGTGTACGTACACCCATGTAGGAGGGAAAGGGAGAAGGAACAGGGTAATCCATGGTGGGTTAAACAGCTCTGGCTTGTGCATACATCTATTTTACAGTGAATAAAGGGTCATTGTCAAAGCAGAACACCACACTGTATGGGTTTGGCTGCTTCCCACCCTTTGCCTTTGGACCACTTACTCATGATGTTGATCCTTCAGGCACTAAGTCCTTGCTCATCTCAGTTCACATCAAAGACTTCAGCAAGGGTGTCTGAGAGCAGGAGGGGATGCTCTAAGCACTGGGCTAATCAGGTGTGATCTTCGTCTTCACTAACTGCAGTTTTCTGGCAAAAAAAAAAAAAAATCATTTCATTAAGGAAAAAAAAAACCAAAACCTTTCTTGACCAACCCTGCTGATAACTGTCTAATATTTTGCACCTTCTGAGCTGAAATTTCCAATGCTGCTCTTCACAAAACAGAAATGCTACAGAGGCAGTTCAAAGAAAAATGATATTTTCAATACAATGACAATAAAATCAAATGTGTTTCCACCTACTTCCCAAATTCATGCAAAAAAGCTGAGATTTTTTTTTCTCTGAGAAGCTGTCGAGTAATACTGGATATTGGAAGCTGTTGTTCTGGGACATCAAAACATGGCATGGGATGAGCCTTACAGGGGAAGACTTAAATCAATAAGCTTTGAGCCTGGGAAAATAGGACATTCGTTGGAGATGTGTACAGCCAGCACATGGGTTTTTTCCCCTTGCAATGTTTTGCATGTGAGGAGTGATCCTTTCATCTGGATTATTCCCTCATTAAAACTAAGGGCTGTCAGATTTGCTGCCAGGATCAGGGCTAGGCTTCCTAAAGTGCTCGCCTGGGTAGCTCTTCATTTGTGAGGGCTTTAAGGAAGGCTGCACTGAGATATGTGACATTAGGGGAACAACCCCCATTTTTCACACAGATTTGAGGACCGTTTGGGAAGTCCTACCTCCCAATCTGCCTGAGATAGAGTGAACCGGAGCTCCTTTGTGTGAATACCTTCATATCTACATGCTGGAAAAGCTTGAGGAGAAAATCCAGTCACTTTATCTCCATCCCTGCCCTTCGGACTTTATATAGTCAGCCAACCTGGAGATTTTGCCATTAAAAAGGGCATCCACATGAACACACTCAAAAATTTCGGAACTCCCTGAATCTCATTATTCCCGAAACTCAAAGCTCTTGCAATTAATTTTTTCTTCAAACATCTCCTTTGTTTTCCAGCTGTTTTCTCTCAGGATCTCAACTCCTCCTGTACAACACAGCAGAGGGGAGTTAGAAGAGGTTCCCCCAGGGTGGTGTGAGCTTTTTGGATCCCCCCCGACCTGCTTCCTCATCCCATAAAAATGGTGAACCTGGAAGTGATTTTTGTGCTGCTCTTTCTGCTTAGCTGCTGGGATGCTGTTACCACCACTGAAAGGGGCAGGTTGAGGCCACTTGAGTGGTTATGTGAAGAAAGACATTGGCAGAGCATCGCTGATGGATTCATGGTGAAAACCTGGGGTGCTGCTTCCACATTCCACCCTCTGATCTGTGCCTTTCATGCCTGCCAAGAGCCTGGATACTGACTGGCCCAGGTTGCCCAGAGAGGTTGTTGACGCCCCATCCCTGGAGGTGTTCAAGGCCAGGATGGACGGGGCCTTGGGCAACCTGGTCTAGTGGGAGGTGTCCCTGCCTATGGCAGGGGGGTTGGAACTCGATGATCTTCAAGGTCCTTTCCAGCCTAAACCATTCTATGATTCTATGATAATTAACCTTTATGGGGAGACCTTATAGACCCTTCCAGTACCAAAAGGGGCTCCAGGAAAGCTGGGGAGGGACTGTTGATAAGGGAGGGGAGCGATGGGACGAGGGGGAATGGTTTTAAACCAAAAGGGGAGATTTAGATTACATATTAGGAAGAAATTTTTCATTCTGAGGGTGGTGAGCCCCTGGCCCAGATTGCCCAGAGAAGCTGTGGCTGCCACAACCCTGGAGGTGTTCAAGGCCAGGTTGGACAGGGCTTTGAGCAACCTGGTCTGGTGGAAGATGTCCCTGCCCATGGCAGGGGGGTTGGACTAGATGATTTTCAAGGTCCCTTCCAACCTAAACCATTCTGTGATTCTATGATTCTATTACTAAATCCAAAATCCCCCAAGAGCAGAGAGTAGGAGTCAGAAGTCCCGGGCCACTCAACCCTGCTTCAAATGATCATTTTCTTTACTTACTGCTTTTACGCAGATCCGCAAAGGGAATCCCCAGATTTTGCCCCACCCTGGGACCAGCTGCTACTTGGCACAATAGGGAGAGGACCCAGGAGTGTTGTCCTCATGACCCATTGCTGCTGACAGCCCTCAAGCCTGCGGTCACTCCGTTCCTCCTGTGTTAAACTCTTTTTCAACTAATCTGAGCAGTTGGCAGATTTCGTGTGTCTAATGGGCTGCGGACGGCACGGGTAGTTAACCGTTAGCAAACGGCCTGGTGATACCGATCGCATTATCATAGCCGGCAAGAGATTAAGGCTCCAATTAAAAAGAGACAGGGCAGTGACCAACCGTGAGCAGCCTGGGTTCCCAAAGAGCCAATTTCGGGACTGATTGAAACAGTAACGGGGTGGGAGCAAGATGGGAGCTGAGGGGCCCCTGGGAGGTAGCGCATGTTCCTGTGATTGAGGGGTGGTGGTGGTGGTGGGGTTCCCCCCTCCCAGGCTTAGGGCAGGATTTCCAAGAGGTCTTGCTGGACAAAGGGGAGGAAGAAAAATTGCTGCAGACATGCAGGACGTAGCCAGTGCTTTGGTTATAGCAGATCCCTGCAGAGCCAGGATGGCTCTTGGACCTGTGGATTAAGGGGTAAGCTGTGTTGGGCATGAGCTGCCGCTCCAGGATCTCAGCTCTTTCTTGAAAAACCACCTCTCTCATTCCCTCAGCATCAGTACCTGCTTTACAGGGCTCTCCCCTCTGCCTCCAATTCTTTTTCCCCCCTCATCTCCCTTTCTGCCAGCAAGAGCTGCCCAGTCTGGTCTTGGCTGTTCAACACCAGGCAACAAAATGCGATGACTTGCATTGCAGGGAAGCCTCGAGCTGCTTTTTTTTTTTTTTTTGTGATGGATAAGACAGTGAAAGAGGAGCTTCTGGCTGAGCTTTCCCTGGAAAAACCTATTTATCCATTGGGCAAGCTGGGAAGAGGAAACAGGGTGTGTTTGCAGAGACGCCGGAGCGAAAAGCAGCACTGGCAAGCTCACAAAGAAATTAATAATTCTTTATTAGGACCAGGGGTCATGCAATGCACAGTAAATAATAGATGGGAGAAAACAGACCTGTGGGTATTTAGTTCTCAAGTGGTTGTTGAAGTCCAGGTTCTGCACTCCGGAAAGGAGCAGTCTTCGGAAAAAAAAAGGCCACGGTCTGGTCTTGAACCAGTACAACTGTGCACACAGGGAAAGGCAGGGGTGGAGGCTGAGCAGGCAGCTTGGGAAGCTGCATCTCACATGCCTGTACTCTTTGGTTTTGGAAAGGTCCCTAGCACACATGGAAACTCAGCCAGTTAGCACCGCCCCGGCCTTTTCTGGGTGTATTCGCCAGGGGTTAGGTAATTTATCGCCCTGCATGGAGAATTTAGTAGTACAGACATGGCCTCTTTTGTGCCGACTGGTCTCAGTGGAGGCTCTAGTACAGACATATAACCCTTAAAATCCTAACTTGTGATGCCTGACCTTGTAGTCTTCATCCCCTTTGCTCTGCGCCTTGGGGATATGTATTGTTTCCAAAGTCTTTAGAAGAAGCTGGAAATCTCCCTAGGCATTATACTGACACCCGCTAGCTTCCCCCAAAGAGCTGTCGCTTCTTGGTTCTCCTCAACCACAGCTGGGGAGCAGCAGAGAGCAGAAGGCAGCTGCCATCTTCATGGTGGACCAGACCCAGGCTTTGCCAGTGTTTCTCAGGTATTTACTGACTGGAGAGGACTGGGAGAAATGGGACTCCTGGATTCCTCATTGGCTTTGGAGACGGGTATATGAAGCAAGTTTGCACTGTTCTCCTTGTCTCTATCACAAGTGTAAATAATCATAGAATCATAGAATGGTTTAGGCTGGAAAGGACCTTGAAGATCATTGAGTTCCAACCCCCCTGCCATAGGCAGGGACACCTCCCACTAGACCAGGTTGCCCAAGGCCACGTCCAGCCTGGCCTTGAACACCTCCAGGGATGGGGCCTCAACAACCTCTCTATCTCCTTCACCATCACTCCTTGTCTAGAATGCTCACCTACATCCTTACCAGGTGCCAACCTTCTCCCCATCTGTCCAGTTTGCGCCTCTCTCTCTAACCTCTCTTCCCAACATTCCTCCCCGTGTTGCTGAGCACTTATACAGCCGACATTTCCACCAGGGTACAGGCTTCCTTCTGAGAGCAGAATATCACCCTGGGAACATGATCCCATTCGATAACTATTGACTGATAAACCAACAATGCATTTCAGTGCAAGCCTGTCGATTGGTGGGATTGATTTATCTGCACCTCTTTCTCCAAAGGGCCGACTCCTCTGACAGGCTCCTGATTTACAGTTAGGGATGGGAGGGCCAGGACAGTCAGGCTACTGCTCTCCATCAGTCATGGATTCATCTGCTGAGGCTCTTTGCTTTTCACAGAGGGATGGCAGCAGTGTTTGTGGCTGGAATGAATCCAGGGGAGGAGATGGGCTCAGACATGCATATCTTCAGTTAGTTTTCTGGCAGCCTCGGATTAGTTTTCTTCGTCTTCTGGCTAGTGATGAGGGCTGGAGCTTCCAAACAAGTTGCATTTCCAGAGCTACTCATCCATCTTGGTGGTAGCCTCGGGTTTCCACCACTTACTGGATGTGGCATCCCTGGAGGGCGAAGAATGGCTGTTACTCCTGGTGACGGGAGCTGCCCTGCTCTCCTTGCAGTGATGGTGGTGAGGACAGATATCCCAAGTCTATGAGTTTGACAGGGTGGGAAACCCCCAGATCTCTCCCTAACCCAGGATGGGACAAATCATCATGAGAATGTCACTTCTTGGAGGATGTCTGTCCCTTGGTATCCCATGGGAGAACTTCTGGGGTCTCCAGTTTTACCTCTGAAGATGCTTCCCATTCTTCTCCTGCAGGTTCACCAGCTCTGGGAATTTTGGTTGTAAATCTCTTTTACAAGATATTTACATTGTAAAATGAAGGATTGAAGGATGGTAGATGTCCCATCCCTGGAGACATTCCAGGTCAGGTTGGATGGGGCTCTGAGCAACCTGATCAAGTTGAAGATGTCCCTGGCCATTGAAGGGGGTTGGACTAGATGGCCTTTAAAGGTCCCTTCCAACCCAAACTATGCTATAATTCTATGGTGCCAGAGTGGTTTACAACTCTTGTCCTTAAGGACTACCCATAGTTCCCACCTTATTGGCATTCTTGACCTTTTCACCTCATTGCCTTGGAGAACAGAAAGGTGAACCCTGAGCATTCAGGATCCGTCCCAGATATTCACAGATATCCAATGTCTGTCCAGGACTTGGTAACCCTCATGCAACTATGATGAGGCTGGGAATCATGACCATCTCTCTGGGGCTGTAACTGCCATCCAGTCCGTCCTCTCCGCTTTCCTGTGCATCCACCTCCCATGTCTGGGGGCTCCTGACCCCTGGGGGATTTGAATTATGCATACGGTGTAGTTGCCATGTGCTTCACAGCAGGAGGTCTCCATTTGCCATCTGAGTGCCTCTGCACATGGTCAGTCACCTGGACTCAGTGCTCCTCTGATGATTCGGATGCAGCATTGCTTAGGTTGCTGCTGGGTTTCATCAGAGTTGTACTTTTTGTAGGGGATGGGACTGTGCACAGATCCTTGCCCTGATGGGCTTTTCAGAGTGGAGAACAGCAGATAATTTTTGCCAGCTGCATGGGCAGACAGGCATGCTTGGAGAGGAGGAAGCCTTGTTTCAGCTACTGCCAGGATGGAGCTACTTCTAGAGGGTCTCTCCATGCTGGAGCATGGATTCCCTATAGCCAGGCAAAAGATTAGGTTGGGGAGTGGAAAACATGGCACTGACACAGAGTCTGGGGGAAATTTGTGTGTGACATAGCTCAAGATTATACCCAGGGTGAGGCACGAGGAATGCCTGTTTTTATCACAACTACCACGGGGCAAATACTTCTTCAAAGGTCTCATGGTAGACCTATATTTTGGGATTCTTCTTGACCACGGTTGCTTGGGTCAAATGGACTCTGTTCCTCCTCAGGGGGACATTTTTTCTTTAAGAGTGAGGTAGGCTGTGTAGTGTTCATCAGTTTTGATTTATGGATCATAGAGTTGTGGACTGTGACCAACCAAACGGGGTGACTCCAACTGACCTGCTGTCTTTGCCCAAGAGCTACTTCTGCCACCTCTTCTCTGTGAAAAGAGGGTCAGAATGTCTTCCGTGCACCCACGATCCAGTGAACAGTGGTACAAGTCAGCAGGGATATCGCCACGTTGCTTCCAAAAGCAGACTTGCTCTGTGCCATGAAACTCCTCCCTTCCTGCTACAAAACCATTTCAACCTGACTGCAATATCTTCACCTTTTGAAGGCAGGTGATGAAAGTATCCTATAAGGCAGTCTCTTTAGCATTCAAAGGAAGACCTGAGGCATGGAAAGTGACTTTAAGTTCATGCAGGGAGTTTGTGACAAAGATAAGTGCCTGAATTGCAGAACTGAACTGTTTCAAATACCCTCTGTTGTTTTGTCGTGGTTTGGGCTGGACTGGCCACTGAAACAAAAGACAGATGCTCTCCACCACCTCTGTCTCCAAGGAAAGGTGGGAGACAGAGAAAGAGACTTATGAGTTTAGAACAAAACTGAACTACTTTAATTAAAATATTAATAAAATAATACAAAGAAAATAATGAAATATATACAAAACTGTGTCAAGCTCCCAGGAAGATGATCGTTTCACTGGCAGGCAGTGGGCAAGTCCCAGACTGGACTAAGTGGTGGATGGGAACTGAATTCTGGATCTGGATTCAGGAAGTCACGGATCAAGACCAAAGTCAGATGGACAGACAGAGTCCTCCCCGGACGCCGGCCATTGAAGGAAGAGCCCAGACCCTTTGATCCATCAGCTTTTATACTGAGCATGATGCAGATGGGATGGAATACCCTGTTGGTTGGTTTTGGGTCACCTGTCCTGTCTGCTTCTCCCCGCAGGTGGGACCCCTCTACGCTTTTCCGCTTCTGACCATCCAATGGGGCAAAATATATAGTTGACCTCAGTTGTTATAGCAATAAGTCTAAGCAAGAGCCTCCCTGCATACCATACCTTGACATAAATTAGAAACAATCAGTCTTATCAGTCTCTGGAAGTGGACTACAGTCTTAAAAATACGCCGTTAATTTTAGAGAGTTCAGTTAGTTAGAAGAGGCTTCGCTGCAGAGTAAAATTACTGAACAGAAAATTGGTTCTGTTTTACCTCAAACCGGGACATGTTTCTTTCTGACCAATGCTCTCCTCAATGCTAATTGTTGGGGTTTGGGATTAAAAGGGCAGGAATTGCATCTCCTCTGTTGTCTTGGAGGACAGAGTGTTTTGGATTGAATGTGCAGTTACCTCTTTGCACCTCCCAGTCTGACAAACAATCACTCAAGCGTTACCAACCTTCTCTTCAAGTAGCTTTCCCCCATTTAGGATATGGTGAAGCACAGACAGATCAGGTGATTTACAGCAGGGGCACAGCCAAGAGAAGAATTTGGGGTTCCCAGGGTGGCGTGCTTGGCCACAAGACACCTGCCTTCCCTCCTTCAGTCATCTGCACCGTCTAGTCTGTCAAAGCTCCTTAATGATCCCACCACGGGTTTGATCTCTTTGTGCTCGGTATCACAAGATCCATGCACTTCACCTTCCTCTCCAGTTATCACCAGTATGGGTGTTGTGAAACCAGCTGGCTCCGAAGAAAGTAAACTCAGTCTCACTGTCTTGCTACTAGATATGAACACAGAGAAGCATATTCCTGTGTTTTGGGACAGAGACGTTCAGACTCAGATCTCTGTTCACACAGCATATGTGCTTATCAGACCGGCTGACAAGGGAATGCAATCCCATCTTAGGAACTGCTCCAGGATTTTCCGTGAGCAGGTGATGCTACGGTGTTAAATACCCACAATGCTAGGTAAGAGAATTGCAAGTCTTTCAAAGTTGCATAGGATTAATTTTGAACTAAATCCCTGAAAAACCACATGGCTGGTGACATTTCAATTGATCCCTGGTCTCCAGGCAGGGCACGCTAAGGTTTCTGCTCCGAAGCTCCATGCTCGGTTGGTCACGGTGGTGGCTGAACAACTGGGGAGATTTCTACTCAGCATCATCTTTATCAAGAATGATTTGTCTTTTGAGCTGTACCACCCTTCCTGCCTCCCTTAGAAACTTCTCTTTAAATTCTTACAGCCGAGAAATACTCATATTGCCTGTCCTCTCCAAGCAGGGGTTGTCTGGCCTTTTCCTTTGCTTCTGGTCTCACGTAACAGCAGAAGGTACAAGAAACACTGAGGCACGTACATATGGAGTAACCTGACCTGACCTGACCTAACCTAACCTGACCCCTCAGATGGGGCTGCAAAGGTTCAGGTGCACATTAGGAAACCATGATTCAGTGCTTGGCTAGGTGTACTGAATCATAAAGGGATCCCAATCCTCTGACAGGTTCATCAGCTGGTGTAACGCAGTTACGTGATCACGACTGCCATCTGAGAAGCACCTGGCCAGAGCTACTGAGGGTGGAATGGGCCCATCAAGCAATCACTTGGCTGACAACCCAGCATCCAGAGACAGTCTGAAGTATTACGCACTTTTCAGGAAGCATTCAGCTTTATTTTGAAGATATACCAGTGATCTGCTCTTCCACTGCTTTAGGAAATAGGTTCAGAAGGTTAACTACCCCATCTTCCTTCCAAAAGGAAGAGAATTTTCCTTTTGTTCTATGTAAACATATACACATATATAGAAATTATATATACACATATATTCATAAAAATACATGTAAATCATTATTTATTTATTTATTTAAGTGTTCAGCCTTTGGAGACTATTTTAAATTTTCCTATTTCTTCCTTATCCTTACCCACAGATTGAACATGACAAGTTTTATTTCTCTTCTCACACAGATTCTGCATAGGAGCGAGTGATCTTATAACTGATGTGAATGATAGATTTCAAACGCACCTAATTGACTTTGATGTCCTTTTTTTTTTTTTATGGTGAGCAATATTTGCCAGTTTCCTTTGAAATGAAACTTCAGGGCTGTTCTGTGCTACTGCACCAAATGAAGCTCAGGTGTGGATGGCTGTGTTTCATCACTGGCCATGGGAAGTTGCACTTTTTTTAGCCTATGCCTACTCTAGCCATTATGTCCTCCAAAATCTATACTCTTCACTGGGATCATAGAATCATAGAATTATAGAATGGTTTAGGTTGGAAGGGACCTTGAAGATCATCGAGTTCCAACCCCCCTGCCATGGGCAGGGACACCTCCCACCAGACCAGGTTGCTCAAAGCCCCGCCCAACCTGGCCTTGAACACCTCCAGGGATGGAGCTTCCACAACTTCTCTGGGCAACCTGGGCCAGTGCCTCACCACCCTCAGAGTGAAAAATTCCTTCCTAATATCTAACCTAAACCTGCCCTCTTCCAGTTTGAAGCCATTCCCCCTCGTCCTATCACTACACGCCCTTGTAAAAAGTCCTTCCCCAGCTCTCCTGTAGCCCCCCTTTAGGGACTGGAAGGCCGCAATAAGGTCTCCCCAGAGCCTTCTCTTCTCCAGGCTGAACAACCCCAACTCTCTCAGCCTGTCCTCATAGGAAAGGTGCTCCAGCGCTCGGAGCATCTCTGTGGCCCCCCTCTGGGGGGGAGGCTCCAGACCTGGACGCAGTACTCCAGACGGGGTCTTACTAGAGCAGACCTTGACCTGCTGGCCACAAAGAAGATATGGAGTTGCAGGGTTTCCAGTGAGACTGTAGAAAGTGTACTAATTCCATGGTTATGGCATATAAAAAATTTGGTAGACAACTGATTTCATTGTGTTGGCCAAGACAGCATAGACTCTAGCATGCTGACCCTCTAGCCATTCTTTAGCCTCAGGCTTTGCTAATTTTCTCTTAATGTTGCCTACTGACTCAGCCAACAATTCCAGCCAAGCACTTACGAAATACATTGAATTTAGAATTGTTATTGTTCTGGTCACATCTGTATCATGTTCAATGCTGTATAAGGGTTACGACAAAACATTCTGCTTTTCCCAGGTTATTGAGAGTTGTTCCACTTCCTTATTGGAATTAACTTTGGTTTTGGTGTTCTGGTACAGATGGGTTTTCAGAAGGATTCAGAGATAGGGTTTGAGCAGGCTTTGGAGAAGACTGTATGTAGAACATAGTAGATGTATAATGAGGTGTGGGAGAAATAGGAAACTGGACTGTAAATTCTGGATGCAATGGGCACCAAAGATCAGACAAGCCCAAACCAAGGAGTTCCAAGGAGTTCTTGTGGAGGTGTGAAGTATGGTCAGAAGTCAAGAGGAAGGTTGCCAAGAAGTCAAGAGGAAGGAGTCTCAGCCATTGGCAGAGACTCCTCACTTGAGTTGAAGATGCAACTGGTTCCTCTGGCAGCTGTTACTGATCCTCCTTCCCCATCTCCAAGCTTTAATAACTGTTTCAACCTGAAAGTGTCATAGAGACTCACTGGGCAAGAACAATATGGAGCCCTTAAAGACAAAGAAATTAAGATAAGGGTGAAGCTGAAGGCTCCTACAGTTGGAAGATGGTGGGCTTCTAGTGGCAAACCATCTATTGGGATTCCCAAAACCATAGACTTTTTTGCTGAAGTATCTGCTGGATAAACATCACAGGAGGTCTGGAGATGCCCCAAACCTTGCAAGGAGCCTTCAAGAAAAGGAAAGAAAAGCTTCTCCCATGTCCTCCCACCTCTAGTGTTTCTTCAGTGAGGGACTGTGAAGGAGAGGACAAGATGACATCTCTGCCCAACATGTTTTATTGAAGGGTATGTCATAGTGCGACCATGTAGGTCCTTCCTGCTCATCACTCCAGACTTTGCTTTTTAATGAGGGAAGAGTGGCGCACTCATTGCTGTTGAGCTTGTCCAGCACCATAGCTCCACGCATTGTGCAGTCCAGAGGGCAGGAACTGGGAAAGTTATCCCACAGCAATGTAGGACACCTATTAACTTTTGTGTTTATCACCTTATCTTGCCGGGAAGGGCAGTTCTCAGCCGAAATCTTTTCTCGTTGTCCATGTCTTTTGAAAGTCCCCTCGCTAGGCAAAAATGGACATATCTTTTCAACAGGGACTCAATGCTGGCCAACAGCAGATGCCCTCTAGGACTGGTAGTAATTCCAGGGCCAGCAGGGTCATTTTAATCCCCTGAGAAAGTTGTCAGTATTGTGAGGGCAGAAGTCGCTGCTCTGTCCCATTTCCATCCTAGTTGGGAATGGAAGAGAATCCAGTTTTAAATGAACTTCTTACTCTGATAGCCATAGAGCACTAGTGATGGATGAAGTCTCTGAACTAACGTGGTATTGTTTTCTCCCTCCCCTCCCCTCTCTCTCTTCAAAAAGGAAAAAAAATACAACACAACCAAACAAAAAGGGAGGGGGATGAGAGTCTGTCAAGTTGTTTGATCTAACATCCACACGCCATGTTCACCTTGGCAGATGGCAGGAGAGATGATTGCTTAGCACTGCATGTTTGACATCTCACAGAAATAGCAAGGCTGATGTGGTAGGCCTGTAGCCATTGGCAGCTGCTATGGTACCTACGCCGGGAGAGGGAGGTGCAGACTTCATTTCACACCTCCCGATGCAAAAAATTGCTTTCGGGGAGCAACTCGTGGTACATCTGCTTGCCCCCGCCACCCCCTCTTCCTCTCCCCCGTTGGCTCGTGGTGGTGGTTGGCGGGTTGCATGCTGTTTCTTGCCTTGTCACCAGCTTGTGTGACAGGTGAGGTGACACGGAGTCTGCAGAGTTGCAAAGGAGGTTGCTCCGGGGCTTTCCCACACTGGGGAGGTGAGCTCGCTCCAGCGGGGGGGTGTGGGGGAGCTAGGTGGGAAAGCAGACAAACATCTGTTCACTTCCCCACTTTGCAAAGAACAAGAAGGCGAATGGAGAGGAGGTGGCAGGAGAGGGGCACATTTCTGGCCAGCAAACCAGGCAAGATAGCCCTATCCAGGCTCCCGAGAGTTAAGGTTCACCCAAGCAGAGGGTGACCTCCCCATCTCCTCTAAATGTGTGGAATAAGGAATGACCCAAGGACTTCCTTTGCTCAGGAAGTTTGGGCATCCAAGTGCTGCAATTGCATGTGCAGTTGCAAGAGTTGAGCTTCCTGATGACCGTCTCTGGCCACGTGTCCTGCCCTTTCGCAAAGCTGTGACCACTTGTGCAAAGTCTCTTGCCTGAACCTCTGGTAGTGAGGGTCCTGCTAATTGTCTGGCCTTGATTAATTTGGTGTTGCAGAGGGTGAATTGCTGTGTATGCTGGAAAGCGCATATGCAAGAAAGTCAGCAATCTGGGAGGAAAGGGAAAGTGGCTCAGACAGGACCATTAGTCCACGGGCTTCTCTTCCCACCATGCAAAGCTGGAAGGACCTTCATCACGTCAGCTGTTGTTGCGAGAAAAACTCAAGGAAAGTCAGATTCAGAGTCATAGGCTACGAGGGCCTGTGCTGCAATCACACCTGCCTCTGTAGGGTAGTTTATACCTGAGAAGTTTATGGAAGTTGGAGTATAAGGAACACAGCTGATATCACCATGGTGTCTCCTGATAAATACATCCATGAAGTTTCTAATTTCTTAAAGGCCGCAGCTGCAATAGTCATGAAACACCAACTGTCTTGGACCAAGAGCTACGGAAAAAGCTTGAATCAAAGATCTCCAGTGAGAACTCCCCATCTCAAAACCAAATCAGTCCCAAGCTGGAGACCTTTAACTTGGACGACTCAACTGGGGAGGAAGCACACAAGGATCTGGAGATTGTTTCTCTAACTCATTGTAGCTATTGCCTAAATCATTACATTTGGTAGGTTAAAACATGCTTAGAAGTGTAGCAAGGAGTGACTGGAAACTTGCGTGACAGAAAGCATGAGAAGAAAGTAAGGCAGTGATGCTGGATGAAACAGCAATAAAGTATTGGGTGGCCATGGTCTTCAACCAGCTGGAGAATCAAAGTAGTCTTCAAAGGTCAATTTTGATAAACTTCTCTGGAATTATCCATTTCTCGGGGGCTTCAACCAGCTGGCTAAAGATGGTGCCTACTGACGTCTGAAGTATCCAATAGCATGCAAGTTGTTTGCATGGGATTAGGAGATTTCACAAAGGATCCGTGGGAGACCTGAGCCCTTTTGGACTGGCAACTGAAGGTCAACTAGGATACCTTAAGGTATTTCCAAAGGCACCTGTGTGGACAACTAGATTGAGTTGCTGGAAATAAAAGACATGGATGCTCAGGAGATCCAATGGGAACAGTGAGAATATCTTCTCTTGTTGAAAGGCGGCTCTGGGCTGGACAGCTGGAGTACAGGATCAGTAGAGTGTCGGAGCTTTAGTAGATTTGAATCAATCCACTGTGGTTGAGACTGTTGCCATCTGATGGCTGGACCTGAAAACTGGTAAGGCTCAGTGCAGTTCCTAAGCAGTCCTCAATATGGCACCCCTTAATTGTCCCCTGCGACGGCAATCTCTGCGCAATTAGTCTGTCATTAGCTGATTTTGAGACGGGAACAAGGCACATGAGAGGATTGCATGGCTGGCATTTCAACACCTCTCAATAGCTCAGCATGCGAAGGAGAGGATAAAGGAGGGATTTGCAAAGTGCATTGAGTTTCTTCTTTGTCTGTGCACGACATCAGGAAAATTCCCTTTGAGGTGACTGCTTCTGCCTGTGATCCAAATATTGCAGAGCCCTTTTCCTGCACCCTGCCTTCTGAACAGTTTGCACTTCCAAAAGCCTTTAGTTTAGTGAAAATCACTATGACACAATGGCCCCCAAAAGCAATCCTGAAGCGCTAACTCTTGGGAGAGCATCATGGAGAGGGCAGAAGGGGGGAAGGATAGCGCTGGAGGGAGGTGATGTGTTTCACAGCTGGTAGGCTGCATGCTCTCTCTCTCTCCAAATGCGGGCCTGGCTGCCACTAATGGTTGCCCTGGTGCTCGGTGGCACTGCTGGCCATTGTCTGCTTGGAGGCTACCCTGTGAAGGAGCTGAGGTCACCGAGCAGCGCATGACTCCCGGAGCAGCTGTCAGTGTTATTTTGTTTGGCAGCCTCTTCTTCTCACAGCCGGAAAAACTGAAACCTAACCCCTCAATGCACATTTTGTTTTGGAATAAGCTGCTGGAATTGGTGGTTCCCGGGTCCAGCGTGGGATATAAGCTCCTGTCCATCAGGATGATGGGGCTGGGTGACAGCTTGCCTCTCTCACTTGCACAGGTTGGCAAGAGCTGAAATGCTGTGAGCCAAGCGCTTTGCTACCTGTGTGGGGGAGAAAGGATGGTCCCGTGGCTGAGATGATAGGTATGGTCTCCAGAGGTCTAGAGTAGATGCAGAATAATGCAGAAGACTTAATCTCTTTGGATCTGCGAGATGGCCCTACCTTTTCCTTTCTGGACTGTTTTGATCACAGGGTTTTTCAGGTGTGATTTGAGTTTGGGCAGAGCGAGCACAGCAGGATCTGGCTCCCTGCATTCCACGGTCAGTTAACTAATAATCTGCTGGATGATCTTTGTTGTGTACCTCATTGTAAATAATATTCTTCTGCAGCTCTCCAGAATCTAGACCATGGCTAGAGGACTTTGCTTTCCTCGTGCGTTGTGATCTCACTGCGTCTCACCGCTCCATTTCTTGCTGGTTGTGGTGCAACGTAGAAAAGCTTTACACGCTCAGCAAGAATCTGCTTCTTGCTTTTTTGTAACGGCATCCTAGAAAGCTTCCACCTATCTCAGATGCCTTGGTGCCCAAGAAGGAAAGTAACACGCTTTCTGAGTTTGCCACTTGCAAAATCAGCCTAAGTCCATAACTTTAAATTGCCACCAGAAAGCGACTGTCAGGGAGCTAATTGGATATCTGCATAACAGATAAACCCATGGGAGAGCTTTGAAATCAGCCACCTCACTACTCTGCGTGGATTACCTTTACTGCAGCCTTCACACACAAGAAGTGTTGTAAGTGCCAGTGGCACAGGATGGGTCCAGCTCTCCCAAGTGCCTCACAAGAACCCATGCAAAGTGAATACATCTAAAATCCCTGTGTAGCAACAACGTCTCTTGCCTTTGCAATCTGTTGATAATGCTTTCAGGTTCCCCTGACATTAGTATAGTTTTCCCCTACTCTTTAGATGAAGCCTCAGTGGGTTAATGTCACTGACTCTTTGAACACAGAATCATAGAATGGTTTAGGTTGGAAGGGACCTTGAAGATCATCTAGTTCCAACACCCCTGCCATGGGTAGGGACACCTCCCACTAGACCAGGTTGCTCAGAGCCCCGTCCAACCTGGCCTTGAACACCTCCAAGGATGGAGCTTCCACATGGGTCAATGTGAAGGTGAAGTATTGATCAGCAAGCACCAGATTTCCCAAATATTCTGGTGGCTTTTGTGTCGGCTGGGGGGGTGTGTCAAAAATTTCCTAGTCTATCCCATCTGTTTCTTCTCTTGTCCACCAGTTTGGAGCAGGTCCTCTGAGAGCGTCCATTGCCTCATGCTAATTTTCTGACTTCAGTTTTTCAGAGGTTTCATCAAAATGGTTTTAATTTATTCCCCAGTCTTGCAATTTATTTAAACTTTTATTTTACCTTCCCCACGGTGGTCAGAACCAGAGCTTTAAAGCTGAGATGTGATCTACCTGGGACTTGTCAAACACTCATTCAGGCAGCATTGGAAAACTCCAAGTGCATTTGTCAGAATAAAAGGAATATTGGTCCCGGGAGGGTTCCTATGTCTCAGCCCGAGGTGGTAAATTTTGCAGTTCAGTAAACAATCAATTTCCCCTGCACACCTTCCCTGGACCGCGCGTAGCAGGAGCTTGACTTCTCCAGTGTTATATCTTGATTTGCCACAGCTGCACCGTGGTGACAACCTATCCTCTCCTTTTCCCTGCGCACTAACCATTGCTGATGCTCTGAGCTCTGGGCAGGGAGTTAGAGACATATGGATGGCAGCGGTATGTGCTTTCTCTGTACTTCTCCCCATAGCCCTTATTTCTTGTTCATGCTTAGTTAAAGTCTCACACCATGTGTGTTTGGACAGCTGCTCTCTGCATGGCTCAGCCGTTCACCCCAATGGCCCAAGGAATTCCTGGGAAATTGCAGGAATCACTAATTCTTTTTTTTTTTCTTTTTTTTTTTTTTTCCTGAATACTAGTTTCAAGTAACTTTTGTTTCCACTGTGATATTCCCACTGAAGAAATCCGTACAGCCTGCAACACACCCGGGTCCTGCTGCACATGGGAATGGTTACTGTTACCGTCCCTGGGCTTGGTCCACCCTTTTGTAATGAACAAAACTGATTGGACACTAAGTTAAATGTTTTATGACTGCTCTGTGCATGGAGAGCGATGGATGAGATCCTGCCTTTTCCACATCCTTGAATGAAAAGGCTCTTATACCACCTTAAACACAACCCCAGACCTCTCTGAAGGCTGCTCTATAGTTGAGAGGGCACTGCAGCTTCACCAGATATCTTGGGTGGGACACCGATACCCTGCTGAATAACTCAACTCCAGCTTCTTTTCAAGGAATTCTCATTCACTGCCAGTGAGTGAAATTCACATCCCTTCCCAAATGCCAACCACTAACCACAGGAGTTAGATCCCTCCTCCTGTACCCTATATTTCAGACACACATCTGGCTATCTGCACGTGATGGCACCCTTACGTGCATCTTGGTGGAGTCCCACTGCCAGTCAGCTATGCAGTCTATCTCTGGACTTGCATGCTTGGGGAGCAGGAGTGCAGCTTGTCCAGTTGCCGGGCAGGTGGGATGGCTCAGTCTCTTGAGTGGGATTCATTCTACTTGACTTTACGTTTCTATGGGACAGATGAACTAGGAGGTCCACATCCCTGTATAGCTGGTGGAGAGCCGATCAATGTAGTGAGTGGAGTTTAGGGCACTTTTACATTCAACAAAGGTAGGTGTCTATTTGAGGATGCGAAGTCTTGTATGCCACACTATTGACTGCGTTATCTAATTTGCCATTGACTAAATAGGGAGTTAAAGGTGATTTGCTCAGGTATAGTCCCTAAATCATAGACAGAGACAGACAAGATGAATCCCATCCCAGCATTCAGCATGTAGGTACTGCCACTTGAGCTAGATACCTGAAATCCATCATCACTGGAGAGAATGAGATTCTGGAATATTGCCTCCAGCTCTGGAGCCCCCAACATAAGGACATGGACCTGTTGAAGTGGGTCCAGAGGAGGCCATGAAGATCAGAGGGTGAGAGCACCTCTGCTATGATGACAGGCTGAGAGAATTGGGGTTGTTCAGCCTGGAGAAGAGAAGGCTCCAGGGAGACCTTAGAGCCCCTTCCAGTATCTGAAGGGGGCCTACAAGAAAGCTGGAGAGGGACTTTTTACAAGGGCATGTAGTGATAGGATGAAGGGTAATGGCTTCAAACTGGAAGAGGGGAGATTTAGAATAGATATTAGGAAGAAATTTTTCACTCTGAGGGTGGTGAGACACTGGTCCAGGTTGCCCAGGGAAGTTGTGGAAGCCCCATCCCTGGAGGTATTTAAGGCCAAGTTGGACAGGGCTTTGAGCAATCTGGTCTAGTGGAAGATGTCCCTGCCCATGGCAGGGGGGTTGGAACTGGATGATCTTTACGGTCCCTTCCAACCCAAATCATTCTGTGATTCTATGATTCCTGCAGGCAGTGATTTCTCCGACCTGTTTAAGACATATCCTTTAGGTGAGATGAATAATTCCCTCAAAATGCTTCTGTCTCTTTACTGACCACATGGAGAGTATGTAGAGTGCATATGAATTGCGGTGTCTGCACCATAGACATCTACAGCCGAGGGATTCATCTCTGCGTGTGGACCCTGCCACTGACACTCATTGTTTTCCTCTCTGTCTCACTTCACTTAACAGGCTGTTCTCAAGCGTCTAATTTCTCACTGATTTTCTGCCGTCCCCTGGTGAGCCAGGTTCATTCACTCTGTCAAGGGATCCGTGCTCCGATCTTTTCCATGCTGCCTGATTTCAGCCAAAACCTGATTGCATCTTCACCTAGGAAGACATGACTGCATGGGATATGTTAGATCGGCATTCACTCAGCCAGAGAGTAGTGCAGATCTCACAGGACACTGAAATGCTCTTGTCTGATACTATCATAAAACCATGGATGTGTTCTCCTCGATGTGTCCTCATTGTGGCCCTTGGCGTTGGACACCTGTAAAGAACCTGCTGGCTTGCATGCTGGATTTTGCTATTGCTCTCATCACCTTACCTCTCCTTCACCTTACCTAGCCCACCCTGATCACCCACAGGTTTCACCACTGAGCTAATCCCTTTGGTCTACTTCTTCAGATCCTGCAGTCCATGAGCGAGAGTATCTGGATGTTGTAGATGTCGCGCTGATAGTAGCTGTAGCTTGTGATCCCTTCAGCCTGCTGCTTCCTTTCTATTTATGGCTGCCAAGGGATGCTCTGCTGGCTCTGTCCTGGGCCCTGCGTCATCCTGGAGTTACTGATGTGGTGCAGGGGATGCAGGTTGGCTGCTGTGAATGCTGTGCTTTGCCAAAATGGCTGAGGACTGGGGACAATCCAGCTCGATGGTGCCCCCAGTCTTTGAGCGGTCAGAACTACCTCTGAACATGGGGCAGCAGGAGTGTTTTCTCCCCTTGCTGTTTGCTTCCCAACGAAGACCTTAACGCTGTAAGCTGACTGTAGCCTGAGTGGGATCTGCTCAGCTAGTGGTAAATCAGAGAGTCATGGAATAATTTAGGTTAGAAAGGAGTGATGGCATCTGTTGGCATGCCTCAAAGCAGGGCCAACCTCAAAGTCAGACCAGGCTTCTCAGGATCTTGTGGATGGAGACTTCACAGCCCCAGGACCCCTCTTCCAGGGTGTGTCCACCCTCACGGTGAAAATTTTCCCTTGCTGCAGCCCGTGATTGTCTCCATTTGTCCTTTTGCTGTGCACCTCCGAGAACAGTTTGGCTTTATCTTCTTTATGAACGTCTGTTGGGTAGTGCAGACTGCAACTAGGTCCTCCTTTCACCTCCCTCTTTCCAGCTGAGCAAGCCGAGCTCACTCAACCACTCCCTGTGCTTCATGAGCTCCACTCCCCAACCCATCTTGGTGTCCCCCATTGGACTTGCTCGAGTTTGTAGTCGTGTCTCTTGTACCAGGGCCCTGAAGCTGAGCACAGTACTTCAGATGTGTCCTCCTAAGTGCCACATCGAGGGGACTAATTGCTTCCCTTGCCCTACTGGCTGAGCCCTTGCAAATGCAGCCCAGGATGCAGTTGGCTTTCATTGCTGAAAGGGATGTTGCTGATGGAGGCAGGGTATCCAAGCCAGCTCCTTATTGTGTCCTACAAAGGACACCCACAGCCTGAGGCATCACCTGTGTGGGGGCTTGTTAGCATCTTGATTGAGGAGCCATAGAAATGGATGAACAATGGAGGCTGAATGGCCTCTTGTGTCTCATCGTGGGGGATACCCTCAGGGATGTTTGGGGCCGTGGGGGGAGGGTACAGTTCTTGTCATACCCATCAGGTCATTTAAAGGCTGGTAAGAAGCTGCAGCCTCCTGTGTCGTACAGCTAACACTTGTAAAGAGCAGAGAGCTCAACTGCTGGGTGGTGCTTGTCTCTTCCATTAGCCTCATCTTCAAGGGGGGAGGAGGAGGGTATTCTTAAATCGCATTTACTAACTTGAGGAAAAACCCAAAGTTCAGCGCACATCGCATTTCAAAACCTTTGGGGTCGTGATGAGAAAGTCTCGAGGTAAAATGCAAGTTAACACAACCCGGTTTTCTGTTTTGGTTTGGTTTTTGTTTGGTTGTTTTTTAGGGTTTTTCGTTCGTTTTTTATTATTTTTTATTTTGTGGCTTTTTTTTTTTTATTAGGAGTATAAACAGCTCGTATGTCCTGGCAAACACATAATCCCAGTATGATCACCTTTATCACTTGAACTGGACCCAGAAGGTGTAAGTCTGGAGCTGGAAGGATGGAGAGAAGATGGACAGTTGATTTAGCCACTGTAAACTGTATATTGTCCTACGCATCTGTTTTAACCCGGTTGTGGGAGTCTCCCGCTCGGAGGAGGGGAGAGACCTGCACTCAGCATGGCACAGGCCAACGCCACAAACTGGGACAAACAGATCCAGGGATATGACTGCAAAGGAAAAGGCGTCAAAGATGTGGCTCCTGCTGCCCGCTCGTAAGGGACATGCACAGGGTCATCTGCAACCTCAGGGTCTGCAGGTAAAATACTGTCATCTGCTGACGGTGCCTGCGGAGAGCAGGGCTGGTGGCTGTGATGTGGGGAGCTTTCCCTCCATGGCTTTAGAGCAGGATGTGGATAAATCTTGCCTGGGACCTTGGGCAACCCAGGACTGTACACCTTGCTGGAGAAACCCTTTGAGATGTGTTAGATCCTGTTTCTGTCTCTTCCCTGCTGTGACTCTTGCACTGCAGCCCTGCCTGAAGGTGAGTACTTGGTTGTCCTTGTCTCTGAGGCACAGCAGCTTTTAAACTGAGGGAGGGGGAGAAGAGCTTATACCCAGGAAAACCTAACTGGCTTTGACCTCTGAACCTTTCAGGGCATCTCTTGTCCCCTGGAGATGGAGGAAATTTCCAGATCTCTGCTGGTGGGGACAGGGAGTCAGGCATGAGGGTTAAATAGGAAGGCTTTGCTGACGCCCAGGAGCTGAGGTTTTGGGGGATGATGGTTGGAGAACATGCTAAACTCAGGAGGTGAGTCTTGGGGGAGGTAAATGATGGGGCTTGTATATCTTTGAGGACGAAGGCTCCACAACCTCTCTGGGCAATTTGTTCCCATGTCTGAGATTCTCACAGCTGACTTTAGAGGAGATGTCCTGGCATTGCTGCTCTAGGCACGTCGTCCACATGTCACTTGCTCTCTCTGAACCCATGGGTGCAGGTGAAGCTGGGCCACCTCAGAATGGGAAGAAGAGTGCTCTGCACATAGACTCTCATTGGCTGCAGCACCATGAGTGACCCCTCTTCTTTTCCATCGTCCTCATGGCCGTCCTCATCTGGCTGTCCTCTTCCAGCTGCCCCCTCACCCTTACACCAAAGTGCCTGGATCCCCTTGGGCTCAGCCCCATCCTCCCACCTCACCTGACACCACAACAAGCTGCTAGAGCCATACACAAGGGCTCCAGCTCCCGTGGCCTTTTCTTTTTAATCTTTCTGTCTTCTTTCCATCTTGGAGCTGTTGCCAATTAAGAGCAAGCCATTTGATCATGTCATAATCCCGATGCCAGCAGGCAGACCCGTTCGAGCACAGAAAGGGAGAGAGCGAGAAGAAGAGAGAGAGGGGAATAATAATAAAAATAATAATAATATAGAGGAGGGGAAAAGAATAAAAAGACAGCCTCTTCTTCCATCTCTCCTCTCACAAGGTAAAGAATCAAAAAGTCATTTGATGCATAATTGATTGCTTTGGAGTGACTCGCAAATTGCTAAGGAGCCTTGATTCTCTGGGTAATAAGCGCATGGAAAACACAGGGACGTTTTGACCGCGGGGTTGTGTAGCGGGGGGGGTCTGGGGAGGAGAGAAAAATAAATACAAAAAGCGCGTAGCAGCAACTAACTGAGCCCGCGCACGCCGAAAATATTTTAATGAGCAGCAAGAACAAGGGATTTCAAGAAGCACGAGCTCAGGACAAAACAATAAATTAGCAAACAAAAAAAGGAAACAAAACAAAAAGGGGCTTTTTATTCTTTTTTTTTTTTTTTTTCCCCTGACAAAAAAAGAACAAAAGCGCTGAGCTGGCGGGGCTGGGGCTGCAGGTCTCTCTCCCCCTCCCTGCTTCCTCCGGAGCGTGCGGATGGGCAGGGGAGAGATGCTGCCTTGAAGCTTTGCATGGTGCATCCCTTCACCCTGCCTGCCCCATCCTGGGCCATCCCACCACAGATGGCCACCGGCGTTCGGAACACGCTGACAGAAGCCTTGGCTCATTGCAAATGTCTCTGTGACTAGTTAGCAAAGGGAGGTGTTAGGGCACTCGGATTTGATAGCCGTGGTGATTTATTCCAGAAAAGGGAGCAAGGAGAAGGGCTGGGCTCCCTCCGGTCTCCTCACTTGGTCCTTTTCTGAGGGGGAGTTTTGCTGACCCAAAGTTGCTGGAGTCGGTGAGCGGTGGGTGAAATCCGCTGTCACGCTGCATCAGCAGTCCCCAAAGCTCCCGGGCAGCAAGGCCAAGCGTGTAACGTGCTACGGCATCATACTTTGCTCCCTTAACGTTTCAATGTCCTGCGGCCCCCAGAAGCGTTAGAAGGTCCAGAAGCACTGTGCCTCCCTCAGCCACCGGCCACCTTCACTGGGCTCAGAAGGTGGGAACTGATGACAGCAGCACCATGGTCCAAATTGGATTAAAAAACCTGCAAAGGACTATCTGGCCCTCAGAGCTGTGCCCAACCCTCTGTCTGGGTATTTTGGGGAACCTGCTCCCCCTTCCATCGTCAGCCGATCCCTACTGGCTGCTCCCCATGGATATTGTGATTGCTTTTGCTTGGCTGTGATCTTCCCTTTCTTCTCCAGCCTTCCTGGGAGCCAGACCTTTCTCATTCTCGTTCTCCCATACACAGTTGCTGTGTAATTCGGGGCCAGACAGTGTCACCCTGAGATATTCAGAGAAGCACCTACCCAGGGGTCCCTGCTGGAGACTTTTGCACAACTAACCCACACCGAGACCTCAAATCAGCTGTCGGTTTACGACCTCCTTCCCGACCCCTGAGACCAGCCTTTCCCCCAGAAATGACTCGCGTAACGCCTGCATGCACCAAGGAGTTTGCAGTCCTTTAGGGGGAAAGCCTGTTTCCCAGCATGTATGGAAAGGACTGGTATCCCTGCAGGAACTGGTGGGGTGAATCCATCTCTGCCGCGTAGATAAGTGCCTTTTCCTGCTTCCTTGCAGTCTCTCATGTTGGCAGGCAATTGCTGAATGCCATTAGCCCAGCTGGAGGTTGGCTTTCAGCCTCTGTGCAGAGCTCTAAATGTGCTGGCAGTGTGGGGAGGGGGCTGCCCCATGGATTTTGGGGCTTGCACGGTGCCTGTGCCCAACATGGTGCATCCTCGGGGTTGTTCATGACCTGGAGCCATGCACCATGCCATTGTGGTGACGGAGGGTTCTGCAGACTCCGGAGCAGCTCAGGGGGAATTTTGGGGTGGGAAACATGGCTGTGTGGTAGATGCTCATCCCTGATTTTTTCTCTTGAAATCCATCAGACGAGGTGAAGCGGATCCTTCAAGTCAGGCAGAGAATCTGAGTGCTCCCAGTGGAGAATTCAGATGTGCTTGTGGAAGAGCCTGCCTGAGTTTAGTGGGGACGAAGTGGTGGGGCAGGAGAAATAGCTTCTGGAGAGACTGCTCTTACAGGTTTATAGTGCAAAAGACAACATCCCTTCAATATAATTATTTTTTGCTAATATTATTGGCTATTATCTCATATTAACAGGATAATTAAGACACTAAAAGTTTGTCTTTTTGAACTTCTTAGGCCTTTCCCACTTGATGTTGGGACCATATAATTCTGTTCTGTTCTGTTCTGTTTTGTTCTGTTCTGTTCTGTTCTGTTCTGTTCTGTTCTGTTCTGTTCTATTCTGTTCTATTCTATTCTACCATGGGAGCTACTGCATTGCAAGGGATGATGTGGGTCCCTAACAGCTCTTGCAGCGGCTGCTGCAGGCTGACGTAGGACTCTTGTAGGAGCACATATCCCTGTGGAAGCCACCCTTCCCCAGGCTGCAGAATGTTTTTCCGTGCCCCATGTAAAGGTAAGAAGTATTAAACCCTCCAGCCTCCAGCAGCTCCCGACCCAGAGGCTGTGCCCATCCAAGGGTGCAACACATTTTCCCCAAATAATGCATTGGATGTCCTCGTGGAAACAAAGCCAGTGGGACCAGGTGATGGCCATGGACCAAAGCAATGGTGCCTGATATGCTCCCAGCAGGGAAACACTTCCCAACAGCCTCTGATCTCTTGGTCCTGATCCTCAAGGCAGACCTGTTAAACACTTTCGTCACAGAGCAATTCAGGATTCAGAGCTGCTCCGTACCAGGCATTACGAATTTATGAAAAACATGGGTTTAACGCTGTGCTACAGTTTTCCCACACTTCAGGCGCTAACTCCATAGCGATCCATGGGGTCTATGTGCACCTCTTTCCTCCCTCCGTCCCTCTGGTCTGCACGTACAGCTGCCTTTTCCCCACAGACCGTCCAGCTGATCAACACAAATCCACTGCGCTCAATTCAATTTTTAACCAAGCTGACAAACTCCTTCCTCTCTTGCAGATCTGAAGAAGCCCTCATGAGCTGAAAATCCACCTGTTTTCTCTGCCAAAGGTCTTATAAAAGTGTTATTTGTCTCACCATACCTTGCCAGTCTGTATACGCCTGCCTATTAAATTCTGCTGCGGTGCACTCATCAGTCTTGTGAACTTCCAGTCCTTGGGGCCTCGGTGCTCTGTGGACTTCCTTGATTTTTCTCATTGGATTTTAGCTCTCCCTGCTGCTGAGGAGAATTTCACATTCATTTTAGGTATGGTTGTTAGTATCGATTGTGTTGAAAGTCTTTCCACTGTGGTTTTTCTATTGGGACTCTTGGGTGGGTTGTAGCTCTGAGCTTTGCTAGTAGAGATCTCGCATGGGTTTTGGTCCTTTTCTCTTTCTGCAGAGATACCCTACAGAGGGAGGAGGAGGTGAGGGGGAGGGTTGAGGCTGAGGAGACAGAGGTCTAGGAGACCCTGCTGGATCCTAAATGAAGGGATCAGGAGTGCAAGGAGATGACAGAGGGAAAGAGACTGCCTGGGGTGGGGTGCCAGGCATGGAAATGCCCAGGAGCATGATGAAGCCCAGAGGTGGAGCTTCCTTCTTGTGAAACTGGCCCCAAACTTAGAGACAAACCAAAGCTCACCGTGGTAGATACCTCTTCCCTCCTGGCAGCTGATTCACACAGGCCAGTGCTTGTGTCCTCTAGCAAAGTGAGAGGTCTCTGCTTCCAAGGGCAGGCGTTGCACCAGCACAGTTGGGGTGCATGGGGCTGCATCCATGTGTTATACCTCCCTGTCCCCATCCTTTCTCCATGTCCTGCCCCAAATGACTTGGGAAGGAGTTGCACGCAGGTTTTTCAGCATCTGCTTTGAGAGACTTTGTTAAGCCCCGAGGCAGGGAAGGAAAACATGGATCGTGGGATAATTCAGGTTGGAAGGGACCTACGGAGGTCTTGTGCGTGCTGAGAGGTAGCAGGAGGGAAAGCTGCAATGCAAGAAGGTGGAGCAAGGGCCTCTGCCCAGACAGATTGTCCAAGAGAGGTCACCAGCGACCAGTTACCACGTCCCTGCAAGGCAGCTCTGCATCCCAGGCCATCGCAGGCACTGGATCCCATAGGGACCCTGGATGGGAGCTGCAGCATGGCGAGAAGTTTGACAGGCTTGGCATACACCACATGTGGCAGAAGGGGGTAGTTACGTGCACAGGGAACTCAGCTAACATGGAATGGGCATCACCACGTGCAGACGTGGATACTGGTGCAAAAGCACACATGGATGCCGGCACCTCCTGGATTAAACTGGCCAGAAGTGAGTCATGCGTGGTGGGAATAGAGAGGACTACAGTCCCTACTACCTCCCTAAGCCTAACCCAGACACACTGATACAGTACATCCCCCAGGAAAGATGCCACAGTGACACACACAACCTGTGCATGGGTGGTTGGCAGGACTCATTGGATTCAGCAGACACACAGCAATGAATGCAAGACCCCTCTAATTGTCAGGGTTTACTGGGTGCCATCAGAGAGATTTGGGACTTGCACAGCCTGAGTCCCATGAGAAGCAGAGCCCAGGAAGATGCTCAGCTGGTGTGCTAGGCATTCTCTGAACTTACCAGGGCCTGGCAGGGTCTTCAAAACAAATTCTGTGGCATCATCCGTGAGCCTCTTGAGGATTATTGTGAGAAGCTCAACATGAGCCAGCAATGTGTGATCGCAGCCTAGAAGGCCAACTGTATCCTTGGCTGCATCAGAAGAAGTGTGGCCAGCAGGTCAAGGGAGGGGATTCTGCCCCTCTACTCTGCTCTGGTGAGACCTCACCTGGAGTATTGCATCCAGCTCTGGAGTCCCCAACTCAAGAAGGATATGGACATGTTGGAGCGGGGCCAGAGGAGAGCCACAAGGATGCTCCGAGGGCTGGAGCACCTCTCCTATGAGAAGAGGCTGAGAGAGTTGGGGCTGTTCAGCCTGGAGAAGAGAAGGCTCCGGGGAGACCTTATAGCGGTCTTCCAGTTCCTAAAGGGACTACAGGAGAGCTGAGGAGGGACTTTTTACAAGGGCATGTAGGGATAGGGTGAGGGTGAATGGCTTCAAACTGGAAGAGGGCAGGTTTAGATTAAATATTAAGAAGAAATTTTTCACTTTGAGGGTGGTGAGGCACTGGAACAGGTTGCCCAGAGAAGTTGTTGAGGCCCCATCCTTCCTTAAACACCATGCAGGTGTTTAAGGCCAGGCTGTATGTGGCCTTGGTCAACCTGGTCTAGTGGGAGGTGTCCCTGCCCATGGCAGGGGGGTCAGAACTCCATGATCTTCATGGTCCCTTCCAACCTAAACCATTCCATGATTCTATGATTCTATCATTCTAAGTCCAACTTAAATAAAGCCATTTTTTTTCCCCATCTACAGATACTGCAGAAGTTTCAAGGGTTCCATCCTCTGCCTAATACAACAGTGTGAGTAGAGGTGTGCAGGGCTAGTTGACAGGCTGCAATGCAGCCTTTGGCTAGGACCAGGCTGACAGCTGGACACGGGTGAACAGAGCTAGTGGGGACCATCTGGAAATGTTATATCCCTGAAACCAAATCTTCCCTGGCCAAAATGTGGCCAAAATTAACGTCTGAGGAGCAGCTCTGTGGAAAAGGTCCCAGTGCTCAGGGGGACAGAGAGCTCAGCACGAGCCGGGAGTGTGCTCTGGCTGCAAAGAAGCCATCCTGGGCTGTATGGCAAGGACCAGTGTCTTCATGTCTGGTAAGGCAGGATGTCTTGTGCCATGTGTGGAAGGAGACTACAGAGGCTTTTAACCCCATGGGGCCTGTGGCCACCAATGGGACAGTTTGTAGTCCAGCCAACACATGCAGAAACTCAGATACATCCACCTTTGCCCCTTCCTGTGTGCCATTTTCCTTGTGTACCATCCTCCCACCTGCCTTCTAGATACCTGAATTCAGCAGTGGGGTTCTGCATCTCCTCCCCACACCACTTCTTCTCCACAGTCACCTTCTTCTCCCAAGGGATGGGATTCACGTTCGGGTGGAGGCTCCCAGGCAAAGGTTTGAATAAAATAACTTGTGTGGGTCTCAGCAGACAGTCCCCTGCATCCCCACAACCTTTGCACCCCATAGGTGTCTTAGCAATGTGGGAGGGACCGGAAGGACCTTGTTGGTGGACAGTGGGTGACAGATGTGAGTTGAGACCCTTTGTAGGGCTCAGTGCATGCTTAAAATGAGCACATCTGTGGTGCTGTGCGCGTGCGTGTGTGCACGTGTGAGCCTGTTCACTCACGTTGAGCAGGGGCTACAGGATGCTCACTTCTCTGGATTTCCATCTCTGTGTAGATGCATAGACACACCTGTGTGCACACGCTTGTCAGGGCTTGTATGTGCAGGGTGATGAGCATCTACTTAGGCATGTGGTGGCTTGAGTGTGCTTGTGGACGTGCCTGCCATTTGGGTGCATGTACTTGCGTGTGTTGACAGGCGGTTGCATGTATGTCCTCTCCTTTGACCACACGTGTTTGCCAACACGGTTGTGTTGTCGATGGGCACCCACATGTCACTCCAGAGGACAGGGGAGATCTTTCCAGATGCACTTCTTGTCTAATTCCCCTTTGAGGCTTTAATTGGCTTTGGGGCCAATCCTTGTAATCACCCACAGCAATGCTGGATGAATGCCAGTCGTGGCAGACCACATAACCACTTTGCAGCTGATTGTCCAAAAAATCTCCTCCCCACCGCAGGGATGAGGAAAGGTGGTGGGAAGGTGACTCCCCAGCACCCTGGGAAGCCCTGTGCCACCCAGGGGACAAGCCCCAAGGCCACCTTCAGAGTCGGTAACAGAATTGTTCTTGCCTGCTCTAACCATAAGACCACGCTGCCTCCCCATGGCTGGGTGATGCCTGGTGGAAGAGGGGGGGTGACACATCCATGGTGGCCCCACACACAAATCCATCCAGCCTGGCTGGGATAAACTGGTTTAGCCTGTGCCGTGCCTGGCACAGTGTTTGCACACCAGCATCCCCACCTTTGGAAGCCCTTGCCCAGGGTCTGGTGCATGCACATCTCCACCCTGCACATCTCGACGCCAGCATGCGGCCCCTCTGCGCCGCTGCTGGATGCCGCGCCGCCGGCAAGAGCTCGTTAATATTCCGACAGCTCCGATCTCACTCCCTAAACGAAGGCCGCTCTTAAAGAGGGGTTTATAATTGGGCCCCGGCTCCGCCGCGTGTGGCCTTGTCAAGTCGTTGCACAGCAGCACCTCAGCAGCACACCTCTGAGAAGAAGAAAAATTGGGAAAAGAAAGAGAGGGAGGGGAGGAAGGGAAAAAGAAGGGAGGAAGGAAGGGACCCCGAGCCCCCCTTTGAAAGGGAAGCAAAGAGAAGAGACCTGTCAATAGGATCAAGCTGGCGGTGGCCGTGAAAAGCCTGGCAGCTCCACGCTCATTGATGCTGGGGAGGGGGAGCGGTGGGAAACCACGGGTCGATCCGTTGAGATGAAGGCGAAATGACAGCCCCTGAGGCTGGCAGGGTTTGAAAGGAGAACACACAGGAGCCAAAACCTGCAGAGAGACACTTGCAACTTTTCACTTATTCCCTTTGACAAGACAATGGAGTTTTCTTTCCGTCTCCCCCCCGTCCCCCCCTCCCCTTGTTTTTTAAAGTGGGTCCCATAGGGAGAGGCAGAGAGTTCTCAAAGGATGAAACAACCAGCGTGATGGAGAAGGGAGGAGGGAAAAGGGAAGAAAAGAGAGAGGAGCAGAGCTCGTTTCCATACGGGACTCTGCTTTACCCGGAAGGAGCAGGACAGAGTGAGGCGAGAGGGACATTACCCTCCCCTCGACGCAGGATGTATGGGGCTGCCCAGAAGCACCCGCTCACTGCCAGTGTGGTAGCACAAGAGGCGGTCACAGATTGGGGGCAGGACACCGAGGTAGGATGCAGTCAGAGAGCTGAGTCCATGGCAATGGGGAGTTTCCCCGATTCCTCTGCAGCGGGGTGGGAACAGGGATGGTGGTGGGTGGAGGCAGGACAGCAAAGCAGAGGGACCAAGTCCTTCTCCTGAGCCACCTCTGTGCCCGTTGGTACTGGTGGGTGAGGGAAGGGAGGTTGAACTCCTGTGCTTGTGGCAGACAGGAGGGACATGGGGACTGGGACGCATGGCAAAGTCACCTGCTCCCTCCCAGTCCTCATGTCGTGAAACTGGGGGGAGTGGGAAAATGCCAGTAAGGACTGATGGGCTGTGTCCCCTCTGTCATGAGGTATGGGCAACCCAGAGAAAATCACACTTCTAAGGCTGCTTCAGGCATTAATTATGCTGCAGAGAAACCCTCTGTCCCTCTGTTCATCTCACCCATATGTCTGCCTGGTGAGGTTCACCCCAGGAAGAGCTTCAATGGAACTAAGTGGACCTAATATTTGCCAGTACAAAATAACTTTTGGGGAAAGTTTTTTCCTGAGTGTTTCTCCTTTAACCTCATCTCTGTTCAAAAGGGAGAGCTGATGTATATCTGAGCTGGTGGGGGGAAGGATGGGGAAAGCCTATGGCCAAACTGGGATGAGGAAGATGCAGTCTTGGAGGATGCCAGGGGAAAAATAAATTTTGGAAGCTCTTGACTGTCCCACATGTACGAAAGACTTTGGCTTTCCCCAAAAGGGAAACAGGAGGGACTCAGCCTGGCAAAAAATCCTTGGAAGGAGTAGGACCCATTTTCCAAACTGTTAATTTAGTCAGAGAATGGCAGAAGGTGGTTTCTCTGGAGACAATGAGGCATCTCTCTGGAGCTATCTTTCCCATGCAGTCAAGGACATAGATCGAGATGCATGGTGGGGACACACACCTACAGATCTGGTCAAGATGAAGGCAGGATTACAAAATCAATTGTAGAAATATCCCATTGTGTGTGGGATGTTGGCAGGTGTGAAGTGGTGGGCATGGGCTGGAGGAACCAGCAGTGGTCCAAATAAGAAAAGGTATGGAGGTGTAAGAAGGCACAGAGGTGTAAGAAGGCACAGAGGTGTGAGATCCAGGAGAGGGTCAGCAATATTTTCTACTGATGGGCACAAAGTGGAGGTCCATGAGTGACCCTCATGTGGTTTCTGTGGGGTTCGTGCCTTGACTGCATGCAGAGTGATGTCATACAGCCATAGAATGACTTAGGTCAGAGGGGACCTCTGCAGTCACCCAGTCCAACTGCTCACCCAAAGCATGGCCCAAATGGGTCATAACCTTGTCCAGTTGTGTTCAGGCTGTCTCCAAGGAGAAGAGACCCCACAGCCTCTTTAGGACCCTGCTTAAGAATTTGAGCACCCTCAAGGGGGAAAAAAATCCTCTTATCAGTTAGGATTTCCCAAGTTCCAGTTTGTCCCTGTTGCCTCTTGGCCTCCCACGGTGCACATCTGAGATGAGTCTGCCTCTGTCTTCCCCATGCTCCCCCATTAAGAAGGTGGAGATGGCACTATGATCTCCTCTTTGCCTGCTCTTCTCCTGGTGAACAAACCCAGCTCTTGGCTCCTCATCCTGTGGCCTGTGCTCCAGCCCTGGCCATATCAGTGGCCTCTGCTGGACACAATGTCTTCCCTCTCACCTCCATTGTGGCCCAGTCCTGAGAGCAGTGTCACTACAGTGACCATCTCCCCATCATGCAACACTACATCATGGTAGCTGAGCGATGGTAATGTGCCTTTCCTGATTGCCAGCCCCCATGCCAACTGACGGATGACTACAGAGAGATATTTTCAAGGTGGAGTTTGGAGTGGTGAAGCCCTAAAGTCCTTGGGAGGTGACTTGCATATCACCTCCCAAGAGAAGAATAGTTTGTCTTCTGGAATGGGGTTGCTTTACACGGTGGTCCCAAAGCAGGCTGGGGTGGGGATGTTGGGATGGGGAACATTTCTGTGAGTAGCAAAAGGAACATCAGCTGACTAAAACTGCTGTTTTAGGACATCTCCATGCGCAGGAGCCAGAGAATTTGGCAATGATGTGGACCAGGGTGGATGGTAGACATGGGCTTTTGATGCTTCTTGCGGGACTTTCTCAGAAAGGCACGGCTCTGCTGTTGGACTGCTGCCTGGGTTTTGAAGGATTAAATGATGGACACAAACAACCTGGGAAACATTCACCAAACAGCTGGGAAGGACCACATGGCCATGTGTCTGAATGCTGAAATCTCACCAGCTAACCCTTTGCGTAGCTATCAAGTAGGACCCACCATCAACCCTTCTCATCAGTTGATCTCCAAGCATGGGAGGAAGGAGGTCAACACCATAACCCCCATTTTAGATGTACAGAAAACTAAGGCATGGAGAAATAAGTCACTGGCAGAAAGAGAAACCAAGTAAGATGTTCCTCGTTTACCTTCAGGGACCTGCAGGTGAGCTGAGCACTGCTCCTTTGTGATCAGTGAGGATAAAATCAGGGCAGTCAATGGGGTTTATGTCCTGATAAGAAGGACATGGACCTACTGGAGCGTGTCCAGAGGAGGGCCACGAGGATGATCTGAGGGCTGGAGCACCTCTCCTATGAGGAGAGGCTGAAAGAGTTGGGGCTGTTCAGCCTGGAGAAGAGAAGGTTCCGGGGAGATCTTATTGCGGCCTTCCAGTACCTAAAGGGGGCCTACAGGAGAGCTGGGGAAGGACTTTTTACTGGGGCATGGAGTGACAGGACGAGGGGGAATGGCTTCAAACTAGAAGAGGGCAGGTTTAGATTGAACATTAGGAAGAAGTTTTTCACTTTGGGGGTGGTAAAGCACTGGCACAGGTTGCCCCGAGAGGTTGTTGAGGCCCCATCCCTGGAGGTGTTCAAGGCCAGGCTGGACGTGGCCTTGGGCAACTTGGTCTAGTGGGAGGTGTCCCTGCCTATGGCAGGGGGGTTGGAACTTGATGATCTTCAAGGTCCCTTCCAACCTAAACCATTCTAGGATTCTATGATTTCTCCGNCCTTCAGGGACCTGCAGGTGAGCTGAGCACTGCTCCTTTGTGATCAGTGAGGATAAAATCAGGGCAGTCAATGGGGTTTATGTCCTGNTGCTGAAATCTCACCAGCTAACCCTTTGCGTAGCTATCAAGTAGGACCCACCATCAACCCTTCTCATCAGTTGATCTCCAAGCATGGGAGGAAGGAGGTCAACACCATAACCCCCATTTTAGATGTACAGAAAACTAAGGCATGGAGAAATAAGTCACTGGCAGAAAGAGAAACCAGGTAAGATGTTCCTCGTTTACCTTCAGGGACCTGCAGGTGAGCTGAGCACCACTTCTTTGTGCTCAGTGAGGATAAAACCAGGGCAGTCAATGGAGTTTATATCCTGATTTCTCCATGGCACGCACTTTAAGGATGAGAAAAGTGCTCTAGCCATGCCCTGACCACATCTTTACCTCTTAGATGGACACCAAGATGGCGGATTTCAGCCCAAAGAAATAGTAACTCTGACCCATGGCCTGTGAGGTTTCCCCCTTGGTTCTGCTGGAAAAACTGCTGTTTCAGCACAGTGGAGCGTGGAGAGGAGCAACACATACATCCGTGTCCAGCAGTAGCTGGTTACATTTGCTAATCACAGCTGAGTACTCCCTGGGCAGGTCTGGCCCAACTCTGGACAAAGATGGGCTGAGGAGCCAAAGTGCTTGTAAAATCAAAGGTTTCATCAGTTGTTGCAACTGCACAGCGGCATCCAGAAAGGGGACTATCCAAGGCTGTCTCTTAAAGTGAGAAGGGATATTCTTGACTTTTCTGCTCCATTTGTCATGTCTCCTCAATGTATGAGGTAATGAGGGGTCAAATATAGGATCCACCGCAGCTCTCCTTTGCTGGTACATCTTCCAGTTGCAACATGGCACCTCTTGCTTGTCCTGGTCTGTACAGACCCTCCCAAAAGAGACGCAGTTCCTAATTCAAGGCCATGTCATGCACCTGCTCCCTGGGTCCTTCATGGATCCTTTCCTTGTGGCATCTGAATGCCACCTACCCAAATGCCTGTGTGTCCTGAACCCCATATGTGGGAGTTGCTGGAAAGTAGGACTGAAACAGCTCCTTCACTTTGCACAAGACGTGGGACAACCAATGACAGGGAAGATTTATCTGAACAAGATCTGCTTTAGGATGAGATGAACTATACCCCAGACTTCACTATTTTGGGCTAGTTATGAGGCAAAAAGGGAGCCCAGGATGCCTGGCTCAGATGATGATGCTACAAAAGCAGCATTCACATGGTGGGTGTGAGATGAATCCCATGAGGAAGCTTTGGTACTTCTGTTTCTTTGGGGGATCCAGAAAGGACAGGTCCTCTTCCTTAAGGTGTCCCCAGGTGCTGCTTTTCCAACACTCTGTGATCCGACCTGTTATATACTCCTTTCTCATCACTCAGAGCAGAAAGACTAAATGGCTGATACACGATGCAGGTGCTGACCCTACATCTGGGAGCTGCAAACTGGTCCTTCTGCATTATTGCCGTTCCTGCTGTGTTGCCCGGCCATTCAGAAAAATGTCCAGCTTGCACCATGCCATCACCTTGTGCTCACCAGCATATAGTTCCCAGCTCCGAACCTCACCACCTTTTCGGGTTTGGCTTAATCCTTGACCCCCCTGACTCCTGTTCGCTGCAGGTATCTATCCTGCTTCTAAATCTCTTCTTCTCCTCCTGCACTACCCCTTCTCGCCAGCCTCTGCTTGTGATTTTGCTGTTACAGCCATGTATGCGTCTGTTCTCATGACTTTCCATGAAGGTCTGCCCCAGCTTTTGTCACAAGCGAGACATAGTGCCAAGTATGGAGAGGAAAATGATGAGGGGGATGTTCCTCTTGGATAGATGACATACCAGCCATCATCATGGCCTCATCTGCAGCTGGGAGGTTGCCCTTGAGTCTTGTCTTTATCTGTAGAGCATCTCAGCCATCCCAGCATCAAGGGGCCATCAGCTGTGTCAGCTTGTGTGTTGTGCATGATGCTGCCCCGACACGTCCCGCTGTCTGCCGAGCTGACGCGAGGAAAGGCAAACATGCAATCCCTCAGGACAAGCCATCCGCTCATCGGAGGAGACAGGCAGCACAGTCAGGCTGGCCGGAGGGTGCTTCTCCTCTGGGAGGGAGTCACAGCAACCTAGCACACTGGGACGACGTGGGCTGGTGGCTCCCACAAGGAATCACACCTCCAAAATGCCCAGATACTCCTCCTACCTTCTTCTGGGAGACACCTCCTTGGGCGAGACTGCAGGACACCCATCCAGGAGCCTAGCAGTGAGCAGGACCACGTGCGAAGCATCCTCCATCCTAACTCACCTTCATTTTATCTCTCCTCTTTCAGATTCCTTCCTTCTCTCTTTGTCTTTGCTTTCTCTCCATCCTTCCCCCCACCTTACTTTCGTATTCCTCTTTCTCCCTTTTTTTCCTTCCCTCCTCTCCCTTTTATCGGCCCCACTTGGGCAGGCTGGCACGCACACCGACGCACACACACACCGACACACACACACCCCGACACACACACACACACATCCTTGTGCCGGCTAGCGCAGGAGCGGCCAGCGCTTTGGAGCAGCATTACGCTCAACATTACCATAGTCAGCAGGTTAATGGGAGTCTACTGAAGAACTTTTTGTGTTATTTTCTCCTGATGTGCCTGTGTGAATACCTGGCCCGCAGCGTCACCGCGGAAGATTGGAAATGCTCCTGCCATGGACCTTTACACGGCACATTTTAGGATCCCCGCTGTGTTTTCTTTCCAATAAGAAGAAAGACCTGTCAGCATTAAGCAAATCAGCCGTACGTCTCACCTCCCTGAGCTGTGTCACACATGAATATCTGAGGGCTTTTTTTTCCCCCCTACTTTCTCTTTCCCTTCTCTCTTCTCCTTTCCCATTCCTGTCCTCTTGGTTTTTAACGAAAGAAAAGTTTAATGCGCTCACAAAGGAGAAAGAGAAATATCCATAAAACTCCAATTTAAACCTCTTTAACCCATTCCTCCGCTTTCCCTTTCAACCTGATAGCACACCCTTTTTTCTTCCTAATAGGAAGAAGGTTTGAATTTCTCAAGCAGCCGGAGGGGGAGAGAGAGGAGGAGGAGTGTGGAGGGGAAGGAAGAGTTTCTGCATGTGCACGGCTGGTATAAGCAGGGCTTGTGGAGGTTTAAGGGAATGGAAAAAGAAGGATGAAGCAGGCACAGACCCAGGAGCTGCCACGAGAAGGGCAGAATTTTCCTTTCATTGCATTTGTCTTGTCTTCCCTGCCCAGGCTGCAAATCGTCAGTGTCCAGGCACCCCCAAACACGGGAGATGTAGAGCCACATGCAAGAAATAAAACCACAAAAAACCATCAAGGACTTTTTACATCCCCTGTGTCTTGGGAATAAATTTGGGACCAAATTTGGGACCTTCTGTCGAAAACCGTGATCTGAAACTGCTCCAGCTCAGGAGTGGGCGATACCAGACACCCAAAAGGGTCCCTGACAAGGACACTTTGTTGAAAGTGATGCAGCTTAGTTATGGGCTCGCAAGAACCATAAAATTTGTCCCCATAAGGCTTCAGGTAATGGTGTTCCCATCCTGCCCTGAGCTTGGGGCTCTGTGTCTGCACAGGCTCGGAGGAGTGATTGAGTGCCCCACAACTATATAGAAAGGGATGGTCCTTGATGATGTGGGAAAGGGCAGCTAAACACACAGATTTGTGCTATAAGTGGAGTTCTTGAGGGAGATTTCTTTTCCTCTATACCCTTCACCAGACCTTCCCCACTCAATCTTCCAGCTACTAGGGAAGGGCAAATCCGAACGTGCAAATAGACACACTCCATCCGGGTCAGGACTGGTAATATCCACATGCAAATACACACAGGTACACACACACACACACACTCCCTTCTCTGGGCTTTCATTGGCAGGAGGCGGTGTGAACGCACATCTTCAAAACTTTGCCTTCTGGGGTAGGAAAAGCAGGAATGAGTTCAGCTTCTTTTTACTTTGCAAAGCTTTTCCCAAGCCAAAAAGCTGCTGGGTATATGTTGGGGAGGATGAGGGAGAGGAGGGGAGAGAAGGAATCAAGCTCTACGTGAGTGTGTTTTCCCGTGCAATCCGAGCGAAATGTCTAAAGGGAAAAACAAACCCCGCTGCAGACTGCACGGCACCTCCTACCTGCGCGATGCCTCGTGCTGAGAGCTGAAGGAGCATCCGGTCAGGCCTGAAAAAGAGGAGAGTCCACATGAATCAACACCAGGGAATTTTCCCTTCCGGACCCTGGGATTGCCCATTTGAGTAATTTATCTTCTTTCCCCGTTAATGCTTAATTGATCCATGGCTCTAATTGACTGCATTTGAGACACACCATGCAGAAAGGGCTGGAGAAAGAGGCAGGATCCAAGGAAATTTGGCTGTTTCCCGGACGTGCTGCCTGGAGGTCGGTTGGGGATGTGGGATGCAGACACGTGTCGGGCAGCCGGGGTGGTTTCTGGGGCTCAGGGATTTTAATCCACTGTTATAACAAGAGCTCTTGTGCTTTCATCTACCTGGATCTGTGTTGGTGATTCACTGTGACCCCCAAGCCAGACCTGTCCCCCAGCTTTCAGGTAAATCCATCCTCTGTCAGCTCTGCTTCATCACCCCTCTGTGGCTCCTAGGGTTCCTCCAGTCCCACTAAGCAGGCTGTCATGACTCTGGTGTAGTCTGTTTTGCTTCAGACTGGAAGAAGGTAGATTTAGATTAGGTATTAGGAAGAAATTTTTCACTGTGAGGGTGGTGAGGCACTGGAACAGGTTGCCCAGAGAAGCTGTGGAAGCTCCATCCCTGGAGGTGTTCAAGGCCAGGTTGGATGGGGCTTTGGAGCAACCTGGTCTGGTGGTAGGTGTCCCTGCCCATGGCAGGCGGGTTGGAACTAGATACTCTTCAAGGTGCCTTCCAACCTATCTATGATTCTATGTAGGACCCCCTTCCACCAGAGACAGTACTGACCAGGTCTTCTCCCTGTGCCTTCCTTCTCTGCCAAGATGAGGATGATGGCAACTAGGAAGAAGACAACTCTCCCCACTTGCCTGCTCAAAACATGGGAAGGAGGAAGGGCATCTACTCAGCAGTCAGAAGGGTTCCTCTTGATTTCCTCTTAGGTTTGTTTGGAAGTCTTGATTTTCAGTTTAGGAAAAGGTGATTCCATGGCATTTGTCACTGAGAAATGAACATTGGTCTTTTTCTCCTGCAACAACATGAGAAGAATTATTGAGAAGAATACCTACAGCTGGAGATGTGCAAGAAGGCTTCTGCACAGCTTGAATCTCTGCTTGGACTCTCTCAGTTTCCAGGGACAGATTCTGGCCTGGGATCCTTGGGGTTCTCCTAAAGCAATGTGCCCAGGTTGTCAAGAAGGCCAATAGCATCCTGCCTTGTGTTAGAAATGTTGTGGCCAGCAGGAGTGTGGAAGTGATCATCCCTTTGTACTTGGCACTGGTGAGGCTGCACCTCGAATACCGTGTTCAGTTTTGGGCCCCTCACTGCCAGAAAGACATTGAGGTGCTGGAGCATATCCAGAGAAGGGCAAGGAAGCTGGTGAAGGGTCTAGAGCACGAGTGTTATAAGGAGTGGCTGAGGGAACTGGGGTTGTTCAGCCTGGAGAAAAGGAGGCTCAGGGGAGACCTTATCACTCTCTTCAACTACCTGAAAGGAGGTTGTAGCAAGCTGGGGGTCAGTCTCTTTCCCAATAACAAATGATAGGGCAAGAGAAAATGGGCTCAAGTTGCACCAGGGGAGGTTTAGCTTGGATCTTAGGAAAAAATTCTGCACCAAAAGGGTTGTCAAGCATCAGAACGGGCTGCCCAGGGAAGTGGTGGAATCACCATCCCTGGAGGTATTTAAAAGATGTGTAGACGTGGTGCTGAGGGACACGGTTTAGTGGTGGACTTGGCAGTGTTAGGTTCATAGATGGATCTTAGAGGTCTTTTCTAACCTAAATGATTCTATGATTCTATGACTATTGGAAATAGCCTCTTGACCCATGATGATTGCAGAACTGTCCTTGTGAATCATTTGGGAGGCAGCTAGTTGGGCTGGTCCATGGGTTCCCAGGGACTGCACTGACAATTTAATGGCAATTGGATTCCAGATTCTCTACCACTGCTTGATTTCTAATACAGTCATAACCCCAGTGCCTCGGGAGGATCGGTGAAATTACTTTCCAATGGGAGAGCCTGAGACGTACCCAAGGCCTCGCATAAAGTCAAGTGAGTGAATTGCACAGTCAGTTGCAAACCCCCAAACGGTTGGGGCTGCATCATGCAATCCCAGCTTCCCACTGTGCCCTTCCTGACTCCTGGTGACTTACTGCCTCTTGGTTCTGGTTCATCCCCGCTCCAGCTCATGCTGGCTGCCTACAGCTCTCAGCACACCCATCTGCCCCCGGCAGCCCGCTGACTTCATCCCTACACTGCCTGGGATATGCGCCAGGGCATGGGAATAACACATCTCACCTTCCCCGGGGTGCACTTCTCTGAATGCAACCGAATTGCTGAGCTGAACAGAACCATACTGAGCTATCAACCTTTTACCTCGCAAACCCAAATCTGGGGAAATGAGGGGAAACACTGTGGGAGCTGTGCTGCCATTGAGTTGTGCCAGATCTCATGCTGCCTTCCTGCATCCCGTGATGCTGAGAGCTGGGGTTCGGGGGCTGTACCAACCCACAACGTCCAAAGCAAGAGAATGTATTGTACACTGCTATGGAGATGGCTTAATGGTTTAGGGACGCGTTTGCTGCCTTTGAATGCAACAGGTCCCAGTGGATGCCTTGATGAGCCCTGCAGCAGAACAAAATCCTCTAAACCAACAGACAAGTTTATTTATTATTAATAGTATTGCACATTTCATTCATTAGCTCTTTACCAGTGTAGCGGCATAGCTCTGCAGCCACTCGGGGTGGGAAACGACACGCTGGCTCCCTTGAGGAGGGAGAAGAGGGCCCAGGATAGAGTGGGGTCGGGACAGCTGGCTAGAAGCCCTAGACTTTCACCCCAGACATGGAGACACCATGCTGTGTGGGTCATGTCCCATCCAAGAGGGTGCTGCCCCCTCACACACATGTATGGCTGGTGACAGGGGGGAAAGCCAAGCACTTAAACAACCAAAAACCAGTGAAGTCAGGGGCTTGGAAGAACATTGCTTTGTGATGGCCCCCTGGTTGCCACTTGACTCCATTTTCCTTGTGAACAAGGGTGGCAAGAAGATCTGGTTTGGGTCTGGTGGTCGCAAAAGCTATTTCTCTATTAAAGTTAAATATTCCCAGTTCCTGCTTCCAAGACCAATGGGCAAGAAATAGATGATTTTACACTATCTAACCCTCTTACCCTGTAAAATAGGGCAACTGCATCCAAAGTGGTGGCTGGGCACCCTTGTATTTACCCATTTGGATAAAGCTGCTGGGCGCTGACCTGGGTCTCTTTTGTGGCCAGCCATGGCTAAGCCTGGGGTCCTACAGCAAAGCCACCCTGATGCACCACAGAGCCCTAATGGCCCAACAGAGTGGAAGTATGCCCTCAGCACCCATAAAAGAGAGAGGGAGCGTGTGCGGGGAATGAGCCAAACCACCCTGGGTACTCCTGAGAGCATCCCCCGAGCGGAGAGGAAGGGTGGGAGCAGGGAGGGGTGGGAGGGCAAAGCGAAGGGGGTGAGCGGTGCGCTTCTGAGCGCTTCCTGCCAAGGGCTTTAATGCATCTAAAAGTGGAAGGTTTCACATCCGATTCTTGTCACGGGCGGCAGGGCTAATCGGCTGGATGCCATTTCCAGGGGGAAGGAAGGGCCCCGGCAGCGGGCAAACCACTTTGCTCAGAGGGGCTGCTGCCCTTAAGAGGCTTTTATTGCGGCGGCTCGGTGGCTCGGCAGAGAGGTGTGCTGTCATTAGAGTGACACTAAAAGTATCCAAAGATTAGCGATGACGGTCTGACTGACCTGTCCCTGTCAAACTTGGAGAAGACAAGGGGGAGGTAGGGGGAGAAAAGAGGAGGGAGAAACAGCCTTTCCCCCCGAAAAAGGGTGATTCAGGGTGGGCAAGGAAAACCTGGCAGTGCTGGTATCCAGCCACTAAATGGACTTAGATCCTTTCCAGTTATCACCTCAAATCAGTTCATATATCTTGAAAGGAGATTTGTAAACGACCCTCCCTGCAAACACAGAAATTTGTTTTCCCTACCTTCAGCAGAGCTCGATGAAGAACAAATTTCCAGCTCGGAAGATGTCACCAATCCACCTCTTTGCCAGGGTTTTGCAAGGAAAGCCGTGGGTTGGCAGTGACATTGGTGTCTCTGAGTCCTATCAGCAGAGAATCTCCCTCCTGATCTAGTATCCCTGCCCAGGGCAAGGGGGTTGGACTGGATGATCTTTAAGGTCCCTTCCAACCCAAACCGTTTTATGATTCTAAGATACCTCAACTATCAAACTCTGATTTTAAGGGGATGCTGTTCTTGTTCCTCTTTGGAGAGAGCCAAAAGTACCTATCTCAGTGACAGGCAGAGTTATGCTAGAGGAAAGCAATCAGTTTGGATAAAATCCTGTCTCTTCCACCTGCCTTTTCACAGAAACCTGGTCCCCTGATCTTGACACAGGGCTAGCCCTCATCCCAGGTACAGGTTGTGACCCCCTCCATGGGAAGAGCTCATCCCACACCCCGGGTGCACACACAATGGGAAAACATGGGAAAACAGCTTTTTAATATTTCTTATCTTTGTGGTTAAATCTCTCCTATATTTCTGCATTTCCCCTACCAGAAAGCTCCATCAGACCCTTCACCTTGGACCCTGGCTCTTGACCTTGGCCAGGGCTGACCTGAGCAGGATGCCCAATTTGCTGCTGCCAGCGGTGCTCTTGGAGTCCTCCCACTGCTGCCAGCATATCTCGCATGCCTGCTCCCCGCGGTTACCTCTCCTCAGTGCTCCTTCACAACAAGGCATTTCCCAGACACGGCTCCATTATTCCGCTACCAAGCTGAATTTTTCCCTTTTAATTCTTCTTCTCGCAGAAAATGTATCTAATTTCTTTTCCCATCCACCTCCCCTCCTCCTCCTAAGCCCCCTTCCTGGCTGCTTGCAAAGAGAGGTTTCGAGCCCAATTTCAAGGTGGATTCAGTGCTGGGAGATTGGGGAATTTAACATCAAGAAGTTGTTTGAGGCTGTGGAGTGGTCTGCGCTCCCTCCTGAGCTGGAGGAGTCCAACAAAACCCTTAGAAATGCAGCTCCAGCTAATCAAGCCTGTGGAGAGCCAGAAGGACTCCTGGGGGTGGTTTCCATACAGGTTCCTTAAAACACAGCTCTCCAGAAAAGGCAAGGCAGCTCAGGGACAGGACAGACAGGGAATAAGGATACAGAATTTGGCACATGACAGTTCCCTTGCTGGCTTTGCTGTGGGAGTTCCTGGTCAAGTTGCTTCTCATCCTTGAACCCCAGTTTTCCCACCTGTTCAGTGATGATGGCAATGGTGAGCTCCTCTGCAGAGACTGGTGGAAACCGGTTGTGAAGGACCTGGAGGAGCCAACATATTGTCCTTAAAGTTTGGCTGGCAAAGCCAGAAAATGGCAAAGTTGATGGACATCAGTGGGACCTTGCAAAATCTCTCCTTTTAAATTTTCGGATGCCTTTCCACTCAGCTGTGCCTGGGCAGGTGGATGATTCAGTTTTTAGATACAACACTGGCAGGTCCCTTTGCAATTCCACATCCATAGGACTACTTCCATTCTCTGGGGTCCCTTTTCTGGAGAGAAGTTTGGCTGAAAAACAGTGGTGTGTCAGCATATGGCTGCTCCACTGAACCTCACTGCCCTTTTTTTGAGGGGGATACCAATATCTCCACAATGGCTCTGTGGTCTCCTCTTGTCTGTGTTGGCTGCAGCATAGAATCATAGAATGGTTTGGGTTGGAAGGGACCTTGAAGATCATCTAGTTCAACCCTCCTGTCACAGGCAGGGACACCTTCCACTAGACCAGGTTGCTCAAAGCCCCGTCCAACATGGGCTTGAACACCTCCAGGGATGGGGCAGCCACAGCTTCTCTGGAAAACCTGTTCCGGTGCCTCACCACCCTCACAGTCGAGAATTTCTTCCTAATATCTAATCTAAATCTTCCCTCTTTCAGTTTAAAACTGTTACCTGTCATCCTATCATTACATACCCTTGCAAAAAGTCCCTCCCCAGCTTCCTTGTTAGCCCTCTTTAGATATTGGAAAGTTGCTATAACGTGTCCCTGAACCCTTCTCTTCTTCAGGCTGAACAACCCCAACTCTCTCAGCCTGTCCTCATAGCAGAGGTGCTCCAGCCCTTGGATCATCTTTGTGGCCCTCCTTTGGACTTGTTCCAACAAGTCCATGTCCTTCTTATGTTGGGGGCCCTGGAGCTGGATACGGTACTGCACGGGTGGTCTCATGAGAGTGGAGTAGAGAGGGACCTCACACCCTGCCTACGGGACATTGCTGAGAGTCTTCCATGCAGTGACTCCAGGCTGATGCATGGGCTCAGGGCAGAGGAGAAAGGCTGCAAAACTGCAGGTCCACAAGGTCCAGACCAGGTAGTGAGTGGTGGGACCCAGCAGTGCTTAAGATTTGGGTGACTGGTGCTATCCTAGCCTGGCTGGTGGGAACACCCTATGGAGTCTTTAGTCCTGTATGCGTTTTGCTCTGTTTGGGATGTGAGTGACTGCTGGCTCATTTTCAACTTGGCATCAGCTGTCACCCCATAGCACCACGGCTGCTCAGCTACTCGGTTCCCAGACAGTTCTCAGCTGGTTTCCAGTCAGTAACCGCTCTGGTGTCACTCCAGCACCAGCACAGAGCTTTGCACACCTCCTTGATCACTTTCATGATGTTCCAGTTGTCCCAGCGCTTCTCAGGGTCCCTCTAGACCAAGGCTCTGCCATTCATTGTGCCAGTCTCCCCTCCTAATTAACTGTTACCCACAAACTTGTGGAAGATGCATTTCCGTCCAAGTCACTGATGAAGATGTTGAACAGTCACCATCTGCACCATCAGCCCCCGGTGTACTTCACCACTGTCATACTGGAAAATGAATAAGCTCAGTCCTCAGCACTGGAGATAGGAGAGCTTTACGCAGCTTCATGGAGTCCATCAAAGTCCAGGGGATGGCATGTGTTGGGAACAGCCACTTATCCTTCTGTGTAAGCAGAGACCACCTAAGCTACCTGATGGCAACAAAAGACAGAAAATTAAAAGCTTAGCAAAAGAATATTTTTTTTCGAAAGTGAGAGTCTGTCCTATGTAATAGCTGGGATTTAGCTCAATTTAGTGAAAAATATTGGGCATTTACCTGCTAAAGAAGATTGTGGGAGGGGGCAAATCTCTTTGGCCAGGGAAAAAAAAAGTGATGAATGAATTCCAGGTCAGTAACATTGAGTTCACCTCACTTTTGCTGAAGAGCTTGCATCAAAGAGCAAAGCCAGTGCACTGCAATCAAAAAACCCATCTGTTTATTGCAAGGGATTTGAAGAGCAATGTCTCAATTCAAATCTCTTCAGCTGTAAAGCAGCAGTGAAGCCCGTCACTGTCAGCTTGCACCCCTTTTTTTTTGCATTGCTAGGACAGGGACTTCTGCTTTGTGCATGGCCAGTGTGTTTTGGTGTAGTCACTCATCTGCTACAGTCACTGGCTGTGGTGGGTGCTGTCCTCTTTTGGGTTGAAAATCACACAGTCCTGGCCTAATTCCCTAGTGAAACTTGAGCCAGTGGGAGCAGGGTGAGGTTGGACCACAGCCCTGTGTGAGTTCAACACAGCAGCTCATCTCTGGTTTAGGAAGCCCTGGAGCACATGCTGGAGGCTGGGAGCATCCAGAAAAGCTTTGCTGTACTGTGGCCCTTATCTCAACACCTTTTCCTAAACTACCCCATGTGCTTGGATAGCGGACCAAACAGCTTGGGACGGTGGGGTAAACCTACATTCTTCCATCCTTTTGTGTATTCCTGCCTGCTCAGCGCATGGGAGGAGGAACCCGGACCCTCAGAAAACACTGGCGTTACAGAAATAGCATTTAAGGAGGATTAAGACTTGCATTCCCCAAATCTGGGAAATCTGCAGAACCTGTGAATATGGCAACAGCATAATGCCTCCTGGAAACAAGCAGGTTTACTATCTCAAAGCCAAAAGTGAATCGTGTTTGTGTCAATCTTTCATGTTGTGATAATAAATAAACCAAACCCAGACTTCCCAGTTTACCTGCGAAACTCTGAAGACTTTTCCTTTGCAAGTGTCGCTCCACTCTGTTCCCTGGAAGCATTTCAGAGTTTGCCCAAACAGCATTTTTCTGATGCTCCATGAAAAATATTTGCTCAGCTCTTCTGGCAAGCATGAGCTCCGAGGAAGTCGAAGGCAAGGGATTCACCTTGCCCTGGGCTGCTGAAAACTGCTTTGCTCCACAGCTCTTGTTGGAGATGAGGAGGAGATCAGCGTGGTGTGAGGCCAGCAACGGTCACGGGGGATGTGCAAAGACAGTGGTATCTGGGACACATGTAATTGTGGACAGGAGTCTCCCTCCCGTGCTCTGACCACAGCATCTTTCACAGTAACCCTGTGCTCGAGAGATTTAGGGCATGGAGAGGAGGAAGAAGAGACATTTATCCGCAGGTGGATGGAATAAGATAGGGTGCTCTTGAAAGGGTCTCAGATTGTGCCAAAAGTGGTGGCCAGAGGCCAGGGGTGTATTTCTACACCCTCTTGGAGCTTCTTACCTTGGAGCTTCTTACCTATTTGGGCTCCCTGCTTGCACAAACCAATCCCTCATGCCTTAGCAGAATGGCACCAGCATGGTTACAGCTTTTTGAAAAGCTGATACCACCAGCACAGAGAAAGCTCACCTTGACTTGGGGCTTCTCCAAGAGCCACCCCATCCTCAGCTGCTTCCTTATCCAATAAATCTTTCCTGCAAGTGACACTGGATCTGTCTAGGAAGTCTCGGCTGTCTTGGCCACAAGACGTGGGCTACCCATGCTGCTGGTGGAGGGTCTTCTCCTGCAATAACCATTGCAGTGTTCTCCTCATTGGTGTGCCCCAGAGCCTACCCAAAACAGCAGTTGCTCAAGATTTGTGGGGAAAGAGAAGAGAAGTTCCTGCAAATCCAGCTGACAAGCATGAGGAAGGGACGTGGGACATTTTCTCGGGCCCTTCCCCGGAGCTGCCGCGATCTGCTGATTTGCAGGATGCTCCCCAGCCTGGTGGCTCCTTCTGGGCCACAATGGATGAGCTCGCACCCCTGTCCGCCTTCCTGGAACTGCTTTGCAATCGGTAGCAGTGGCCAGGAGGGCTCCCAAGGGCTTGGTGAGGATGGGGAAAGGGGGGCCACTGGCAGAGGAAAGGGGGGTGACCAGGGGGATGTATTTGTGTGCGGAGCTGCGGTGGATGTCAGTTAATGGAGCCGGGTGATTCAGCCGCTGCGGAGGAAGCATCAAGGGATGCTTTACGCACTGGTACTGCTGGCAGGAACATCCTGGAGGCTCCGCAGCACATAAGTAACTACAATGGGTGATTGCTTAATAATTAAAGATATGTAGCGCTTGGATTGCCTCCCGGAGCCGGGCCAGAACGAGTAGAGCAGAGCACAGCGGGAGGAAAACTTCCCGTCTTACAGGAAATCTTCCCCTGCCGAATCTCTCTGCAGTCCCCGCGCCTGCCGAGGGACTTGGCTGGAATCAATTCCCCTCCGCTTGCAGTCAGAGGAAGCGGCGGGCTGCCGTTGGGATCCTGCCACTGATTAACTCAGTGACCTTGGTGTGTTCCTTCCCTTCCCAGCGTGCCTCAGTTTCCCCTCTCAGAATGGGGATGTTGTCTGGAAGTAGCGAGTTATCTCATGGGAGAGGTTAGACCCGGCTGGGGAGTCATGGGGGAAAGGTGGGGGTGTTCAGCATGTGGTCCTGGAGGCAGTGTTTTTGTCTTTGAGATAGTAAAACTCCCTGTTTCCAGGTGTTCTGCTCTTCCCGTGTTCACAGGTTCTGCAGATTTCCCAGGTTGGGAGACCGAAAGTTTAAATCATATAATCGTAAAATCATAGAATCGCAGAATGGTTTGGGTCAGAAGGGACCTTTAAAGGCCATCTAGTCCAAGGCCCTGCCATGGGCAGGGACATCTCCAGCTAGACCAGGTTGCTCAGAGCCCCGTCCAACCTGGCCTGGAATGTTTCCAGGGATGGGGCATCCACCACCTCTCTGGGCAACCTGGGCCAGTGGTTTAATCACCCTTAAACCATTAGGAGCTTGGTCCAGCATAGGAGAAAACAATATTACCACCTTGGAAAGAACAGCTGATGGTGACCCTGGGCTGCAAGACGGGCAGATGGGGCTTGATATCACACCCTGCTCCCCGTGGCGAGAAGAGCACCAACATGACACCCCCAAGCCCGCGGAACGGTGACGAGCCCAGTGGCATGGGCCACTGCTCCCTGACAGCTCCACTTTATTTACAGGCCTGATTACAGGCGACACATGAGAGGATTTATTAACTCTGCTCTCCTGCTATTCAGAGCCTTGTAGATAAATGGCAGAGCCCGGGGCCAACGCTAAAACTCAGTTAACATTAAAGTGAAGGATCTGCCGGTGCTTTTGCCGGGGGGCCGGGGGCGAAGGGGAGCGGATGCGCTTTTCTTTGCAGTCAGATTGCGTGTCGGTTGAACGGGAGGTTTTATTTTTTTGCCTCTCCCCAGAATGGATGTCACATGCAGGGAGGGCAGGATGGGGATGCTGACTCAGCGCTTGCTGCTCCACTGGCTGGCAAGATGCAGAGCAGTGGCGGGGGGCATTGCATTTCCCAAGCCCGTGGGGGTGTGGGGCAGGTGAGGGCTTTGATGCGGGGTGTGGGACTGTGCTGAGCCTGCTTTGCCCCCCTGGGCACTGATCCCGGTCCAGGCTAAGCGATGTCAGCCCAGAGGGCATGCATGTGTGTTAAGACCTTGTTTTTATCATGCTGATCCTGCATAAATCACAGTAATTGACCCGGGAGTCAGGGATATTACAGTGGTGTCAAACTGGTGCAAGAGGAGAGTGAGACCCCCTCAAAGACCGTCCCTCATTCCCTCATTGCAATCACCGTTTCCCTCCATGTAATGAGTCTGAGTTGCATTTTAACTGCCTAGGGTGAAAATACTGATTTGCTCCTGCTACGAGGATGGAGTCAGAGCTCAGGGAGCTGACGGACAGCTTGCATCAGGATCAGCCAGCCTTGACCCAGCTTTCCCTGCTCCTACGAATCCCTTCCTCTGGAGCCACCAAATTGTGTCATTGCTGCCTTGGCTGGTGCCTAGAACTAGCCCCATGCTGCCCAGGCTTCTCGATTTCTCATAAGGTTTTCCCTCTGGGATAAAACCCTTGGAGAGGCAGGGACTGCCCTGGGACCATGGTCCACCTGAGAAGACCTGGTGTGTCACTGCAAAGTTTGGACTGTGGGGACTGAAACGATGCAGCAATGGGGCACTTGGTTCGCCAGCAGCTCTTCCAGGGTTCAACCAAAGCCTCCTTTTTTCTGAAGTTCATGCTTAACTGAGGAGTCAAAGAAATTCTGTTTTGCACAACACTTGATTTGACAAGAAAGACATCATTCTGTTTCTGCTTGGAGTGATTTGAAAGCAAGGCTTTGCTCAGATGCTAAAAGAAATGGGGGATCTAAGAGGTAGGAATTCATATCGGTGGGGCTCCCAAAGAGTCAAAATGAAACTTTTCAAGGGCTGCGTGTCCTTTCTCGGAGGGTCCCACGCGAGGGAATAAACTTGCCTTTTAGAAAGTTTTGCTGGTGCACAGGCAGAAGCCTTCCAGTAAACCGGAAAGTGGAAAATATGGGAACAGGTTATAAATGTCTACATGGCAGCTGTAAATGTAACATGGGAACCAGCTAAAGGTGTATCCAACGTGGAGAGTCACTGCTGGCCTTAAACTCCTCTGTTCCTTACCTGCAGGACTGGGAGTTCCATCCTGCAGCTCAGGGATGAGTCTTTTCTGGTGGCTTGTGATGGATCGGCATGGACGGGAGGTGAGGAGATGCTCTGGATGACCCTGCCCCATGGCAGGGTGGCTATGGACAACCCAGCCAGGGGTGCTGGGATGGTGGGACGGGTTCTCTGCAGGGAGCAGGAGAAAAGATTACACTATTTAAAGATGGTCGGTGCTCTTTCCAGTGATTTCTGACCTCGCTTTCTTCCCACCTCCTTTTCTGCCCTCTCAGAGACGGCTGCTGAGGGTCAGTGGTGCCAGGATTGTTTTCTGGCAAACAGCCACATCTCTTAGCCTGGAGAAAAGGAGGCTGAGAGGAGACCTTATTGCTCTCTACAACTACCTGAAAGGAGGTTGTAGAGAGGTGGGGGTCGACCTCTTCTCGCTAGTAACAAGCGATAGGACAAGAGGAAATGGCCTCAAGTTATGCCAGCAGAAGTTTAGATTGGATATTAGGAAAAAGTTCTTCACAGAAAGGGTTGTCGAGCATTGGAACAGGCTGCTCAGGGAAGTGGTGAAATCGCCATCCCTGGAGGTATTTAAAAGACAGGTAGACGTGGTGCTGAGGGACATGGTTTAGTGGTGGTTTTGGCAGTGTTAGGTTGATGGTTGGACTTGATGATCTTAAAGGTCCCTTCCAACCTAGACAATTCTATGATTCTGTACTCCAAAACACCTTTGGAAATGTGGTCTCCAACCATTTTGCTGAAATATGCAGCAGTCTTGCTGACCTGGCTCCAGCTCTGCCCAGGAAGTGTAACTGTGAGGCTACCCAAACACCCTGGGTGGTCTTCCTCATTTGGGGTATCCAAATATGCCCTGGAAGCCAAAGCTTTCAAACTGTGGTGTGCACACACCCCTGGTGTGCAGGTAACCACCATGAAGCACGATCCCCATACACATGCCCTCTTTCTTGAGGGCAGCCCATGACCATCTGTGCAACCACCAGGAATGGGACTTCCTACCTGAAACAGAGAACCCCAAGGAATGAAGGGATGCCTGGGAGGAAGGCACAGCAAGGATTGTGTCATGCTGGCAGGGCCAGCTGACTCCCACATCATAGAATCATAGAATTGACTGGGTTGGAAGGGACCTTTAAGGTCATCGAGTACAACATAGAATCATAGAATGGTTTAGGCTGGAAGGGACCTTGAAGATCATCGAGATCAACCCCCCTGCCATGGGCAGGGACACCTCCCACCAGACCAGGTTGCTCCAAGCCCCGTCCAACCTGGCCTTGAACACCTCCAGGGATGGGGCTTCCACAACTTCTCTGGGCAATCTGGGCCAGTGTCTCACCACCCTTAAAGTGAAAAATTTCTTCCTAATATCTAATCTAAATCTGCCTTCTTCCCATTTGAAGCCATTCCCCCTCATCCTATCACTACGTGCCTTTGTAAAAAGTCCTTCCCCAGCTGTAGGCCCTGTAGGCCCTTTTAGGTACTAGAAGGCCACAATGAGGTCTCCCTGGAGCCTTCTCTTCTCCAGGCTGAACAACCCCAACATTCTCAGCCTGTCGTGCGGGTCTTGCAGCATGGTGCCCAGCAAGCCATGCAGGTCCCACAGGATCATGCCATGCAGTGGGTCAGCAGCACTGCCAAGCAGCTTTGGCAGTGTGCGAAGTGCACGTGAAGGGATGTCTCCTCAAGTGTCTCTGGCATGCACTAAGTGCAGCTGTAGCTGGTGCATGGAGACCATGCTGCACCAAGATATGCAGCTCAGTGGCTCCGGACTGCTGTGCCGTGGTGACTCCTCTCCATCCCATTGCATCGTAGAAATGCAGCAGTCTCTCTCAAGGCAGTGTCATTGCATGGATCAAAGCAAAGGACATTTGAGAGATGCAGGTGACTTCACAGAAGCCTTGAAAGTTAGCACCAAAGATGTTGGAAAATCAGTGCCCCTTCCTGTGCCTCAGTTTCCCCAGCAGCAAAGCAGAGCTATTTTCTCCCTTCCTACTGTGGAGGGGGAAATATGGGAGCTGCTTGGGCTTTGCTTTTTCCGCCACGGTTGGGTTTTCTGAGCGCTCAGCATTTCTACAAAGCCGGTCCTTGCCGCTCGTAAAGTGCTGCGAGAGTAAGGCTGTGCTGGATACCCGAGCCGGGATGGAGGCATGTACTGCAGACAGCTATCTCCATGGATGGGCTGATACTGCAGACGGGCCAGGGCAGGGGGGAGAGGATCAATAATGCAGATATGGAGAGAGCTGGCCCGGCACGAATAAGCCCAGCTTTGTAAATGAACCCTGAGCTCTCAGGGCTCCCCGGTAAAGGCTGTTATCTCCAGACACTCCGGCTGTCTGGGTCCTTTCACAATACAGAGACGTGCCCGACCAGGATATGAGTCAGCTAACAGGGCTCTTTCCCTGATCGCTGACCGAGTGCCGGCCCCGACACCGCTTTGCAATGTTGGCTGACGGCTGCCTGGCGTGGGGAGCCCTCGGAGGGCAAGGACTGACCGGGGACTTAGCCCCCCATCCATCCTACCTGATTCCTCCTGTAGCGCAGCCTGGGATGCCATAACAGCAGCCACCAATGAGCTCCCCGGCCATCAAGGCAGTGTGCTCGCCCTGAAGTTATGAGAAAAAGAAAACAAAAAAAAAGCCAGACAAAAGACTTATGGATTTATTTCTTCATTGCTGGGCTCTGGGGGTGATACAAGCAGCCATTCCTGGTCCACAGAGCTTCTGGCTTTACCCATGCAGCCCATACAACAAGAGAAGTCGTCAGGAAGACTCTCCCAGACCCTCTGGCTTTTTGCACCAATGCAATCCAGCTATAAGAACTTGACAAGGAAGGCTGGGAAAGGTGTGTGTGCCCCAGTCGTGCCTTATTCAGGTCTCCTGGCCATGTCCCCCTGCCTTCCAGCAGGTCCAGTTCAGGTACAAGCCTTAGCTCTGTCTTGCCTGTCCAAAGCTGGGACTGGGAGAAGAAAACAAGAGGTTTGTTCTCCCCAGAGCTGGTCAAACCCAAGGTCTGTCTTGCTCCGTGTCCTGCCTCTGGCAACAGCCCACAGCTGATGCTTGGAGAAATGCAAGGCAGGACCAACAAGCAGCGCGTTCCCAGAGCGCTCTCAACAATTTGCGCTCAGGGACCTCTTGAACCAAAGGTGTTGCCTCTGTATTATGCTAAGGGATGGGTTTTTCCACTGTGAACGTGCCCGTTTATGCATGCAAACTTTTCACATCCTGCAGCACGGAGTTCCTTGGCTTGATTGCAGAAAGCGGCAGCCGATGGGAAGTGTGGCCTGGCAGGAGGCATCTTTGCTACGTCTGTGCTGCACCAGACCTGGGAAAATCAGTTCGGCTGTGTGTGAAGAGGAAAGAGCTGTGAAATACGAGCAGGCTGTGCCCAGCAATCCTTCGCCACGATCCACACACAGTCTTCCCAAACTAGGAACTCTTAACCTCAACTCTGCCCTTATTGCTTCTGCCCCAAAGGGTGATATTTGGAGCCCTCCACAACTTGTTTGTTAATAAACTAAAATCTGTGCCGGTGGGTCTCGTTGGCACATTAATACAGCCACTTCCCCCCTCCCCAGTCCTTTCTCCCCCCTTTCCCATCTCATTTCCTCCCGAGCCAAAGAAATCTGTCTGCCTGATAGATGGCTCCTGACAAGCTGAGCAGCTAAAGATCACATGTCAATAGGGCTATAATTAGGAGAATTGAGCCCTGTCAGGGCCGGACGGATATTTATCTGAAATCAATGGCCAATAGGGTGGAAGGAATGAAGATGTGGGAGTGTTTGCTTTGGAGCTGCCACGGCTTTTTACACCCTGTCTGCACAGGGATCCTGCCGGCCTGGGCTTTCCTGCTGCCTGAAAAGGGGGAGGATTATAACATTAGCCATGGAGATCTGCCCTGGCCTCTGAGCACCCGCATCCGCTGACCCCTCTCTGGATGGGCACGCACCCCCCAGGTGGGGATGGCAACGGGGAAAAAGCGAGACGGGGAGGGCTGGTTGCAGACAGAAACTGTGATTCAACCTTTTGCTCTTCCTCCAAGTGAGGAAGAGCGTGTTGGCGGCCCCGGGTACGAGGGCCAGGGGCTCAGATGTACTCAGGGGATGCAGGGCTGGAGAGGCAGCAGCTGGTGGGGACAAGGACGTTGTCACCTCTCATCCCCAGCTCAGGTGGAGCTGGGGTCTCACCTGGATGCTCGCGTGTAAAACCTGGCCTAAATCTCCAGGTGGGGACCAGACCTCCGTGCCTGCCACAGCTCTGCCAGGGAAGGTGCTGCAAACGCTGGGCTGAGATTTAGGCATTGGTTTCCTCTCTGGAGGCTGCTTGAGGCTGTTGAGGTGGGGCTGGGTCACTGCTGAGATATTGTTGCAGCCCTCCCCACAACCATGGCACTTTTCTGAGAGCACAAGGACCTTCCCATCCCCCAAAGCTCCTGTGATGCTCTTAGCACTGGTGCGGGATGGGGGTGGTTTGCACCTAGGTAAACACCAGGGCTTGCTCTCCCTTGGACTGGGGCATGAATCCTTTTTGCAACCGCGGGTTTTTCATGCAATGAAAAGCTCGGAAGGCCCCGGGTCCTGGGAAACCCTTAAGCATCCGCTTTAATGCTTTGTTGGTGCAGGGGTCAATGGCCCAGCCTCAAAGCTGTTCAGCTATGAAAACAGTTGAGGTTAAAGACAGAAATGCTTTGGAAATGCTTTTGGGCACCGGGCAGGATGGAGTCTGGAGTCACACAAACCAGAGGAAGGCAGCAGGGAAGAAACGACCCCTCCTTTTGCCTGGGGAACGATGCCGTGAGTGGGGTACCACAGCCCAGCGCAGCGGTTCGACTCCAGGACTGAAAAGAACTGAAGGAAATCTTTGTAATTCCAGCCTAGTTCAGTTTTGTAGTCCCCCCACTGCTCAAGGAGCTAGCAGGGGTCTACCCCACTCCACCTCCAGCTGCGCACGGACCTCATCCCCAGGGATTCAACAGGATAACACGCTGTTGGCAGTGGGCAATGCACGCTGCCTGGACCGAGCACATGCAGCTTTCCCATCCCGCAATGTCCGCCCCTATTCAACCGGCATGCAAAATCAAAGCTCGTAAAAATTACCAGGGATTAGTACTTAGAATTAGTGAAATCATCGATTCCCCGTTGGGGCATTAGGGATCAAAAGGGCTCTCCCAGCTTGCTTTTCTCATGACAGCAGCCTCATGCTCCGTGTATGGCCCAGATCCTGACCGCTGCCCATTCATCACATGCCAGTGTATCCGCCAGTCCTCACAGCCCTTCTCCAGATTCATTTAACTTCTGAAATCCCATCCGACTTGGAGGGAGAAATCGAGGGTGGGGAAGGACCCAGGGCCCTCCCCATGGCTCAGGCAGCGGATGCCACGTAGCCTGGTACACTCCTAATTTATTGCTTCTGTAATTGGGGTTAATTAGTGGTGACCAAATTTATCTTCTCGCCTCTCATTAATCCCAAACACAAAAGAACCCTGTTTGCAATCAATTGCTGTTTAATTACAGCACAATAGCTGCCTCCCGAGATCGAAATCCCTGCTGGCTTGAGGTCTTGACGGCGAGGATGGGAGTGGAGAAATGCAGCTTGGAGGAGGTGGAGGATGAGGATGCCAGCTGGGACTGGCATCGTGTACTCCAGGGGCCTGTGAGGTTCATGAAGGGCAGTGTGAGGTCTCCTTGCCCTGGTTGAAGGATCAGGCAGTGGGTTTCAACTGAGGAGAAAGGGTTGGGTTTTTAAACATCTCCTCATGCAATGGAAGGACAGCTCAGTCCAGGGTGGTGGAGATGCTGGGCGGTCCTGGGATTCCTTTTTGGCTGGGACATCTGCTGGTGGCTATTAAAAAGATGGCTATTAAAAAGGATGGCTCAGATGCGGCTCCTGCCTCCAAGATCTTGCTTGTCTGGTGAGCCAGGGCCTGTGATTGTGGGACAACCTGCTCGAGATTTGTGCCCTCCAACAGCATCTCCCATTGTTTGGTTGTAGACCTGAAAGGCTGTGGTGGACCCTATCACCATGACAGCAGAAGCAGTAAAGCTGCCTGTGAGCTATAAAGGGCCCTGCTGGGACCTTGAAGGAAAATGCAATATGTGGACAGAAAACATACCCCATGATGTCTGGCCTTGGAGGAACTGTTGTGAGGATATTTGGTCCACTCTCAACCTGAAGGCGATAGAAATGGAAACTCCTTCAGCCAGGACAGCAAGGAAACCAGGTCCCACTGCTGTCCAAGGCTTCGTCGTTCAGACTGAAGGTGTCTGAGGTGACCATGGGTTACCCACAAGGGCATGAAAAGTGAGGGAGAAAGGGAAAAAAGTGAACTGTGGGAAAGCTCTTATTTCTGCAGCCAAGCTCTGGATCCCCATCCTGGACCCGAGCCGTTTCTGGGACCAGGCTGACCCTGGGGACCCCACCTGAGAGCCCCAGATTGCTTTTTGCCAGGAGATACATTTCCTTGGCAGTGGTACCTGTCCTGCCCCCTCATTTACCCAGATAAATGTATGCTCGGTTAATGCTGTGAGTATTAAATAAACTCCCCGCCTAGCCTGCTCGCCTCTCCCTCCCTGCTCTTTAGGTGCCATCAATCTGCAGGATTATTGAGCCCGGTTTTGGAGTTAGTGGCGTGTTGAAAATGCTCCGGTCTTCCCTTTATCACTTTCAGATCAGCTCATCGGATGGGAATCCATCAGGGAAAGTAATGGGAGAGGCTGTGCTGATATATGGCTCTGTGTTACTGGATCAATCGGGCTCTCGCCTCCCCTCCAGCATGGGGGCTGTGCAGGTCCGGGGCTGGTGCTACTCGACTTCCTTCTCTTAAAACACCAGATTAATCAACACTTCCCATTCCTTGCAAGGATTTTGTCCTGGCATGTGCTGGAGATGCCCTGGGTGTGATAAAATATCAGCTGTGTCAGAAACAAGGTCGAGGGCTGAATTCCTCTTGGGACCTCGACCCCTGACTCAAGCCACTTGCTGACGCTTATTTATTGCATTTAGTGTTTGGGTGGATTTAGGGGTTAGGAAGCAGCAGCCAGAAGCTGCATGTTGTGCTTTAAAACCATCGTGTACCAAAATGCAGCTGCTACTGTGGCGGAGCACAGCGGGTGCTGAGGTGGTATGTCCACCACCAGGGTCCGGAGTCAGGACCAGGAGCCAGTTTTTGAGCTGTTTTTCCACCTGGGCATCAACAACCACCCTCTCCCCAGGCCCTGAGCAGATTCAGAGAGAAGAGCACCACCTACTGAGTCTCCCTCACCTCTTTCTTCCCCTCTTTTTTTTTTTTTTTTTAAATATATTTTATTTCTGTTTGTGTTCTCAAACAGCCTCCGCTTCGCTCTGGGAAAGGCAGGAGCACATTTAACTCCGAGCAACCCTCCTGATCTCTCCAGACATTTCTGCTTGCATCGTTTTTCTTGCTAAGCTGCTTGTGTTAATGAGACTTGCCTTCCTTGGGATCTTGCTGCTTCCTGCCTTCGTGAACTAACAGCTCCTCCGGCCTGACGTGGATGGGCTTTCTCTCGGAGCAAGTGTGTGTACGGACAGGCGTGGGAAATGAAAGAACTTAAGTTTTGACTCAAAATCTAAAGCAAAGCTAAATATCAAAGAGTTTGACTCATGAACCGCAAACAGATACAGTGATGTATTTGTATACACGCGCGTGTACATATGTGGGTCTGTATACGTAGGAGCGAACGCCTGTATGCGTTTTGGTCCTGGCCAAGGATTTAGGGAATTAGCTAAAGACTTTCACATCTGGGTTCAGTTTCTCACCCTGACACAGCCCTCCCTTTTAACATTGACTAAGCAGTTAAAAAAATCCTAGAAAGCAAGCTGGGAGAAACACGGAGAAATCTCCTCTGGTGTTTCTTGAATGTTTTTAATTGGGAGACTATTCAACATTTTAGGAATAAGGGCAGAGTCCAGCTTCTGTATTACTCCCCCAAAGCCTTTCATTTGCAACAGATACAAAATTAGATCAAACATTAAATGTTCTTTCATTATTTCTCCCCGCTTTTTTGGTTCATTTGCACTATGAAAGTGTGTCTGTGAGTGTTTCTCCCAAGGGACGGCACAGGCTATTTTGCGATGATTTACAGACCAGTGGTCCTCAACCACTGAGTCACTTCACCTGCCTCCAACCAAATTGGCTGCGGTCTCAACTCTGTGGATATCACTAGCAAGAAGATCTAGGTGGGAGGTGGGAGTGAAGAGACCCAGCTCCTTGTCAGACCACAACATTTCCTATTTTCTTCTTGTCCTGTATGAAACTGAGGGGTACCAGATCTTTGCATTGAGGAAAAAAAAAACATAGCAAACCAGCTGGCATGGCAATGCCAAGGGTTGGCTGCACCCTCAGACACCAGCTCCTGGCACTGCTCAGGCATGGGTCTTTCGTCTCCCATGGGTGACCCCATCCCAGAAAGGTGTCAGATCCCTCCTGTGCCCCTCGCCACCTCTGAGCACCCTTTCTGCAAGGAGAGGGGGAGTCAGCCTGCCTCTGAACCCACCCTGGGTGAAGAGAAAATGAAGACCCACCAAGAAAAGACCATGGGGTGGCTCAGCAGTGCCAAGAAGGCAGAGGGGACCATGCAAGAGCAGATAAGGGAGAGCAGAGCAGGACATGAGTTCTCCACAGTGCAGCTCAGCATGCCCTAAGGGGGGCTGCTGAGATGTCTTCTGCCAATAACCCACCAGCCTTGTGTGTACCCACAACAACATACAGCACTCTGCAAACTGGGCATTGAACGGAAGAAAGGGGGCAAATGCAGCTGGGGAGCTGAGGTTGGAGGATCCTGGCTTCAGAGACATTTCTTGGGCCTTGGACAAGAGGCTGGTGACCAACTAACAAGCCAACTTGCGTAGGAGCTTGGGATTCTGTAGTAAACATCCTCAAAAGCCAGGAAAATATGGCCTATGAGGAAGGGTTGGGAAGGCATCAGATTGTTTAGTCCAGAGACTGAAGGGAGATGGGATAACAGCCTGCAATTATGTAAAAGGCTTCTGCAAGAAGGGGAGGGACACATGTTTCCCTGTGGATAGGACAAGTAATAAGGAGCTTAAAGCCAGCAAAGGAGATTTAGAGCTGTGGGGATAGAGAAGGGCTGGGATTAATTGCTAGGAGGGGGGGCAGGGTGGTATCACCAGTGCTGGAGGCTTGGAGGACAAACGTGTCAAGAAGGCTTAAAGAGAGTGGATCCTGCCACGGGGCGGGGGACAGGGAAGAGAAACATCCACCTGGCTGTCTTTTCCAACATTTTGGTTCACCCACAAGGCAACGCCAGCGAGTGCTGGGATATCTACAGAGGGTTGGTGGGTTTGACAGTACTGGGGCTTCTCCCCCATGATGCTCACTCCTTGGCGTGAGCTGCATTGTCTCCAGTGTCTTGTAGAGCTGCCTCTCTATTTCCCTGTCTTTTGCTCAGGTCCACAGGACCCAGAGTGATGTGGCAAAGTGTGCTTGTGGGTGTTGCGTCTCAGCCTCTCTCCCTACCTTGCCTGCGCTTCCACCTTGACCTGCACCTTGGGAGCTGGAGGCGGCTTTTGGGTGGAAAACACCCAGCCAAGCAATGGTGATCTGATCACCCCGAGGAAGCAAATGTGCTGACTGGGCATAAGTCAGAAATAAAACAGAAAAACTTGAGAAAGCTCTTGCTTCCAGTAATTCCCAGGGAGAGGTGTCAGCCATGATTTCTGGAAGCCACACGCAGCAGAAAGCAAGGGATTGCTGGCAGCACTAATGAAGTTACTGCCATCCGGCGATTAGGTTAGGAGATCCTCCGGGACTGGCCTGCGAGGTGATGGACTGAAAGCAGAACGGGAACTAAATTGCATTTCATTTCAATTTGGCCATAAATTTGATGATTTCGTCAGATAAGGAGTAAAGGGGGAAGGGAGGCGGGGGGAGAAGAGGAGAGGGAGGGCTCTCTGCCTTCGGTATGGCCAGGGCAGGGAGGGAGCAGGGGAGAGAGCACGACACGAGAAATTACATCGTTCTAGTTTGTACCATTGTAGATTATTAATCAGAAGTGTCAAAGGCTTTATTGGATAGGATGTATATCACCTGCTTTCTATAGACTATTCGCTGAAGTAATAAGGGCTGGGAATATAGGTTATCGAACCGCCCTGGGATTTATGAGAGAGGATGCAGTGGGTGAAGAGAAGAGATGGACCATTGTTTCCACTTTCACGGGATGCTCCACTTGGCATCAGTGGTTTGTGTCACCTGAGTCATCTGCAGAAAACGCATGAGCAGACGTGTCAGACTGCAGCAAGGGTTGCAAGCTGTACAGCATGAGCCAGTGAGATTTCCCGGTTCTCACCCCCCAAACTCCCATTCAGGACAACCTCAGCCACCAGACAAAGCAGACCCGGTTGCAGAGAGGTTGCTCAATAACTGCAAAACCAGAGATAAGGGGACAGATTCAAACATCTTTCCATTGTTGGAGTCTAATATTATAGACCTTCAAGAAAGGATCATGGTTCATTCCAGTTCGCAGACATCATGTGATGCCAGGCCCCAACAAACATCCCAAATTAGCTCCTGGGACCAAGAAACATCGTAGTTACAATATTAGCTTGGGACATTGCACCAGATCAGCTCACAGCCTTGCTGTCAGTGACATCTGGTCACAATAACATTGCACGATATTTCAGAATGGTGTCATGGCTGGACACCATCAGTTTTTTATAGCATAGGTTGATATTTTCTTTGAAGGGAAGTGCCCTGCTGCATTTGCTTGGCATGCTGATGTATCTGTAGTGGAATAATCCAGTCGTAGATGTGCTCAAGTTTCCTTCTGGATATTAGGTCATTATGAGGTCTTGGTACAATATGTCATTTTTAGGCCAAAGTCATCACATCTCCTCTCATCATTGCTGTTTCCTTCCAACAGCACGATATCCAAGCTGAGTGTGTTGAGGCTTCTGTCCCAAACCAGTGACAAATCATAGAATGCTTTAGGTTGGAAGGGACCTTAAAGACCATCTAGTTCCAACCCCCCTGCCATGGGCAGGGACACCTCCTACCATCCCAGGTTGCTCAAAACCCTATCCAACCTGGCCTTGAACACCTCCAGGGATGGGACATCCACAACTTCTCTGGGCAGTTTGTTCTGGGGTCTCACCACACTGAAAGTAAACAATTCCTTCCTAATATCTAATATAAATCTTCACTCTTTCAGTTTAAAACTGTTCCCCTTGTCCTATCGCTACACTCCCTGATCAAGAGTCCCTCCCCAGCTCTCCTGGAGCCCCTTTAGGCACTGGAAGGGGCTCGAAGGTCTCCCCAGAGCCTTCTCTTCTCCAGGCTGAACCCCCCCAACTCTCTCAGCCTGTCCTCCCAGCCAAGGGGCTCCAGCCCTTGCAGCATCTTTGTGGCCTTCCTCTGGACTCACTCCAACAGGTCCATGTCCTTCTTATGTTGGGGGGTCCCGAGCTGAAGGCAGAGCTTCAGGGTGGTCTCATGAGAGCAGAGTAGAGGGGCAGAATCACCTCACTCGACCTACTGGCCACACTGCTGGTGATGCAGCCCAGGTTGATGGTGGCTTTCTGGGCTGTCAGTGCACATTGCTGGCTTATGTTGAGCTTCTCATCCACCAACACCCCCAAGTCCTTCTCCTCAGGGCTGCTCTCAATCCATTCTCTGCACAGCCTGGATTTGTGCTTGGGATTGCCCTGACCCACGTGCAGGACCTTGCAGTTGGCCTTGTTGAACTTCATGACGTCTGCTGGGACCCACCTCTCAAGATTGTCCAGGTCCCTCTGGATAGCATCCCTTCCCTCCAGCATGTTGACCACGCCACACAGCTTGGTGTCGTAGGCAAACTTGCTGAGGGTGCACTCAATCCCACTGTCCATGTCACCAACAAAGATGTTAAACAGCACCGGTTCCAGTACCAAACCCTGAGGAACGACACTTGTCACTGGTCACCACTTGGACATCGAGCCATTGACCACAACTCTTTGTGGCCATCCAGCCATTTCCTTATCCACCGAGTGGTCCATCCATTGAATCCATGTCTCTCCAGTTTAGAGACAAGAATGTCATGTGGGACAGTGTCAAATGCTTTGCACAAGTGCAGGTATGATTCACTAAGGTTTCAGTCCTCTTATTTTGCTGTGTCAGTGCCTTGCAAGTGGGGAGGTTTTCATCACAACTGGATGAAGGTCTGGTGCTTGCTTAGGGATAAGACCAGAAGCAGTCTTGGTGTGATATCTGGCTATGACATAATTTGTGGTAAAATCACGGTATGGTGTACAACTCTAATTTCCATGATCAAGACCTTGCCATTCCTTGACAAATGATGGGTGGATCTCAAATGATGAGGCTCGATATGAACTGACTCTGTGCCCAGCTCCAGTTCAGCATGTCCCCAGCTCAGGCATGAGAGGCTGAGCCAACTTCTTCAGTGAGCCTTTCTTCCTGGCTCCTTCTCCTCTCCTGCAGCTTTTTCTGGCAGATGGAAGTAAGACTGAGAGCCTTCTGATCTGGGGCTTATTTTTTCCAGCCTTTCAGATGCTGAATGCAGCTTCCTAGCCCTCTGGGGCTTCATTGTGCACCGCTGGAGGACCCCACACATAAAACCTGTGGGAACATCTTCCCCTGTGAAGGCTGGATGATGAAAACATTTACAAAACAGTGGACCAAACCCACTCAGAGATGTGGTAAAGAAATTCCAGCTGGATGTTGATGTTGAAATTGTCTGGGGCAGTACCAAGCCCTGGGTGTGCATGAGTAAAGCTACAGAGATGTGCTCTGAATGTGCATCTTAGAATCACAGAATCAAAGAATTTTCTAGGTTGGAAGGGACCTTTAAGATCATCTAGTCCAACCATAAATCTTGGATCCATGGTGGATCCAAGATCCATCCAACTTGGATCCCTGGTGGCTGTCAAGGATCTCATGGAGCACATCAACATGTTTGCATGCTCCCCCTGCATCTGGCTGCCATGGGAAAGGGACGCAGAAGATCTCTGGATCTAGCTCTGCTGAGCTTAGAAGCTGTTTTGTGCTAGTACAGCAATGCAAAACATGATGGGAGCTTGGCCTGCCCTTGAGGTCAAAGCTTTTAAACTCATGTGAGAGAGAGGGGAAAGATATCACCCATAAATCTTAACCCAGGAGCAAGAAGCCAGGCTCTGGCCATGGCAGAAATCTGAAGGCATGTGGCTATCAGACTAGCGCAGGAGTTTGGCAGGCAGTTTTGTGATCGTAATTAATACGTGCAGTTGCCAGGAATTCACGTGCAGTCATAGAAATTTTGCTCGTCTAGAGGAGTGTGCCTTGCTGCTTCTGTGTCTGATCCCCCCAGCTCGTGTGTGCCTGGTCCAGTCGGAGCGTGAACCTGCATTGCTTTGTCTGCACTGTGCGACACTGTCACCTCCATCTTCCTGCTTAGAAAGTAACCCATGTAATGAAGGCGGTAGGGATGATTTCCAGGAACACCAAGCCCTCTACAAGTTCTGTGGAAGCCAACCTATATTTTGGATGCTCCTCTTCAGAGAGCAGCTGTGCAGCTGTTTGAAAACTGCTACAGCAGAGAGGGAAGGAATCTTTAGTGTAACTTCAACACGCTCAAAATGAGAGATTACAAGTGTTAAGAAAATAATGATCGGGAGGTACAAGAAAAAAAATATACAGAAATCTATTTCACATGCACAATAATTTACTTTTAGATGTGCAGTAAAGTTTTTATATGCACAATAATTTACTTTTACACGTGCAATGATGTTTTTACACACGTAATAATTCATTTTTACATGTAAAAGCTGACCAATTAAAAGCACGAGTGCTAAACACACCTCAGACCAATCCTGAATGCCTTTGTTTTGGCATGCGACTTCACTCATGCCTAACACCAACACTCTCCTGTAATATTATTGTTTGTTTTGCAGGTGGTTCTGTCTGACTCAGTGCAATGTACCTGATTCTTTTCCAGTTCACCCCCACAGAAAGTATGAGTTTGTATGAGTATGTATATGTAAGTATGAGAAGGTATAGAGTATGGGTTGTTGGGAGGGCATTCAAGGGCCAGATGACCTGGGTTATCACCATCTTTTCTTCATGACCCATCCTGGCCAGCTACATGCATCTGTGGGATGAATACCGATCCCAGCAGGCAGATCTGAGAAAACAGTTGTCCTACTAGAAAAATGGAAAAGTAATCCCCATTGGCCAACTGAGGTGACAGGACTCTCAGCTGCAGCTCTGTCCGCTCTTTGCCCTTCTCAATATTTTTTGCAAGTCTCCAACTGACCGTCTTGATGGGAGGAAGTCTCACCACCCCTCAGCTGTAGGAGAATCCTGCATACTCTTCTCCAGTGTTCTTCTGCAAGTTGTTGATTTTCAGTCAAGTGGAGATGAGCAATGGCAAAATCAATTTAAAGACCCCAAAAAGTCCAGGCACCTCAAAGCAACAGAGATGAGCCAGTGAGAAAGTCCAGCAGAAGCTGCTGAAGGAGTACTGCAGAAACTTTGCCCATTCTCAGACCTCAGATCTGCTTCCATCTTCTTTTCCACCAGTCACTTCTGAATCAGTCAGATGGGTTATGAACCTCCTTCCCTCAGGTGAGCACCCTGATCAGATAGCACAAGTTTGAGGGTCTGTGTTCCCTCGTTTTCTCCTGCGTATTTTATTCCACATTTAAATAAAACACACTTTTGTGCTCAACTTCCAGGATGTTGAATAGAATGGGAGATGTCTCCTTACTGTCTTTGAGACTTCATCCCCATGGGAAACCATCTGCTCCGCTGAACTGGCAAATTCACCTACCGTAGATAATTTCAGGATGATCTGAAGGTATAAAAGGACTGAAGAAGTAAAAACAAATGCCTCCCAGTTTGCTGGCATCCCCCAGATTAAATGCACCAGTTCAGGCCAGAGGGTCACCTCCAAGCACAGCCGCCCTGGTCATGCAGAGTCTTTGCCATGTTAGTGGCGACTCAGTTACTTTGAGTGTGAATCTCAAATTACTGCAAGCCTGGCGGATTCAAGGGGAGAAGCAGTGGAAGGGACTAGAAATATAAATAACAGTCACTAGTGTAGGGGAAAAAAAAAAGTTCACAGAATCTTTTTCTTTGAACAATCTGGGGGAGGAGCAAAGGGAAGGAAGAGGGTAGATGGTCAAGTGGAACAAAACAGTGTAAGCTGAAACATTTTCCCTCTGAGAAAACCCAAGCCCGAAAAATAAACTGGTTTAGAGTTCATAAATGTTTAGTGGAAGCCTGATGCAGCAGTAAGTGGAAAATTTTCTTTTTATCCAAAAATTTCTGTTTTTGCAAGAAAAAAAATGCTTCCACGGAAATATTTTGAGGATACTATTCCACCAGCTTTAACCACTGGTATGCTTAAGTCTCCGGTTACAACGTATTTTGAGCAAGCAAATGGGGGAGAATGGTGAAAGTGTCAAAACAACATTATCTGTTCGCAAGCCGTAGGCAGCTTGGATGCAAATTATCTGGAATGGCTATGGGTCAATGTTCTAACAGACAGGGCAGGAGCTGTGTTAGTTGGTGGTGTCTGCACCTTGCCAACACTTCCCACCACAAAATGGGCTGACCAGTACCTTAAGCAGTTACCTGCGATGCGTAGGTGAGAAGAAGGCGGCTGCCATAGCGTTTCATGTGGACCGATGTGTGCTGGAGTTGTCAGACTGCCAACCTTCAGATAGCTTTGGGATTTTCCAAAAATTACAAGTGACATTCGGAAACCTCAGGTCTGGTTGCAATCAAAGTGTGGAACTCTCCATTGGGATGCAAAGGGGCGCTGGCTGGCCAGAACAACATCTGTGGCTGGTTTTTGGGTGGCAATGCCCATCCTTGTTTGCATCTATCGTGTTCAAACAAAATTAGCTTGGAACAGCTCATCCGTTATTTTACAAGGGTCAGGCTCATGGAAAAATCTCCTAAAAGACAATTCAGCTGGTAAAAAAAAAAGCAATGGAATGGAAAAATGTGAATGATGATAGGGGATGGTTTAAAAAAACTAACAAACAACAAAATGCCCCCAAAGCAATAATCCCTCCACCAAGAGTGACACTGGTTTGAAAAACTGGCTTGGCTCAGAGGCACAGGGAAAGGCGAGAAACACATCAAATAAAAAAAAAAAAAAGAAGTAGAGGACATTGAATTTGCACTAGAAATGTGGAAAATCAGTAAGATGAGCAAAAAGACATGAGACATCTCTGGCCAGTAGAGCTGAGGACAGCAAAGAGTTTAAATACTTTGGGAACAGAAGGAGCTATAATAACCACAGTATTGATTCCTCCTTGGAAGGGAAATGTGCAAAGCATGCATTTTCAATAGATATTTGTTTTGTATTTGGGGGGAAAAGCAGATTTGTATCTGATTAAAGTGAAGGGAAGGTTTACAGGCCAGCATTAACTCTGCAACATACGAAATAGCCCCTGTTAAAAACACAAAACTTTCTGAAAACAGGCCTTAATTACATCCAAGTGTTTTGTAGGAAGTGGCCAAGGAGCATTACTGTTGGTTTTCAAGATGCCTTGGAGGGCTGGGCAATCCAGGGGACTAGATGAAAACTAACGTCATGCTCGTACGTTAAAATGGTATAAACAGGATGACTTGGATAATTATTGCCTGCCATTGATTCTAGGCAAAATGAAGGAACACCTCACAAGGACTCGATTAATAAAGAATTACAGGAACATGATGCTAATCAGCAGGGGGTTATGGGAAATCGGTCTTGTCAAATTAAGTAGCTTTTATAAACGCAATTACAAGAGTGAGGATAATTAACCGCTGGAGGAACTTGCGGAGGGTTGTGGTAGAGTCTCTTGGGGAGATGTTTAAATCAACAAGTTTTGTTTAAAAAAAGTCATTTGTGCAGTATGCAGAACAATGGGGGGTTTGTCCATTCCTGGAGGGACTTGAGTCAAAACGCGTTAACCACAGCCACCACAGCTTCAGAGAACGTTCATTCAGGACAGTAATATCCAATTAATGTCCATGCAGGCTGTGATATCCAGGACCTTGGAATAGTTGATCATAGTGGTGCTTTTTGGATCTCAAACCCATATGTTGATGAAGAAATAAACTTTAATGTGGCTTCCACTGGCTCCTCATAATGAAGGTAGCAGTTGGCTGGTGATTGGGAGGTATACACCACTTGTAATCAAAAGGGAGAATTGGAAGATGTTTTGTTATCATAGGGCTGCACCTAAGCACAGAGATAAATTGGCTTGTACCAGTATCCAGGCTGAGAGAGTCGGCATTGTTCAGCCTGGAGAAGAGAAGGCTCCACGGAGACCTTATAGCAACGTTCCAGTCCTTAAAGGGGGGCTACAGAAAAGCTGGGGAAGGACCTTTTACAAGGGCATGTAGTGATAGGACGAGGGGTAATGGCTTCAAACTGGAAGAAGGTAGATTTAGATATTAGAAAGAAATTTTTCACTTTGAGGGTGGTGAGCCCCTGGTCCAGGTGTCCCAGAGAAGCTATGGATGCCCCATCCCTGGAGGTGTTCAAGGCCAGGTTGGACGAGGCTTTGAGTAACCTGGTCTAGTGGGAGGCGTTCATGCTCATGGCAGGGGGATTGGAACCTGATGATCTTTACGGTCCCTTCCAACCTAAACCATTCTATGATGCTATGATTCTAAGTACTTGTGCTGTCCTCATGTCACTGGTGTCCTACTGTCCCTCAGCTGGCTGGTACAGGGAACATCCAGCAATCCATGTTTCATGCACATATTTTTTCCAAATGTCATATGTTGTTTGGAGAGTTAGATTTTATTTTGGGAAAGGTCTTGTTTCAAAAGGTTTTGCTGTGCTAAGGACTTAAGCTGAAGATGGAAAGGAAAGCCCAGGATGAGAAAGTTCATGGTTAGCCTTGGAAAAGCACCACTGCCTAGGGAAGGTTTGCTCTGAGGTACCAGGGAACTGTTGGCCAAGGTCCTCACTGTGGAGTTGAGAAAGTACTCTGGGGTTAGAATAAGGTTTTTTTGAGGATTGTACACCCAGAAAATTGCAATCTATTCTTTTGGAAAGCTAAAAAAGGGAGCAGAGGATTGATCTGATGCTTTCTTGGGGCCTGCAGTCAGAAGATGTGGTGACACGTTTGTAAGAGTCTGCTACTTTGGGCAGCGACTGAAGTGGTTTACTCTGTAGTGTTGGGCAATGTCCTCTCAGGACAACCGAAATGGAAAGGAATCCTTTCCACAGACTGCAGGGTGAACATGTTTCATTCCAGACTTTCTGAATTTTGATCTAGGTTCTCTGTATTTTGGCTGTGGTGCAGAAGTGGCTGCTGACCGCGCTGCCTTGTCACTGTAGAGTTGGCTGTGACCGCTGGACCACATCCGATGGGCTGAGACTGAAGGGGCAATCAGGAGTGTCAGGCCGTGCCACTGATTTCTTATCGACCCGTTTGATACGCTCTCACATTTCCATGCATCTTCCCCTCCTGCACTCCATAAAACGCAACATGAAATGTCTCCTCTCAATTGAGATGCTCTGTTTTATTTGGGCTGAGAAATGCACTTAAACCTTTTTAATTTGTCTTGTTTGGATATGGGTATAATTTTGGTTGTGTTTTATGGGCGCCCGGTTCATTTTACTTCCTGTAAATCGTCCCTTTAGTTACTAGGGCTTCTGGGAAGTTGTAAATTCTCCCTCCTATCTTCTCCGTAGAGTTTACGTTGTTTTACAGTTTCATTAATAGGTTCTCTCCCAGCTAGGTTGATGAAAGTTATTGACCTAATCATAACCTATTAATTATGACAGTAAATCCCACTCTTGGAAATGTTTTACTGAGCAAATGTTACTTGGAAAATCTGCGGGTTAAACTGGAGATCCAAGAACTTTAAATCTACTGTTCGCTGCCCCAGTCATGGAGACACGAGTCCTCCTCGGGTGAAGCTTTTGCTGTACCGCTGGCTTGGGACAGATGGTGACACATGCTAAAACCTCTGCTCTGCTCTGCTCTGCCCCGGGCAAGAAGCCTGTTGGATGCTGGACTGCAAGTGACATGGAGGATTGCTGTGGCATCCAACCCATGGAAATAAAAGGAAAAAAATAAAAAGGGAATTTCAGGAATTCTTATTTAGGGAGCAATGACTTTTCCTAAATATTGGCTCTGCATGTTTGGCTCTAATATGGCAAGTGGGGTGGATTCAAGCTTCTTCTTGTGGCTGTTAGAAGGAGGAAAACACAATTAATAAGCAATATACTGACTCCTGTCCAAGGCTGCCAGTCCATCAGAGGTAGGGGAATTTTCCCAGTGTCTTCCACAAGCACTTTCAGCATCCAGGACAGATTTTCTATGGGATGAACAGAGTTCCAAAAAACAAGACTCAGGTTTAAAGCTGGACAGGTATCCCCTAAAGCCAGGGGAAAGGTGTCTCTTCCCCAAGTCTCTTCCCTCCAGAAACAGGTTCTGCCCCATCGACCCTGTTGCAAGTGCCCCATTAGGAAACACTCCCTGTAGCACAGCTGCTGAGCGAGCAGCTCCCTTCTGCATCCTCAAACCTCTCGGGAAAGCCACTTTGCTTATGAGGCAGAGAGAGAGAGGTCTCCCAGGAATCCAAGTGCTTGCGTCAGCCTTTCTGAGTAGCCATCCGTGGTAGGAACCGCAAGAGGTCTCAGCTGGGTTTCGGGGCCCAGTTTAAATAAGCATTAGGTGTTCGCAGATATGCACATATGTATTATATGGAGAGACGCACATGGGTGTCTATTTATGCAGATAACTCCAGGTATACCTACCTATAAGTACCTACATGTGTCCACATGTGCACACACAGATTCGGAGTTCATGCCCTGAACACACCTTTGAAGGCAATGAAAAATGCTCACGGAGCTTTTTCTAGTTGGGGACCCCAAATTCACGGATGATCATCCCATTGCCAGGACGCAGATGGGGAAGCTGCAAGGGATGGTCTCAAAGGGAGGAGGAGGATGGAGTGAAGGAACAGCTACTGCTCCAAATCTCATGGCAAGCCCATGGCAGCGCTGGGATGCTCGAAGAAAAACTTTACTGCTCTTAAGCTCCTGCTGTTGTGGAAGATGCAACTTTCTGCAGTCAGCCCTGGTTCACTCCTTAGAAGATCAAAAAGAGGGAGATAAGAAAGAAATGATGAGAAGGGCCACATGCAGAGGAAGGTGGTGGGGTGGAAATGGGAAGCTCTTCTCCAGGGCTGTTTAAAATGAAGCTGAGCATGTAAGCATGGAGAAGACATGAGTGTCATCCCCTTGGCAGAGCTGTGCTCTAACTTTTAAGAGTAATTAAATAGCAAGGAGGAAAGTAACTTCTGCAAAGGAGGCAAACTTTCACTGCAAGGGAAGTCTCTCCACCGTTTCCTTCACTGCACCCATCAAATCTGCAGGAACTCACCCTGCAAAGTGGTTCTCAGAGATGGAAACTAAACAACATTTGCTCAGTAAAACTCTGGCAATGAGGGCCTGTCAGGGATAGGATGTGTTGCTGATGTTTTCAGACCTTCATGTCTTCCTTTGCCTTGAAACATAGAATCTCATTTGGGTGCCTTAAAATTAGCCTTCACAGGTTATAAATCTGAAAATTATACTGGTGAACCTCTGCTTTCACTGCAAGGATTCTTTTTTGTTTTCATTTTTAAACAGTTTTCAAAGTTTCCCTGAGGATTGCAATAATTTTAATATCCTTCTGGAATGACAAACTCAGAGCATGGCCGCAGCAGTTCATCTCCTATCCCTTCTTGATGCACCCCTATTCCTGTACCTGCCTTATCACCCTTGTTCTCATTGATTCAGAAATACAAAAGTCAGACTCAGTTCCACCATTTCAATCACTCTTACAATTTTACTTTAATTTTACTCTTAATTTGCACTGAAGGTTCCAAGAAAATTTCTTTCTGGCAGTTGCCTGGTGCAGATGCCGAACTATTTGCTCTTTGTTGGACCTGTCTTTTGTTTCACACACTGTAACTCTGTACTGGTCTCCAAACATATTCCTGTGAATTTAAGATCTGTTTCCATTATTGCAGTTTGAATAACTGAACTTGCACACTTCTCGACTTTGATATATCACAGCCACATTGCAATTTGCATACAAAGCACAAGGCACTTGAATCAACCTGTAGAAACCCTCTTTACTTAAAGCCATATTTTCAGCACGTTCAGCACAGCAGGTCTCAGGGAGTACGACCTTGTCAGGCACGATAACAAATGCCGATAGGTATTTTCACTGAAAACTTTGGGTAGGATTCATCTCATTGAGTAGAGGAGTCAACAGCAAAGTCATCCACATCTGAGCTGTACGACCAGGCTCCCGTTGTGCAGAGCCAGTTGGTTCAAGCTGGGGGATGAAGGGATGGAGAGCAGCCCTGCCGAGAAGGACTTGGGGCTACTACTGGTGGATGAAAAGCTGTTCATGAGCCTACAATGTGCTCTGGCAGCCCAGCGAGCCCCTGGCATCCCGGGCTGCATCCCCAGCACCGTGGCCAGCAGGGCGAGGGAGGGGATTGTGTCCCTCTGCTGTGCTCTGCTCTGGGGAGACCCCCCTGCAGTGCCGCCTCCAGCTCGGGGGCCTCAGCACAGCAGAGACATGGACCTGGTGGAACGGGGCCAGAGGAGGCCCCGGAGCTGCTGCGAGGGCTGGAGCCCCTCTGCTGGGAGGACAGGCTGGGAGAGTTGGGGGGGGTTCAGCCTGGAGAAGAGAAGGCTTCGGGGAGACTTAAAGGGGGCTTATAAGAAAGATGGGGAGAGACTTTTTAACAGGGCCTGTAGTGACAGAACGAGGGGTAATGGCTTTAAACTAAAAGAGGGAAGATTTAGACTAGATATAAGGAAGAAATTTTTTATGCTGAGTGTGGTGAAACCACTGGCCCAGGTTGTCCAGAGAGGTGGTGGATGCCCCATCCCTGGAAATATTCCAGGTCAGGTTGGACAGGGCTCTGAGCAACCTGATCTAGTTGAAGATGTCCCTGCCCATTGCAGGGGGGTTGGACTAGATGGCCTTTAAATGTCCCTTCCAAACCAAACCATTCTATGATTCTATGATATTGCTAATGGAGTCTAGGGTGCATTTTTCCAACCTATGAAAATTTCTGTTTCCAGGTGAGGGAATTGTCCCTGTTTCACTGAGCCTACTGGTCAATTTGCCAGTGGCATTTCATCCTGTCCTCCCCATATTCTTATTTTTCCGAGAGATGCGAAGACCTCACATGTTGCTGACGTGCTCCATGACCTTCAGAATTTTTTTTTTTGAGATGTGAAGCAGCATGAGGGATATTAGATGCCCCAGGGGTGGAATCCCAGCTGATAAAAATGCAAAAAAAAGTCAAGCAATAGTAGTCTGAAGAGTAGAAACAGTGCTGATTCCTCTCTCCTGACCACCGACTACCCACATGGCTCATTTTTCCTAGAGCCGACATTGATCTGACTATAGGGAAGTATCTGCTGTGCCTTTGCCTGGGCCGGTTACCTTGGGCTCTCTCTCGAGTCAATGCAGACTGAGCCAAGAGCCGGAGTTCAGGACACAGCTCACCTCACTCCTGCGTTTGTTCAGCTGAATCAGCCCAGCGCTGGCTCCCTAAGGGAGGGGGGAAATGGTATAGGGTTGCAGAATTAAAGATAGATGCAAAACCTGAAGTGGTTAGCTGGCCTATTGGCTTGCCACAGCCCCTGCTCTCTGCAGAAGAGTTCTGGATATGGGTGTTGAAATGGAAAATAACAGCTTTCATGTTTTGCTTAGATCTGCTGCGATGAGAGAGGCGAGGAGACTTCTTCCTCATACAGGAGCCCAAGGTTGGAGGAGAGGATCAGCCATCGTGACCTGCAGGAACAACTCATCAGGAAGGTCAACCTCCCTCATCGTCCCTCCTCCCAGACTCAGCTCCAAAGCAAGGATGAGTCTTGCTGCAGAGTGTGCTACCAGCTACCACGAGCTCCTGGTCTACAGTGGGGCAATGAGAAACATCAGACATCTGGACACCCTCCAAGAAGGAGAGAAATCTGAATTTTGGGGGCAATTACTCTTGCTTCTGTAATTAGAAATTACTCCCAACTCTGACTTCCAGCTCCCTCCCAACCAATATTCATTACCCTTTCATTGTTTAAAATACACTGTTAATTAAAAAAAAAAAAAGTTCCTATCCTCAAATAGATGAATCGCTGTCAAGATGTTTTAGAAGATGCTGCAGTTCTTTTCTGATCTTCCTCATCTTTTCCCCTCTTGATACAAAGAGATGAAAGTGCAATGCATGCTTCTGGAAACCTCCCAGCAACAGCAAGGGCAGCATTTGGCCCTGGGGCACCACAAACGCCACTAAGTACTTCAGAATCGTCATTGCTAGGGGTGGAGAGAGGGAAAAGCAAACATGCTGGGAAAGGGTTTGGTCTTCAGGATGTCAGCCTGTGGAGTACATGGCTAGGAAGGAAGGGAGAAAAGGGACGAGGTGAGAGTGCGACAGTAGGTCCAGGCTGATGAAACTGGGCATTGAAACAAGAGTGATTCTGAAGACACTGGTCTCTACCCTATTTCCTTCACCTAGGCTGAGACCAATACAGCTCATTGCACATAGATCACCAAAAGGTAGCTGCATAGCACTGGCATGAAAAAAACTTTTGGTGCATCCGTAGGTGAGTGTGTACCCAGTGCCTAAGACAGCTAGAAGCCATCCTCCTGACCCTGCAGGATGGGATGTCTCCAGCAAGCTCCCTCCATGCTAAGAGACCCCAGTGGGTGGTGAGGAGAGAGCAAGTCTTCCACCTTCCTCCTTCCACCACCTGAGAGGGGCTACGGATGCAGCTGGAGGTCACGGCTGATCTCAGAGCTGATGCCACGGGGACATGGGCCCACGCCACCCCCCACCACCAGCACGCTCCCCCCGGCCCCCTGCCGCTGACTCTCCCTGAGAGACATGCTCCCTTCCGGAAGCGGGACCAGTCGGCGCAGCCAAGCGCCAGGGCTGTCGAGAGATGAAATCAGAGCCATCCCGGCTTGGGTTGCAGGGACTGCTTTCTTTTCCGATTAATAATTCAGGGTTCCCCAGGGGGTGGGAAAATGACATCATATCCCACCCCGTTCCCATCACCACCCTGATTTTTCCTTCCCTCTTTCTCATCATTTCTCTGCACCTGAAACTTCATGCAGCAAAAGAGTTGGGGACACCTTGGCACTATGTTGTGTAACCCCTTGGCACTACATTGTGTAACTCCCTAAGACTATGTCTGCTAGAAATAGACTTCCTAGTCCTCTTTAACCAGGGGTTTGGTCCCTTTCAGCCAGCCAGAGAAGGAGGAAAAAACCCTGGGCGTCATTTTTTGTCTCCAGTCTTTTCCTGGCAAGTTTGATCATCTCGTGATGGTTTTGCCGAGTAGGTGAGAGCAGCTTGGTGTTGCCTCTTCTTGAAAAGGCTTGTAGGGTCAAAAAAGGGTAAAGGTCCTAGAAAACTTCATGGTAGAAGGCAAGGCCTGAGTCTCACAGCCAGAAGATGAAACTGGTAAGGAAGGATCCTGCTGTGTGGAGCAGTGCTGGAAGTTTTACCTGATGGCTCGTGGTGACAATGGCTGAGGTTATAGAGGTGCAGGTTGTCACTGTGGAGAATACAAATAAGTACAAGTGTCCTGAGGAGACCTGCAGTGTGGCTGTCACCAGCGAATGAACCGTTTCCTTCAGGTCCTCCAGCTGCAGCCCACTGTCACCTCCAGCTTATGCAGTCCAAGCACCACCAGTCCTGGAGCACAGCCATCCTCAGGCCGTGGAACCAAATCTCAGGGAAAACTACTTTCTTGGGAGCAGATGAGTGCTTATCCACCTCTGTCAACCCAGACATCCCCCCATGGCCTTTCGTCCACATGTCTAGTGAAACTCATGGCCTCTGGTACCAAAGTCCACCCTTCTTGTAGTATTGGCAGTATATGAAGGAGACCATGGGGAGCTGGGTTTGCCTACACAGCACAGCGGAGCTTGCTCACTCCAAGACGGATGCTAGCAGGGCTCCTTGCTGTAGCACATGGGTTCAAAAACACCTTTGCACTATCCAGACAGACCAACATGTCTGTTAGTACCTCCTGAATACCTTACCAAGGCTGTGTGAGAAGCACAGCAAGGAATGAACAGCAGCCTTTCTTGGGAGAAGGCCAAAAGACCTCTTGTATGTGACTTGTGCGCCCTTCCTGCACTTTTTGAGATGCTGAGACACCCCAAGTTTACTCCCTGTTTTCCTTGTTTTATCTGAAAAGTACATTTTTCGCATGGTATAAAGTTCTGTGTGTCTCTGGGACCAACCTAGATAAATTCAGTATCATCTTGACTACCTAAGACCAACTCTAGGCATGGCCAGGGTCATGGCAGAGCGTTAGGTACCATGTAGCTACTCCACACAGCTGGGTCTGCACTGCGAGATGGGCCTGGAGGATGGGTTTGAGCCAACCCCACCATGTGCATGGGTGTCGCTGGCTGTGGTCGGCCCCACATGTTCAAACCACGCGGATGGGGTGAAGGGTGACGGGGATATCAGCTGCTCTGAAGTCTGCACCTTGGTAGAGTCTTATGTCTCAAGAAGGTGACTGAGGAGCTTGGTCTGGATTTGCTAAAGGGTTTGGACCTTCCTGTAAACAGACCCTCATCCCTTCCTTCCCCAAAGCCCTTCCTTTGCGTCTTTACTCAAGAGTAAAGGGCTTTTGCCTACAGGAGAGCTGGGGAAGGACTTTTTACTAGGACATGTAGTGATAGGATGAGGGGGAATGGCTTCAAACTGGAAGAGGGGAGATTTAGTTTAGATATTAGAAAGAAATTCTTCACTCTGAGGGTGGTAAGGCACTGGAACAGGTTGCCCAGAGAGGTTGTTGAGGCCCCATCCCTGGAGGTGTTCAAGGCCAGGCTGGACATGGCCTTGGTCAACCTGGTCTAGTGGGAGGTGTCCCTGCCTATGGCAGGGGGGTTGGAACTCGATGATCTTCAAGGTCCTTTCCAACCTAAACCATTCTATGATTCTATGATTCTATGCTAGACCTCTGCAATGAAATGCCTTTACCCCGTCTTTCACCACAGCCCAGAGAAACATCTCTGTAGCCTCCAAAACAGGTGAACAACCCCCATCTCTTCTTCTCCTGCCTTTTTCCCTTCCTGAGTGATTCCTGGTTTAGCCTATGGTTGCACAACACCAGAATCAGGCCCTGTATAGGTCATTTTTGTGCCCTGTTTAATTTCCTTGTCTGGCTCCTTTTCCCCCTGGTCAGGGGATTTCAAGTGTTAACATAAAGAAGGCTGAGCCGCCTGATTTATCCATCTCCTAACCTTGACTTTATTTCATGGTCACGATTCTAACTGCTAATGTTACGTTACTAGTTTAACTGTCTGATTTATCCACGCTCACCTCACACATTACTTCATGGTACGGGTTTTAAATGTTAATTTTAATAATAAAAGTTTTACGCCCCTGCCGCTTTCTGCGCGCGGTGTGCTAACACAGGGACATTATTTCACAGGACGAGGGTTTTAAAAGCTAATGTCATAATGCTAGTTTAATTGTCGGATTTATTCCTGGTAAGGCTGCTTCGGGAGCCATGCACGGGTAGGAGGAAATCGGTGGCCAGTGACAATGTCTCGTCTGGTGTTTGGTGGGAAGAGCAGGTTCCTGCACATGGTTGGTGCAGGACATCCTGCACCACGTGTGTTTCTCACACAGCCTTGGCAAGGTGTTCAGGAGGTACTAACAGACATGTTGGTCTGTCTGGATCCTGCAAAGGTGTTTTTGAACCCATGTGCTACAGCAAGGAGCCCTGCTAGCATCCGTCTTGGAGTGAGCAAGCTCCGCTGTGCTGTGTAGGCAAACCCAGCTCCCCATGGTCTCCTTCATACACTGCCAATACTACAAGAAGGGTGGACTTTGACACCACAGACCATGAGTTTCACTGCACTTGTGGAAGAAAAGCCATGGGGGAATGTCTCATCCGGGTGGAGAAGTGCTGTTTTTACTAAGGAGGTGTCCGAGGCTTTAAAAAGCAACATGATGCATCTAATGCAAGGGTGACCTGATGCAGGAAGATGTCTGAGTGTGGCCCTGATGGTGCAGGTCCCCGTGTCTCAGTTGATCGCTCCCTACCTCTACCGAGGGGAGGACAGCTCCAAGGACCTGAGCAACCCACCACGAGTGTCACCTGGGCTTGCAAAGTGGTCTCTGCAGGCAGGAATGTCAAAGCAGTTGTGGAATGCGAGGGGAAGCATGTGCTTACAGGGTGGCATTTGCTTGCCACATGTCCTCAAGCACAGTACCAGTAAGGCTGGCCCCACAGGCACATACCGTTGAGGGGAAGGCGAAAGGGCAAGGACAGCGTCCTCCAGGGACAGCAGATGATGCATGGCCGAGCTGGGGTGGGGATGTAGGTGGGCAGCCTGCCCAGCGGGAGGTATGCAAAACACTTGGGAAATGGAGGGTCTTTCCCAGGTCTTTCAGTGTCAGGTTTAGGGGATGGAGGCAGGATCTGGTCTGCACAGCCAAGACCATGGGAAAGGCAGTACCTGACAGGGTCTGGTCTCCCTGCAGCATAAGTGGGAATAGCAGAACAGATGTTTCTGGATATTCTGCACCACCCAAATGTCAGAAAGGAATCCTGAGGGCAGCAGGCCAAGTAAAAAGTCCACATCCAACGACTATCGAGCTGCACATTACCATCCGTCCATCTGGACTCACAGCCCTGCTCCGGGTAAGCTGGTGACGGATAAATGTGAGGTTCAAGGCACAGCTGGGGCAAAGCGTGGAGTTGCTGGGCTGGGGGGATAAGGCCAGCACTGGAGGTGTTGGCTGGTGGCATCAAGGCATATTCACCCATGGTGGCTTGACCTAACGGTCTTTTGAATTTCTGCTGAGGATGATCGGATTGCTCTGACAGGAACTGGGGAGTTGCTGATGCAGAGAACAAGGGTCCTAAACCTGCACTGCCAGCAAAAAGCCATCCTGATGTATCAGAGAGACAGACCCAGTGGCAAGGAGAACTTCTGCTTCACCATTTTCACCCAAGCTGTAGATCAGGCTAAGGATGACCTTTCTCTGCCTCCAAATCAGCCAAGCCTTTTTTNTTTTTCCTAGCTTGGAAAAGACCTGTAAGATCATCTAGTCCAATCATTAACCTAACACTGACAAGCCCACCACTAAACCACGGTCCTTAGCACTATGTCTACACGACTCTTAAATACCTCCAGGGATGGGGACTGCAGCACTGCCCTGGGTAACGTGTTCCAGTGCCTGATGACCCCTTCAGTAAAGAAATTCTTCCTAATGTCCAATCTAAACCTCCCTTGGCGCAAATTGAAGCCATTTCTTCTTGTTCTAGAGGACATTTTCTTCCACCAAAGAGGACCCAGACTTTGTGTCTGTCCTGTGAGGATGGACAGTTGCTGTTCGCAGCTGGTAGTTGCTTTGCCTGCCTTTGAGTGCCCAGCTCACCCTGACGCTATGACCCTCAGTGGAGGGAGAAAGTGTGTGTCTACACCATCACAAGGGCTCAAGCATGGTTGTCCACTGTCTGCCTGCTTGTAGGCTTTGGAGAGTGACAGCACTGAGCTGCCTGGATGTGACCTGTGCACATCACTCACCACGAAGGACTTGCCTGGCCTATTTTACTTGTTGCTGTAGGTACAGAAAGCGCATGAGGCTGTGTGTGCCACGGGGGTGTGAGAGCATCAGGGTGTGCGTGCATGGGGCTGCAGGGGTCTGAGCACCTGCAGATGTGACAATGGTTTTGAGACACCAGAAAAAGAGGTTGCACCCATTTCTCTGGTGGCACAGCTGGACCCTATGCCTGAGACACCCACCTGGGCTTCAATGTATGCGTGAAAATAATGAGACTGAACCCTTTGCCTTCTTCAGACTGCTGCGTATTTGCCGTCGACATCAGAAACAGGCAGCTTTAATTTGGATCCTGTTTCTCTTTTTCTTTGTTTTCCCTTGAATTAAGAAATTCTCCCATTACCAAAGCCACTTAACGTGGAGGGGAAAGTGAAAATTCAATTGAATAAACAGTGTGGGCACTTCTTTGAAGCTATCTGTCGTAAAGAGCAACCTGCCGAGGCAAAAAGGAAGAGCCAAACCAGCAGTAGTGAATGTTCAATTGAATAAATACCAATAACACTCATTTCCATCCTTCTTTTTGGCTCATCTGGCTTATGGTGCAGAGATAGTGAAAATTCAATTGAATTTTAATAACAATGGGCCCCATTACCAAAAATACAACCAAAAGGCGAGAAAGAGACCCTGACTTAAAATCAATGGCAGAAAAGATAGGCGACATCATCAAAATTATATTAGCCTTAATAGTCGATCAATTAATTAAATCTCCTAGTTATTAAAAAAATAAAAGCCCTTGGAAGTTGGTTGTTTTTTTTCTTTCCCGACGAAGTTTTCCAACAGGATCTGAAAGCTTTTTGTCCCAACCCTGCCCGTGGCTCTCCCCCAGCTCCCACCTTCGCCACCCACCATTAGGGGCCGTTTATCGAAGTGACAGTTGCCTTTATATGGAAACGATGGGGAATAACGGAGAGGTGGCGGCAGAGTGCTGAGGCCACTGGAAATGAAATGTTGCATAGATATGAATTTTGATAGCTAGTCAATACCCTCTGTCCGTTTCAATTAAAAAAGAGCAGAATACACCGAGGGCAGATGGGCAACATTTCAGAGCCCATAAAATCAAACAGGGGGAATAGAGGAGAGGTCCAACTGGACTTCAATCTCTTCTCCCTCTCTTTCAACCAGCTCTTACTGAACGTATTTCACTGGGGTGGTTTCTCTTAACGCTTTGCCTGCTGGTCCATTCCTCCTCTGTCTGCGATGCTCTTCTGCACTGATAACCTGTTGCATGAGGGTTTCTGGCTAGTGGCGTGCAGCTGGACCTCCCACCCATCTCTGAGCCCTCCAGCCTGGAAGCAACATGTCCATGTGGGGACAATCAACATGGTTACCTCGGTTGGGATACTGTCCTCATCTGAGAACAGAGCTAAGTCACCTTTTTGCCAGGAGCTGGTTCAGAATCATAGAATTGCCTAGGTTGGAAAAGAACCTTAAGATCATTACGTCCAACCTTAAATCTGACACTACAAAGTCCACCACTAAACCATGTCCCTAAGTGCCACATCTACGTGTCTTTTCAATACTTCCAGGGATGGTGACTCAACCACTTCCCTGGGCAGCCTCTTCCAATGCTTGACAACCCTTTCTGTGAAGAAATTTTTCCAAAGATCCAATCTAAACCTCCCCTGGCACAACTTGAGGCAGTTTCCTCTCATTTTATCACTCGTTCCTTGGGAGAAGAGACCAACCGCCACCTTGCTACAGCCTCCTTTCAGGTCGTTGTAGAAAGCAATAAGGTCTCCCCTCAACATCCTTTTCTCCAGGCTAAACAAACCCAGTTCCCTCATGCGCTCCTCGTAACACTCATGCTGCAGACCCTTCACCAGCTTCCTTGCTCTTTGCACATGCTCCAGCACCTCAATGTCTTTTCTGTACTGAGGGGCCCAAAACTGAACGCGGTATTCCTGGGGCGGCCTCACCAGGGCCAAGTATAGGGGGATGATCACTTCCCTAGTCCTCCTGGCCATACTACTTCTGATACAAGACAGGATGTTCATGGCCGCCTTGGCCACCTGAGCACCCTGCTGGCTCATATTCAGACGGCTGTTGACCAACACCCCCAGCTCCTTCTCTGCCAGGCAGCTTTCCAGCCACTCTGCCCCAAGCCTGTAGCGCTGCATGGGGTTGTTGTGACCCAAGTGCAGGACCTGGCACTGAGCCTTGTTGAACCTCGTACCATTGGCCTCAGCCCATCGATCCAGCCTGTTCAGATTCCTCTGTAAAACCTTTCTACCCTCAAACAGATCAACGCTTCTGCCCAGCTTGCTGTCATCTGCAAACTTATTGAGGGTGCACCAAGGGTTTGCCCTTGGATATGATCTCTCTGTGCACTGCATCGCTGCACCTCATTGTACCCACACTAGGAACCAACCCTCTTCACCCCTGCCTGAGCCTCCCATCAAAGGGCTGGCTTAAACCAAGGTGGAGGCTTCTTCATCCTGCCCTGATGATTCCCAGCAAAGGGTTTAACCCTTGGTTATCCTGCTTTTCAAGTTGTCAGGAAAATGCCAGCGATGGGCCAGCTGCAGGAAATAAATGTCCAGAGGTTGTCTGACCATGATGGATGCTACCTTTTCCCTCCCAGCCCTCTGTACCCACCCTCTCCTTGGGCTGCTCCTCACCCCCTCCTCCCCCAGGAGAAACCTTATCTCCCCTCCTCAGTGTCACCTGAAAGCGGGGATCTGCTTTCAGCCCCATCCCTGTTACCGACAGCGGCGCATACTAAGTGGCTCTGTCGCCCCGCCGAAATCCTCAGCAGTATTGCTGGCTCCAGGGAGCTGTGACCTGGGAACTGCGGAGATGTACCCGGATAACCATTGAAGAGGGTTAACTCTTTGGGGTCCTCCCTGCTAAGTCCTGCTCCCAGAGCAAAGGAGCAGGGGGGATCTGGCAGGGAGATGTGGTGAACAAGCTGGAGAGATGATTGAAAGAGGTGGGGAAATACTCTGTGGTTCAGAATGCTCCAGCCTGAGAGGCGCAAAGGAGGGGGAATGACACCCCAAAACCAAGGATGGGGATTGGAGACCATTTCATGGAATGAGAAAGACAACAAGAAAATGCAATTTAACTCTGGCAGAAGACACCCAGGGTAAGGAGGTGAAGGGATTGCGTCTCCCTCGGCACAAGAAGACAATGACTATCTCCAGCTGTTTGAAGAAAGAGTCCATGAAGCTCTGAGATGCCTCATTCATGGAGCCTTGACGATTTCTTCTTCCCCTAAGCCAAGGACTTCAGTTAACCTGCTGCTGCACGTGGAAACTGACCTGGGAATACCAAATCAGGATTTGAACCCATCTTCTTGCAGATGAGGTAGGAGCCTTAGTCAGAATCAACTGCAAGAGATGACCAAAATTAGACACATGAGCGAAATCTTTAGGAAGTCACAAAACAGCTTACCTACATGGTTGCAAGACAATCCCAGTTGGGCAGAGAGGAACCTAATGAAATTCAACAAGGGCAAGCGTAGGGTCCTGCACCTAGGGAGGAATAACCCCATACACCAGTACAGGTTAGGGGCTGATCTGCTGGAAAGTAGCTCTGCAGAGAGGGACCTGGGAGTCCTGGTGGACAACAAGTTGACCATGAGCCAGCAATGTACCCTTGTGGCCAAGAAGGTCAATGGTGTGCTGGGGTGCATTAAAGAGAGCATGGCCAGCAGGTGGAGGGCGGTCATACTCTCCCTCTACTCTGCCCTGGTGAGACCACATCTGGAGTACTGTGTCCAGTTCTGGGCTCCACAGTTCAAGAAGGACAGGGAACTATGGGAGAGAGTCCAGCAGAGGGCTACAAAGATGATCAAAGGAATGGAGAATCTCTCTGATGAGGAAAGGCTGAGAGATCTGAGTCCGTTTAGCCTGGAGAAGACTGAGAGGGGATCTCATCAATGCTCAGCAATATCTAAAGGGCAGGTGTCAAGAGGATGGGTCCAGACTCTTTTCAGTGGAGCCCAGCAACAGGAAAAGGGGCAAGAGGCACAAGCTGGAACACGGGAAATTCTGTCTGAACATGAGGAAAAACTTATTTACTTTGAGGGTGGCAGAGCACCGGAACAGGCTGCCCAGAGAGGTGGTGGAGTCTCCTTCTCTGGAGATATTCAAAGCCCACCTGGATGTGTTCCTGTCCAACCTGCTCTGGGTGACCCTGCTTTGGCAGGGGGTTGGACTAGATGATCTCCGAAGGTCCCTTCTAAACCCTACCATTCTGTGACTCTGTGATTCTATGATTTGGTTAATATGTCTTTGGGTAACATCTTTGGGTAACAGCCCTTCCATGCCGTGCGCATAGTCACTGACACCCAGGTCCACCAACCTTTCTAATCCCATTTCCTCACCCTGAGGAACAAACCAAGAGGGCCTGTGTACATGCCTGGGCTGTCTCTACCCTGAAGATGACATGATTAGCCCAAGGTTTTTAATTCAGATGTATGGACCTCAATCTCCATATCCACCCAATCATGGGGAAAGAGTAAAGAGCTTGTCACTCACAACTAGTATGTGAAATACTGAACAGCTGTCAAGATCTATTGAAGACCCTTCTTGCTGTCATATTGGAGGATATGTTCATGTTCAGAGGATTTTCAGTGATTTCCAAGCTTGGCAGTCCAAAATCAGCCAAGACCCCTTTCAGTGTTCAAATTAACATACTGAATGTCCCTTGGTGTTCATTGCAACCATCAAAATACGGTGTATACATATTGCAGTCCCTGAGAGGGCAGGTTTGTGGCGAGTGGGGTGCAGAGCGACTGGGTTTGGTGGAAATTTTCGTTATGGTTTAAAGTTATAACACCTCCAGTTTGAGGGAGAAAATGAAGAGATGGCTCCTGGGAAGGTGATGTTGCCAGCAGCCACCATGAATGGGCATCTAGAAGTGCTTCACATTTTTGTCCAGATGATCTGAAGTATACCAATGTCCTGGTCACAAAGTCCTGTCCAAAGTCACATCCAGGTTTATCTGCTGAACCTGGGCTCCTGGCCCTTCTGCTATCCATTTGACGGATGTGCTGGCTTCCAACAACTACGTTTCCAACTGGGCAACAAGGTGAATCCAGGCTGCTGAGCAGAGGTGGGCTAACATGGGCTAGGATTCACCCTAAAACAGAGATGGGACAAGGCAATGGGTGTGTGACAAGGGCTGGAAGCTTGAAACATGTCCATGTCCCATAGATTAGAAATAACTGAGGATACCAGATGCCATCTGGAAGGTGAAAAGCAACTCCAAAACAGCAAGAAAATGTAGACATTTGCAGTCCCACTGAGCACAACATCTAGATTTTGCATGGAGAACTTAGGAGCTGATGCCTCCTTTTTTCTTTCATGGGATTGCATTGAGAATCACAGAATGGTCAGGGTTGGAAGGGACCTTCGGAGATCATCCAGTCCAACCCCTCTGCCAGAGCAGGGGCACCTACAGCAGGTTGCACAGGACAGTGTCCAGGAGGGTTTGGAATGTCTCCAGTTTGGGAGACTCCCCCACCTCTCTGGGCACCCTGTGCCAGTGCTCTGCCACCCTCACAGGAAACAAGTCCCTCCTCATGTTGAGATGGAACTTCATACATTCAAGTTTGTGCCTGTTACCTCTTGTCCTATCACTGGGCACCACTGAAAAAAGACTGTTCCCATCCCCCTGGCACCCTCCCTTGAAGGATTGATAAGCATTGATAAGATCCCCCCTCAGTCTTCTTTTCTCCAGACTAAAAAGCCCGAAGTCCCTCAGCCTTTCCTCATAAGAACAATGCTCCAGTCCCCTCATCACCTTCACAGCCCTTTGCTGGACCGTCTCCAGCAGTTCCCTGTCCTTCTTGAACCAGGGAGCCCAGAACTGGACACAATACTCCAGATGTGGCCTCACCAGGGCAGAGTAGAGGGGGAGGATGACCTCCCTTGACCTGCTGGCCGCACTCTTCTTGGTGCCCCCCAGGATGCCATTGACCTTCTTGACCACCAGGACACATTGCTGGCTCATGGTCATCCTGTTGTCCACCAGGACTCCCAGGTCCCTTTCCACAGAGCTGCTCTCCAGGAGGTCAGCCCCCAACCTGTACTGGTGCATGGGGTTATTCCTTCCCAGGTGCAATACCCTACACTTACCCTTGTTGAACTTCGTAAGGTTCTTCTCTGTGCAATTCTCCAGTGTGTCCAGGTAGCGCTGAATGGCGGCACAGCCACCATTGTCAGCTACCCCTGAAGGGCTGTTGTGAATATTTCTAGACATTTCATGCAGGTGTGGGGGTAAGAAAACTCAGACTGAAGTAGATGAGTGCAGTGCTCATTCTGCAGCCTTTTGCAAACCAAATACTCCAAGGATAGGAGGGAAACCAGTTCTGCAAAGATCTGCCTTGGCTTTTGGCCTGGAAATGAGGAAGAGCATTAACTCTAATGTGTTGGAGGCAGGGGGGGCGGGGGCACGCGGAATTTTGTTAAGTAGTTAATGGACACAGAATTTGGTCGGCCCTGTGGCACCGACTCTTGCTAACTCGGGGATTTTAGCAGCCCTGTGGGATGCGGGCTTGGATAGAAGTGCTCTGAAAGCAGACACCCTCTGGCTGTGAACTGGGATGGCTGGAGTGGGGGGCGGGGGGGCAGGGGGAGAAATCTGGCTGCTGGAGGGATATTAACTCAGAGGCTGAGTCCTCTCACTAGGAAATCTGTCCCTGCTCATGGCAGCACGGCGGCCGGTAGCATGCCTTGCTCCATGGTCCTCCGCTCCTGCAGCATCCTTGGCCGGCATCCCTCTTTCGTTAGTCTGGGAGAGCTAATGAGATCACAGCCCTTGGTGGGGAGCTGATAACAAGCGAGTAATTCCTCAGTTCCCGACTCAGCAGAGGTTGGCGTCACTGGGTGAGTGACATGGTTTAAAGAAAACCCTGTTTGTGGCCAAGATCTTTAAGGATTCCCCCGTCCTGCTTTGCCTTATCTTGTTCTACCCCAAGATTTCCGGCACTGAGCAGCTGGGGAATAAAATGTGAACCTTTCTGGTTTGGTCTCCCAGGCTCTGCTGGAGGCTAAGTGAGGTTAATAACCGAACACGCCGGGAGGTATTGAGGAGAGAGACAGGGGAAAAAGCTCCGTCCCTGATCTGATAGTGATAAACGATTGGAGATAGGATATCTGATTTCTTCTCTCTGGTGGTCTCTACAGTAACAGCTTCCAGGCGAGCGTGTCAGCCATTCATTAGAGGAAAACGGCAAAGATTATCACTAATATCTTGAAGATTAGTTAGATAAATATACGCTGCAGAGGAATATGCAGAGGGCCAGGTCTTGCGGCTGCTACGAAATGCTCCGGCTTCATTGACTGAGCGAAACCAATTTGCATCCGCTGCCGCGCACGGCGCTCATAAAGCCGATCCGCAGCGTTCGGATGTGTTTGTAAACACACAGCATGCGTGCACTGAACGCACACCCGCTGCCTCCTTTCGCGGTTAGAAGCGGAGCAAATGTTATTGGGGGAGCAGACTGCAAACGCCAAGTCATTTGCTAAATGAGCCCCAGCAAAGTCTGAGCGCGATTTAAGAACGGTACAGAGGACCATCAGCCAGGATGGAGCTGGGGGTTGCTAATGAAAGCCCTCACCTGGATAACTTATAGATGGTCGAAAAGTGTCGGGGTGCTTCCAAAAACACAGAGCAGGAGAGGAAGAATTTTTCCCACGAGGAATAATTCTCGATAATTTTTTGAACTGAAAATGGCATTATTTTTTTTTCCCCAGAAATGAAGCACAAAACCCCTGCTCTAAGCTGGCCCTTCTGGAGCAGGTGGGGGGAGATTGGAGCAGAGATTTCCAGAGATCCCATCCAACCTAAATCGCTCTTGCGAATGCGAACAGGAAGCTTTGCTGCAGAGCAGCTTTCTGAAAGAAAGGGATACCCAGCACTCAGTGTCAAATGTTGTTTTGTTTCCTTTTTAAAAACCAGCAAGCAGAAACACTCGTGGCGCTAAGTCTAAATGAGGCAAAAACTGTTGTTTCATATTGACGCAAGTGTCAGCTCTTGTTTCTCTTCTTTTAAACTTGAAAGCCAAAGTCACTTTTTAAGTCAAAACAGAGGAGAAATGCAAGGGATGCTGGAAGGGAACCAGCGTTTGGAACCACCATTTTGCTGTGCAAGGAGAAACTGGGGGGAAAAGCTCCAGCCCTCACTCCGTCCTTTGGCTTGCTTTGCCGTGGGAAAGGGGTGAGCGTGGCCACCTTGTTCTGGCACCGGTTGGGCTCACCCAAGGGCTGGCTGGGTTTGGGATGCCAACTCCAGCGCTGAGCAAACTGGGTTATTTTGTCCCCTCTGCATCCCCTTTGTCACAGAGGGATGTCCCTGGAGTGTGGGACATGGCTGTTGTCATTTTGGCCTGGGCTAGAGCTGCTAAAGGTGGGAGGGTTCCTGGAATTTTATTTCCTTTTATTTCCTTTTATTTCCTTTTATTTCTTTGCTTTTTTATTAGCATTTTAAGATGTCCCTTCTCCCTGATTTTCTTGGTTCCTCTCTGCCTGACCATCCTTGGTAGAGCACCACTGAGCAGAAAGTGTCTCTGGCATGGTTGGAAAGACCCGGTCTAGGGGGGAGCAGCAAGAGGGGTACAAGGACCTGGGGGTGACCCCACATCCATGTGGTCACTGAGGTCAGGGCTGTGGCTATGTTGTCATTTTACCCTTCTGGGTTATGAATCAGGCTGGTGAAACACTTTAAGAAGCCAGGAGAAACCATGGAGGTCAGCATTTTATTCCTGGCCAATCCTGTCCCCGACCCACCTTCACCACAATGCTTAAAAACCCTAAAATAACTGCAACCCATTGCTTGATTTCTATCAAATCCACCAAAGGGGTGGATGTTACAGGGAGGGGAATGGCTTTTCCACAAGGTTTGCTTAACAGGGGCTTCTAGGGGCAGAAGAATCCAAGCACCTCTGATGGCACGGGGCTCTCGGAGACATCACAGCTGCAAGGAGGGTCTGATGGCCTCCAGAGTCCCAAAACTGCTCTGGCGCAGGCACAAACCCCACATGCTGCCAGCAGAGCTNAAAAAAAAAAAAAAAAAAGACCTTTCCAGAGCAGAAATTTCCACTGGAGCAGGCAGGGTTGAAACGAACGGAACGGGGAGGTACGAGAAAGAAAAAAAAAAGGAAAATAAAAAAAAAGGTTGAAGATTTACATGAAATCTGGCAGTTCTTAACCTTTTCTCTCCCCCCATGGCTCCTCCGTGCTCCCCAATTTTCCTCCCCCACCCCACTGTGGCAGCCCTCCCTTCCCTGCGCAATAAACAGAGATGGCTGGAAAACAAAGAGCTGTTTTAGTTGCTTTTTTTTTTTCTCTTTTATTTTATTTGCCACCTCTGCATTCAGACGGAGGTGGGATGCTCTGTGTATGTGTGTGTGTGTGTGTGTGTGTGTGTGCGTGATGAAATTCAGGCCAAGCAGGCAGTGTACAGAATTCAGCCGCCCTCAGCAGTAAATACTAGCAGGAGCAGCAGGATTGAAAGAGCTGGCGGAGATGAGAAAAGAAAGGATGTGCGTAATTGCACACTCAAAATGCCACCTTCAATTGCGGCTGCAGATAAGCCAGCCTGTTCCCTGCCGCAGCCCCGCGGAGCACCGCCGATTCCCCGGCACCGTCCTGCCTCAGGGTGTGACGACTTTAAAAAAATCCCTAATAAAATCAGCCCGTATGATTTCCACCCTAATCCCTGCCCCCCACCCGCCAGAGAAAGCTCCAGCTCCTGGAATCCCGGGATTTTGCTTTTCTTTCACTTGTCCACCTGCCTCTGTTTCTAGCTACCTTCACGGCCAGCAGAAAAAAACAGTTTGCAAGATGTGATGGCGAATAATAGGACCGCAGTCCGTTTGTTCACTTTTTACCTAATGTGTGGTTTTTCTGGTGAATTGGGTGACTTCATCAGATCACGAGCTGTAACAGTTCTTAGCAGACTGATTTGCTGGATGCATGCACACTTGCTGGTTTGGGTTTTCTTTTTGGTTCTTCTGGGCTCCCTTCAGAAAGCAGATAACTGCCCTTTCCCCAGCAGAACCTCTTTGCAGTGCAACGGCTGCAGTTTCCCCTCCTGCTCTTGCTTTTCCAACCCCCTCATTTGGACACAGGCACACGTTGCATCAAACAAAATAAAGAGCAAGAGGGAAACTGAGGCTGGTTTGGGAGCATCCAAGGCATCTCTACAGCCAGCCCTAGCTGGGAGCTTCACCCTCTGTGCCAGCCTGGTGGGTTTTGGCTCAGCGGTGATTTTGGCTCAGCCGTGCGTGACCTTCATGTCCCTGGAGAGCAGTCATGACTCAGTGTCTCACCCTCTCCTTGCTGCGGAGTCATTTTTCTCCTCAATTTTAGCTTTGGGAGCTCTTCTTTTATTTTAAGACAGGCTTTCACGATGCTGCCAGTCCTCAGCCGGAGCCCAAGCTCTTCACCGGCTCTCATCTCTCCACTGCCCTGAATTTGTAGCAGGTACCTTCCCCCCCACCCCCGAAGCAAAAACCTGGGAAAATCTTGCAGTCCGTAGAGATGCAGCTTATACCCATCTCAGTATTATTTGAAGCTGTGCCTTTGCGATAATGCCACAAAATGCTGGTCAACACTTTTTTGATAGTGGAATTTTCTACCGGAAAACATATCCTTGTCAAAAAAAATCGTCTTGGGATCAGGCTGATTGTGGCGATGTTTTTTATATTAAAAATATTGAAATGAGTTGTTTCAACTGTCTCGCTTCGCTTTCAAAGCAACAAAATATTTTGTAATGCCAGGGGAAAACATACTGCTTCAGCTCTGCCGAGGCATTCTGGTTTCTTCAAGTGTTTATAGTTAAACCTTGGATTTAACAATATATTGGATTATAAAGTTGAGATTTCTGCCATGTTTCGTTGCTAGTGAGATGGAACATTTTTATTTGACTGAACTAAAACAGTGTAACATCGGAACAAAATATTTCCAGGTTGATTTTGTTCTGAGGATAAATTTCAAACTCTTATATGTATTTTTGGCTTCAGAATGCAAACCCATTTCCAGATGTCAGGAGTTTCAAGCAGAATAAAATGTCATTTTCCAGCAAAATGATGTGCTGCACACTTAGACACCTGCTCCAAAAATAATTCCAGGTTCCCGTGTGGGTTTTCCCCAGTCTTCTCTTAACAGCATATTTGGTTTAAGACGTTATTTTTTCAGATGTGCACTTACGGATGTGGGAGTAGTCCACATGCAAATGTGATTAATGATCAGCAAATGGGTCGATTGGGTAGAAATGTGTCCCTGCTCCTCGGGCATGTCTCTTGGTGTGGCTGGACACTGCAGCCACTGCCTTGGGGCTCTCAGACACCAAAACTAGGAGGTACAAAAAAAAGGACTTTAAGTACCAGCTGGTTCGAAGTCCTTCTGCCTTGCAAAAAGAAATCAAGTCTTTAATATTTCTTCAGAATAGTCATCAGTGCTTTTCTGCCTAATGCTATCTATATCCCGGGAGTTTTCCAGATGTGTGCTGGTTATCGCTGCTTGTGCTAAACGAGAATATTGGAGCCACAGACAGAAAACAGCTTAGTAAGAGCTGAGCTAACCCTCTGTAAGAAAATAACGTCTGCTTCCATGATCCTGCCACCTAAACGAAGAAATGGAGCTTAAAGAGGGGAGCACCTGAGACAACACAAGATGTGCGTCTCGCTCTGTGCCGTTACCCCCCTTGCTGGACCCAGTCTTCTGAAGCCAAAACAGCTGAGGCAATAGAAAAGAGGAGCCAGAGCCCACCTCAATATTCAATAATTGATTTTCACTGTAATTATTTACCTCCTTGGCAGAACAAAACCCAAAGTCCCTTCCCAGGAGGGTGATGCTCGTGTGGCCACATGACTGTGCCCGCAACTGTGGGTGGGAGAAGAGCTTGGTGGGTTCAATGAAATGAGCCCCCCACACCTAAACAAGGTATTATTTGAGTGTTGCCGTAAACCGAACAGGAAATCCTTTGGAAAAGGCTGGCTGCAGTCAAATGCCAGAGCACAGAACGACTTTGCTTTTTTTGGAGGAAAAAAGCGGGAATTTATTCTTATGGCAGCTCATAACATTATTATTTCTGTGCAGGGTGTGGACCAGGTCTTCTTCTATCTTCCTTCCTTAAGAACAAGGAAGAGACACATATTTATAACACATTTTCCTTCACCTGCGATGCACAGGATTTATTTTACATTTTCATGTGCATGTTTATTATAGAGTGTATGAATATGTGTGTAAAAAGAAAATCGGGCTTTCTCTGCAAGAATTGTGTATTCTTATTACAGGTATATTATATCTACTTACATTATCTTCCCGTGACAGCACAGAGTTTAAAGGAAACCCTTTTTCCGGTGGGCTGGCAGTGAAGTCCCTGTTTCTACGAACACTTAAGCAGAAGTGTGGCTTTGATCGAATTGTAAAGCGAGGTAGTACCATTTTACAGTCACTTCTCATTCATTTTTTCCCCAGCCACAAAATATCGCACAATTTAAAAAGGCAAGAGAGAGGCTGGAGCCCTGAATATCTGCATCAGACACACATATGCCTATTTATACCTCCCGGTCTGGCGAGAGACACCCAGCTACGCTGGTGTAAAATCAGGAACGAATCCATCAATGTCAGCACTTTCCCATTGGTATAAAGGCGATCCGGCTAAGCTCGATCCCAGCCCCCTCTCTCCCGCTCCGTCTGGATGTGCCCCTCAAAGGATACGAGGGAGCCAGAATTTTAAATCACCATTTATATTATGTCAAGCCTGTTTATTGCACTCTGCGGCTCCATAGCAGTCCCATCTCATATAAACCCGACATTATCCCTTTAAGATGCAAACTCCCTAATAAGTTTTATTTAAAGACGGAGCCCGTGCGTGCAACTGGAGCTTTTACCCAGGTGTCCGCAGCCTCGGCTTCTCTCTCCAGCCCCTCGTCCCTGTTGATGTGCTGATCAATTACTCATCAAATCTTAATGCGCGCTTTAACTCAACTGTGGCATCTTAATCAGAGCGTTGACTGCCGAGTGTCAGCCCCATCGACTTGGGGGAGCTGGGACAAATGAGCCCATCGACTGCCTGGTTGGAAAGAGCACTTCTGCGAGCCTGACCTGCCGTCTAGTGGCTGCACGAGAAGAGGACGAATGAAGACATATGTGCGGGGTGGAAGGGCTGGTAAAGCCTCTTTGCGAGGTTGGGGTGGTGGTGGGTGAGGGAGGGCTTTGGGGCGGGATCTTCACCCCCCTTAGTCCCCCTTAGGAGCAGGTCTTAGGGTGAGGAGTCTTCCCATGGGGTTGGCTTCACCGGGAGCATTAGTAGAGCTGGGGATGCGTGGCACAGGGTGGAGGGAACGTGTGGGGGTCTGTACCCCCGCGGGCAGGTTTGCACCCACTTGTAGGGCTGGATCAGCAGAGCACAGAGTGGGTGCTAGGGGATATGTGGGTGCACAGGGTGGAAAAGCAGTTTATTTGGTACCGGGGTGTCTGTGTGTGTATGTGTGGTCTGTGCAAGCCTGTGTGATGTCTGCACAAGGGTTGCAGGCTGGAGGAGCAAATTCTGTTTGCGTGGACCCGCTTGAGCCTGGATGTGTCAGTACACATGTGTTCACATGTGTGCGAGTGGGGGCTCCCACGTCTAGGACTGTGAAGGTTGCCCATGTGCAGGACAGGTCTATGGGACTCTGGGAGAGGAGAGGGACCCCAGGAGAGGCACTGGCTGGGACTGAGGACACGAGGCAGGGCTGGATATATGGGACAGAGTGCTCTCCATGAGTGCAAATCTCTGTGCTGTGGGACCTC